>ONZH01007284.1:0-120803 GCA_900303285.1 Rhinella marina | reverse complement strand
CAGGCACCCTGACCTTACGTGTTTCCACTGTACCCACAGCAGCCGGCACTGTGTCACCACGCACACCACGGTCATCAACGCTGACCATTTCAACACCACGATTCCCACCTCTCCCTCCACGACCACCTCTTCCACCTCTCCCAGCTCTTACCCCTCTCCCCCTGACCCTGAGGTTCTCCATGTGCACAGTAGCAGTATTATATTATTATAATTGTAAAGGATCAATACGGTATCTATAGACTCTGAGGTATATAGCAGGCTGATGAAATGTATTCACTAGTCACTGCACCGTGTATTACGGATCAGTGAAATTAAACGGACAATGTAGATAGATATGCAGGTACGATTATTTTCAGACCTATCCAAAAAAAGATGTACGCAGTTTGCGCAAATAAAACGGGAATCCACAGATCAATAGGGAATCTATAGACTCTGAGGTATATAGCAGGCTGATGAAATGTATTCACTAGTCACTGCACCGTGTATTACGGATCAGTGAAATTAAACGGACAATGTAGATAGATATACAGGTACGATTATTTTCAGACCTATCCAAAAAAAAGATGTACGCAGTTTGCGCAAATAAAACGGGAATCCACAGATCAATACGGTATCTATAGACTCTGAGGTATATAGTAGGCTGATGAAATGTATTCACTAGTCACTGCACCGTGTATTACGGATCAGTGAAATTAAACGGACAATGTAGATAGATATGCAGGTACGATTATTTTCAGACCTATCCAAAAAAAGATGTACGCAGTTTGCGCAAATAAAACGGGAATCCACAGATCAATACGGAATCTATAGACTCTGAGGAATATAGCAGGCTGATGAAATGTATTCACTAGTCACTGCACCGTGTATTACGGATCAGTGAAATTAAACGGACAATGTAGATAGATATGCAGGTACGATTATTTTCAGACCTATCCAAAAAAGATGTACGCAGTTTGCGCAAATAAAACGGGAATCCACAGATCAATAGGGAATCTATAGACTCTGAGGTATATAGCAGGCTGATGAAATGTATTCACTAGTCACTGCACCGTGTATTACGGATCAGTGAAATTAAACGGACAATGTAGATAGATATACAGGTACGATTATTTTCAGACCTATCCAAAAAAAAGATGTACGCAGTTTGCGCAAATAAAACGGGAATCCACAGATCAATACGGTATCTATAGACTCTGAGGTATATAGTAGGCTGATGAAATGTATTCACTAGTCACTGCACCGTGTATTACGGATCAGTGAAATTAAACGGACAATGTAGATAGATATGCAGGTACGATTATTTTCAGACCTATCCAAAAAAAGATGTACGCAGTTTGCGCAAATAAAACGGGAATCCACAGATCAATACGGAATCTATAGACTCTGAGGAATATAGCAGGCTGATGAAATGTATTCACTAGTCACTGCACCGTGTATTACGGATCAGTGAAATTAAACGGACAATGTAGATAGATATGCAGGTACGATTATTTTCAGACCTATCCAAAAAAAGATGTACGCAGTTTGCGCAAATAAAACGGGAATCCACAGATCAATAGGGAATCTATAGACTCTGAGGCATATAGCAGGCTGATGAAATGTATTCACTAGTCACTGCACCGTGTATTACGGATCAGTGAAATTAAACGGACAATGTAGATAGATATGCAGGTACGATTATTTTCAGACCTATCCAAAAAAAGATGTACGCAGTTTGCGCAAATAAAACGGGAATCCACAGATCAATACGGAATCTATAGACTCTGAGGTATATAGCAGGCTGATGAAATGTATTCACTAGTCACTGCACCGTGTATTACGGATCAGTGAAATTAAACGGACAATGTAGATAGATATGCAGGTATGATTATTTTCAGACCTATCCAAAAAAAGATGTACGCAGTTTGCGCAAATAAAACGGGAATCCACAGATCAATACGGTATCTATAGACTGTGAGGTATATAGCACGCTGATGAAATGTATTCACTAGTCACTGCACAGTCATGCACAGGAATATATCTGTTTAGATATGTATAGTTTGATCTATGTGGCTGGACAAGGTGTACCAGGCACAGCTCTGCACAGAATGCAGGCTTACAGCATATACTGTATAGTTTTCTTCAGAGAATCAATTGGTTTTTAAAAGACTATTGTGGCTTCCTATTCCTACACAGAATACAGGCTTACAGTATATACTGTATACTGTTTTTCAGAGTATAAATAGTCTTTAAAAAGACTGTTGAGGCTTCCTATCCTAACTCCTAACTGCTTGCTGCACACACTACACGAGCTAACACTGTCTCTGTCTGTCTCTTCTCCTTCCCAAAAGCACAATGAGACTGACGCTGCAGGTCCCTACCTTATGCAAATTTAGGTCACATGTCACTGCCAGCCAATCACTGCTGGGGAGGTATAGGGGATATTACATCACAGCAGGCGTTCCCACAGGCTTCCCTTTGATGCTGATTGGCTGAAAAAAACGGGCATTTCAAACTGGCAGTGATGCACGAATCATCACGAGTCCGCGCTGGCTCGGGATGCCGAGCCGAGCCGAAGTGGGCAAAATATTCGTGCGAATCCCGAATATTGCCGCTTCGGCTCGCTCATCACTATTAGCATCCCATTTTGAGATTAATTTCATGAACTAAAGAAAGACCCCCAAAGTAACATTCAACTGAAAGTGAGACAAGAGAACTTGAAAAGTTCACTCACCACTATAAGGGAGCCTCTCCTAAGGCTGAGTTCACACCACCGTTTAGCTTTCCGTTCTTCTGATCCATCAGAAAAAAACGGATAATTTATTTTGAACATCAGTTATGCTCAGTTAACATCAATTTGCACTGAAAAAACTGATCTGTCTTTTTTTGAGCATCAGTTTGCGTCAGTTTGTATCACTTCTGTCAGAGATCAGTTATTTTTGACAGGACAAAAAGTACTGCATTTTTCCCTCCCCAAGACCTGGAGCACAATGACAGCAATACTAAATGATGTCTGAGTGACATTGACATACATATCAGAAAATGTCACTGTTGATACAGTAATCACATACATTTATGTTGCGCCTTAAAGAAATTTCACACTCCCCCCCCCATTTTTTTTTTCAAATTTCAAACGTGTTAACCCCTAAAAATGTTTACCTTTCAACCATGTCGAAAGTGAGTACACAGATCACTGCTGGTGATGCCGTAATCACGTACATTTACGTTGCGACTTAAAGAAATTTCACCCCCCTCCCCCAAAAAAGTTTTTACATTTCAACGGATAATTGAGAGGAATTAGTAGCATGAAGCGCCAGCCGTACAGAATGTCATGATAGGCAGACAGACAGAAAGCAACAGTGGAAAGATGAGGCACCGCCAGCAAGGTCTATACATTGGAATCAGCCGGAGGAGTGTGAAAATCCTCCTGAATCCAGGCTTGGTTTATTTCTACAAAAGTGATGTTTTGGACACTGGTAGAGAACTTGGTCCGTTTTGGGTGTCACAAGACCCTTCACGGTGCTAAAAACCCTTTCCAAGGTGACACTGAAGGCAGGGCAAGAAAGAAGATATAGAGTGTGCTGTAGCAGTTTGGGCCATTGCTCTAATCTGCCAGAATTCCATGGGGTCAGGGAACTGAGTATGTGACAGAGACTAACCATAGTTTAGGAAGGCCTGAACAGGGCTGCGATCAGGAATTTCAGGGCCCCATACAGGCACCCATATGTGACTGATATCAGCCGCTCCTCTTATTTAACCTCCAGAGACATTTACATCATATGTGACTGATATCAGCTGCTCCTCTTATAATGCTCCAGTACTGATATAACCTCCAGAGACATTTATATCATACTAGCTGAAGGACCCGGCTTCGCCCGGGTATATTTAATTTATTTCTTTTACTGTTTGTGTGTGTGTGTTGTTAAAAGATATCGAGAGTGCCCTCTACAGTGCCTGCCCATTTAACAGTGACCTCTATAGCGGCCCGACCCTTTAACAGTGACCTCTACAGCGGCCCGACCCTTTAACAGTGACCTCTACAGCGACCCGCCCCTTTAACAGAGACCTCTACAGCGGCCCGCCCCTTTAACAGTGACCTCTACAGCGGCCCGCCCCTTAAACAGTGACCTCTACAGCAGCCCGCCCCTTTAACAGTGACCTCTACAGCTGCCCACCCCTTTAACAGTGACCTCTACAGAAGCCTGCCCCTTTAACTGTGACCTCCACAGCAGCTAGAGTGGCCACTGTCTTCACCCCAGAAAGCCAGACCTCACCGGCCATTCCCCCAAACGTGAAACAGCGCCCCCAGTTCCCATGAAGACGCATCACTAAACATGAGGCCACGCCCCCCCTGGCTCCGCGAAGACATGGAGGAGAAGCTGTCTGAGTGTGAGCTACTGAAAAGGTGGACATCCCTGTGTCTGTCCAGGCACTGCGTCGGATGGAGAACAGGTAGCCAGAAAACTGGACTGTCCAGCCTAAAGCCGGACATCTGGCCACCCTAACATCAGCTTGCCCCTAGGGTGGCCAGAGGTCTTGTTTTAGGCTGGACGGTCTGGCTTTCAGACTCCCTGTCCTCTGTCATGCGCAGGGCCTGGATGGACACAGCAGCAGCACTCTCAGCAGCAGCACTGTGCAGTCTGAGCAATGAGCTGCAGGGAGAAAGTCACCCTCCCCCACCCCTGCAGCTGACAGAAGGTGATTTTTACCAATATTTGTAATCCCGGTCAAATGCAGCATGGAAGGGGCGTGGCCTGACTGAGTCAGGGGCGTGACTTAGTGGGATCTGGGGGTGGTGCTTTTAAGTCCTTCTTTTGACGGTGGCCGGAATTACAGGTCGATGCCTGATTTAGGAGGAAGGTGGGTAGCACTGGAAGAAAACATCTTTTATTACTACTGAACAGTAAATATGTAAAATTTACATTATATGAGGTAATGATTGATGATGAGTTAGTCTAAAACATAAGTTATAGTTATGGTAACCGGGAATACCCATTTACCATTGTCATCCACAGTGCTCTTCCTCTTTAATGCAGACCTAAAGCAGTGAACAGGCTTGGTTGTCATAGAAACCTGATGTGTGCCTGTGAGCTTCTATTGGCTGATAAGGGTCATGTGACCAGGCTACTATTGGCTAATGCATTTTTTGGGAATATCTCAGGAACGGTACGTCCTGGAGAGTTGAAAACTGTACTAAAACCTTCCCGGACAGCTGATGTACATGTGTGCCAAATTTTGTGATTGTAGCTGCAGCGGTGCGGATTCCTTTAGCGGACATACACACACACATACACTCAGCTTTATATATTAGATGTGACCGATATCAGCGGCTCCCCTTATAACACTCAAGTACAGATATAACCTCCAGCGACATAACGTCATATGTGACTGATATCAGCCGCTCCTCTTATATAAACTTCAGAGACATAACACCATATGTGACTGATATCAGCCACTCCTCTTTTAACGCTCTAGTATTGATATAACCTCCAGAGACATAATGTCATATGTGACTGATATCAGCTACTCCTCTTATAACGTTCCAGGGCTTGTTCACACGGCCGTTCCAGGGCCGTTCTTCTTAGGGCTTGTTCACACGGCCGTTGTGTGGCCGTGCCCGTGCTGCGGACTGCAAATTGCGGACCGCAATGCACGGGCACCTACTGTGGTGCTTCCGCATGCGGATCACGGACCCATTCACTTCAATGGGATCCACATCCGACTGTCTGCACCGTACAAAAATAGAACAAGTTCTATGTTTTTGCGGTGCGGAGGCACGGACAGAAACTCCACGGAAGCACTTCCGTGGGGTTCTGATCCGTGCCTCTGTTTGGCACCACACTGCATCTCCGTGATTGTGGACCCATTCAAGAGAATGGGTCCCTGATCCGTGATGCGGGGTTCACATGGCCGGTGCCTGTGTATTGCGGACACGCCGTATGCGGGCCGAAATACGGCCAAGGCCACACATCGGCTGTGTGAACGAGCCCTTATAATGCTCCAGCACTGATTTAAACTCCAGAGACATTTACATCATATATGACTGATATCAGACACTCCTCTTATAACGCAGGGGTGGACAGTAATCAGGCAAGGGCTGTGTCGAGCGGGAAGGAGGGGTGTAAAGGTGAGATATTAGGGACATACTGAGACTTGTCTGTAAGGAAGGAGAAGGGACTGAGCAGGGCACTTGAGGCACAGTAATGGGAGGCCGGGATGTGCAGAGTCTCTGTCGGCTGTTTTAAATTTCTGGACAGTTGGCAACCCTGCAGCTTGTCTGGCAGCCACTCTCCTTACATGGACAGTCACACTACAGAGGAGAGGGAGGCTGTCTTCTTTCTTGCAATCAGTAAAGTTTGTGCTCTCCCTTTACCATATGTGATGGAGCCTCTTATTTGCGTCCTTGCAGCAGGGCCCCTGACAGCAGTACCTGTAGTACTGCCTTAATGGCGGCCCTGGCCCTGAACTCCGCTCTTGAGGCAGGAGCTGTTGGCTTGTTGACTGTCCTCAGCCGGGTGTGGAACATAGAAAAACTGCTCCAGCATGTTGAGGAGACTGAAATCGCTACTGCTGCAGCAGCTTCTGCTGCTCATAGAGGTGGGAGGGGGGCTGACTCTGCGGGGGTGGAGGTTAGCTGTTGGCAGGTAGGCGTTAGTTTGCTGTAAGCTCCAGCAAGCTGCGTACACAGTGTTTCCTGGTAGTAATGTAATTTGTCCTCCTTTTTTGTCAGAGGAAAACATTCCCTCATTTTGTCTTGGTAGAGAGGGTCTAACAGCATCGCTGTCCAGTAATCATCAGACTGCTTGATAAGCCTGTCACTACATAAGCAAGCAAGCATATAGGTCGCCATTCTGGCCAGTGTGCCCAGGGGGGCCAGTTCTTTTCACCTTGCCCCTCACTGAGGCGATTGGGTGTCATGGCCAGTGTCACCATCATCATCCTCATTCTCCTCCAACTCCGACTCTTGCCAGCCCCATGATATGGAGGGAGGGGTTCAAAAGGACCTGGCCATGTTGCTGGAGTGCTACCTCTTCACTGCCGCAAAAAAACATTGACCCAGAGGGCCAAGGAAGACATGTACTGCCCTTGTCTGTAACAGCTGCTCCAGGTGTCCACTGTGGAGTGCAGCTTGATGCACAGCGAGAATTGCAAGGAGTGGCCCACATTCTCTGCCATGTGACAGTACAAGGGTCTACTGCAATGGTACTACAGCGACTGCATCAACAGCAACGTGGCCAGGTGGGGGTTCATCTTGTAGACAAGCTAATTGCTGGTGGAGAAAAGATTTTTCATGGCCAAATGTTCCGTTATAAATGTCTCATGATGGAGCCGAGGACAAGGAGGAGTCTTAGCAGGAAAAGGTGATAATGAAAAAGATACTGTACTGCTTGGGGATGCGGGTTGGCTGTCCCAAAGAGGAACAGGAGAAGGAGGACAGACTTGTCCTGATTGGGAATGCTGGCCAGTTGTATTTTCCCAAAGGATGCGGTGATGCCACCTTATTTGCTGCAATAGAACCCTGGTACCTATAATTGTGTTTAAATGGCCACAGCTTATTTTAATCCTGGAGATCTTGAACACTGAAGTGGTTTTGTGTGCCTGCCTTGTGGAGAAAATGAGCCATATGGGAGTTGCTCACACAGAGCTACAGGCAGCTGAGCTGGGCTTAGCGCTGGCACCATTTGGGCCTAACCCACCCACAATGTCAGCGGCATCACCAGATCCAGAAGCAGACGTGGCCTGCCTATTCTTTGGCAGGTATGTTGCCTCTTCTCTTCACTGCTGCACCCCTATCTGGGTCTGTCCAGCAAGTAATCGTCATCGAAGTCCTCACCCTCCCTGCTGCCTTTATTAGACTGTAAAATATCATGATGGGCTCCTGGGCCCACCCTCCCCTGCTCTGCATTTTCCCCAACTGCCACTGTCACTGCCCCCACCACCAATGCCGTGGCTACAGCTGCCACTATTACCACAACCATCAACACAGATATGCATGGGGTCACCAACCTCCTCCCCAACCTCCTCCTCATGGCAGCCCAAAAGATGAGGGCTCTCACAAAAGTGGTCAACAGGGAGACTTTCTTCACTAGCTGCCGTATGGCATGGTGGGATTTTCTTGTCACTTAAAAAAAGGAAGTTGCCCCTCTAGGAAGGGGCAGTGAAGACTGAGAGGACTCCACTGAATGACTTCTTTGGGGCGGAGGAGGAACAGGAGGAACGCTGTGACCCCTGGCTCTACAGCATTGTGTTGGACACTGAAGTCACCTCCATGTCATTCTGCTGCGACGGAGAGGATTATCTTTCTCCTCAACTATAATGTTATGCCTTTATGAAGCCAGCAGGGCCTACTACTACTACTTCTGACAGGATAGATGGTGCTGCTACTACCCACATTCTGGCCCGGACATTTTTGGGTCTCTTAGATAATGTTGTGCACTACCCTGTGTATTGGTGTAGTAAACCTGTATATATGCTGCCAGTTTGAATATAATCAATGACCAACCCCCCCAAAAAAATATATATTAAAAAACGTGGGAATATAGGGAAACTGGTTTTACGCCTAAATTTGTTATCTCTCACCGATACTTTCGATTCCAACCGTGTGGAAATAAAATTCACTGAAACAGATGACGGATAGGGGCAGGCAGCAAGAAGTAGAATCAGTAGAGAGGCAAGGTATGGCACATGGGTAGCCATACATGTCTAGAAAACCCAAAGCTCAGGCATCCTCCCCTTAGGGTGGCTGCCTTCTATACCAAGGGAACCTCAGACATTTGCCAACAGCCTGTAGAGGTGCCCAGGCATCATGGTAAGTAGCAGGACAAAGGTGGGAAGCCACTGCTCACTAATCACCAAAAATAATATGTTCGCTATATTGTACAGGTTATTATGTGCCTAAATACTGTTTTCTTCACAGACATGATATTAAAAAAATAGTAATACTATTTAGTAGCTACTAAGCACAAAAAGTCCTATTCACCAACAGAGTATCCCTATGCAGTAGTAAGGCTGCTATACAGAAAGGCAGGGTTTCATTCTCAGTACATACCTATACACCTATAAAGCACAGCTCAGGAACACCTGTCTGTAGTGTGTAAATACAATAACCCTAATAATGCGCAATCCACACAACATTGCATGAAATAGAAATACTTTATTGATTAAAAACAGACAACCATTAGTATAAAAATGACAAAAAGATGGTGGTATGGAGCAACAAGCAAAAATATAAATGGGGGCGCCACTATGCAGGAGAAAAAACCAACATGCATTGCAAGAAAGGCAAATGCAGAACTGAAGGACTAATATGCCATGTCTCATGAAAATAATAACGTAACCCAAAAATAAAAATAAAAGGGTCCTCAAAGTCCTATGCAAACACCCTGCATGAAAATACTAAGGGGTTGCATTGGAAAAGAGAGAGACACAAAAAAAACAAAAGAATATATAAAGTACAGTCCAAACCTATAATAGGCAAAAGCGTGGTTTTCAATCCGACACAGCGGCGCCCACCTCCCAACGCCGTTTCGCCACAAAGGCTTCTTCCAGGGGAAGCCTTTGTGGCGAAACGGCGTTGGGAGGTGGGCGCCGCTGTGTCGGATTGAAAACCACGCTTTTGCCTATTATAGGTTTGGACTGTACTTTATATATTCTTTTGTTTTTTTTGTGTCTCTCTCTTTTCCAATGCAACCCCTTAGTATTTTCATGCAGGGTGTTTGCATAGGACTTTGAGGACCCTTTTATTTTTATTTTTGGGTTACGTTATTATTTTCATGAGACATGGCATATTAGTCCTTCAGTTCTGCATTTGCCTTTCTTGCAATGCATGTTGGTTTTTTCTCCTGCATAGTGGCGCCCCCATTTATATTTTTGCTTGTTGCTCCATACCACCATCTTTGTGTCATTTTTATACTAATGGTTGTCTGTTTTTAATCAATAAAGTATTTCTATTTCATGCAATGTTGTGTGGATTGCGCATTATTAGGGTTATTGTTTCAGTACATACCTATAATAATTTTTAAATTAAAGTTATGATAGAATAATGAAACTTATTTTCCTGCTTTTTTAATAGTAAAAGTTAAATTTTTGTTATATTACTAAAAAAATAAAGGAACAAAAACCATTACAATAAATGTGTTTTTGTAACATACAATTAAATATCACAAAACAGTATTTGGTCTTTCTGTAATTATAATCTCTGACAGAGAACAGCCTGCTCGAGTTCACCAGATTCGGAATTGCCGGATTGTACAGTTCACTGTGGTGGAACTACTGCTTTTTGGCATAAATGTTGGGTTTTGGTGGGAAAAATACAGATGCGTGCAGCGCTTTTTGTACGGTTATTAGCCATTATGCCGGACCAGCTTGCTGGATCAGGCATGCCAGAGATGTGAGCAAAGCCTAAACAAAACAAACAAAAACAAATTGCCCTAATTTATGCCATAGTAAAAGTTGATAGAAATTAAAATTTTTGTTATGAAATTTTTGTTATGTTAACAAATTGTTATGGCTATGAATGTGAAAAGGGATGGTAGGTTTGTTTGTATGGGGCCCTTAAATTCCCAATGGTAGTCCTGATGACCTCTTCACTGTATAGTTTCTGTTGCCGGTGTCCTCCCAAAACAGCTGACCGGTGGTCGGATGTTGAATCCCAACCAATCTGATATTGATAACCTACACATAGGATGGGTCATCAATATCTAAGTCCTGGAAAACTCCTTTAAATTAATCTCCTGCAGCTACCACTAGGAGGAGATCACTGTATAGAGATTTATAAGCCTTATATTGTTCTAATGTAGCTGCATAAATACATATGTAATGAGCTCCTCCTAGTGGTGGTTGCTGGCAGTGAGTACTTTATCAAGCATATTTAGATATGAAGGTCACTGCAGTGTAGATTTTGCAAATGAACAACATAGCTTTCCTAATGTGAAATAGTGTTGCACAGAGTGATAACAATATCTGTCATTTTAACATCAGTTTAAGGGCTCATAGCGTTAGGTCCCATGCCACTTGAGATACCTTGACGGGGTGCTCGGGCTCCGGTATGTTCTTGATATAAGAATATATTGGCGAAAGTCTCATTTTAATATCAGTGAGAGGGTTTAGCCATATATTGTCAATTGCATTTACTGTTGTAGTGCACCATTTTTTGTGAATTGTTCTCATTCATACGACCGTATGGTTGCCATGCCCGTGTTGCGGACTACAAATAGCGGTCTGCAATACATGGGCACCGTCCATGTGAATCTCCTATTGTGGTGCGGACCCATTTACTTGAATATGTTCGTGATCTGCAAAATACGGCAAAAGATAGGATATAGTTTTGTGGTATTGGACCTGAAAGCCCACAGAAGCGCTTCATAGTGTTTCCGTGGGATTCCAATCCATGCCTCCACTCTACAAAAGATGGGACATGTCCTATCTTTGGCTGTATCTTGCAGATCATGGACCTATTCAAGTCAATTGTCTGCATCCGCAGAATGGAGTGCATGCAGTGAACGCAGTACGGGCACAGTGCCCTTATGGTCGTTTGAATGAGCCCACACAAAAAACTAAAACATATTTTTCTTTATATATTTGATCTTTCAATGCATAAATATAAAATGCACTACAATCAGTATTATTGAGGCATTATTCTTCACTTTTGGTGCACTTTTTCAGATTGTAGCTTTTTTTTGTTTTCCATAACAAGTGTGGCCCAAAAAAAGAGCCACAAGTTAGCCACAAGAGCCCCATTCATATGACCATATTTTTGGTCTGCATCTGATCTGCATTTTTTTCAGATTGGATGCGGAACCATTCATTTCAATGGGGCCACAAAAAATACGGACAGCACACTATTTGCTGTCCGCATCCGTAATTTCATTCTGCAGTCCCACAAAAAAGATAAACATGTCCTGTTCTTTTCCATTTTGCGGACAAGAATAGGTATTGTTACAACAATGGGTATGCAAAAAAAAAAAAAAAAGATGTAACACGGACGTCACAAGGACCTCATCCGTATTTTTTGCGGATCTTTGTTTTGTGGACTGCAAAATACATACAATCGTGTGAATGTGTGGAGGAAGCTTTAGAAAAATGTTAGAAAATAATGCTAAATCTAAGTACTCCCCATTAACTGACATTATCTCTGTTTATGTCTATGATGAACATGTCCTTACAGGACTATACAGTATCTGGAATATCTGAAATAATAGTCTGTTCTCATTATAGCCTGTAGGTGTCATGCTGGAGTCTAACATGTGAATTACAACTAACAATACAGAATGCAGCACACTGAGGAGATATGGAGGACAAGCAAGAAAATATCTTCATAAGGCTCAGCGTACACTTCATCTGGCCTCTACATTTACGTAGCATATATACTGGGGAAACTTATTTGTTATTTGTATCCATAGGGTTCTAGGACTCTATTCAAAGCGTTGTTTTGGCCTCCACTGGGTTGGCGTAGCTTTTTTTCAACTGCATAGGAAAGCATAGAACACTGTGTCTTCCTATGCAGAGGGCTACCACAAAATGAACACATGTCCAGTTTACATTCTTTACTCTTAGACCCTATAGGGAAAATATGCCATTGTGTGCCTATATAGTGGAATGCTTTGAAGACTTCTATCTGAAATATATGCTGGGAAATCTTCCTGATGTATGCTACTACTGAAAGACTCAATAACACAATGGCAGGCATTTGTTATCTCCTGTGCCAGAGAACAGATGTAAAAAAAAGTTGCATAATTTGTCAAGATTTTGTGACTTTTGTTTTTTTTTGTCACATTTGTTATAATCTATGCCAAGAAACTGGCATCAATTACACATGAAATCTAGGCTGATGTAGATTTCAATTCTGGTGAACTGACACTGCACAGATGAGCGCCTATTAATAATTGTGGCACATCTGCCGACAATGGGGGATAGGTTAAGACCAGTGTGTGAAATATCAGTCTTAAAGGAGTTGTGCAGCCAGTACATATTGATGACCTCTCCTCAGGATAGGTCATCAATTTCTGATCAGTGGGTGTCTGACTGTCAGCACCCCTGCCAAAAAGTTGTTTGAAGAGGAGGTGGCACTAGTACGAGCACTGCTTACTCTTCAAGATTACACTGCGTATCACCTTGCTTGCGGCAGCAGCACTGTGTAATTACAAGAGCTCGTCCCATTCAAGTGAATGGAGCAAGTACTTATTATTACACTGCACCGCTGAGATTTCCAAGGTGATGTGCAGTGTACTCTAGAAGAGAAAGCTGTGCTTGCACAAGCACCCCCTCCTCTTCCAACAGCTGATCGACAGGGCTGCTGGGAGTCGAACTCCCACTGATCAGATACTGATGACCTATCCTGAGGATAGATCATCGATATGTACTGGCTACACAACCCGAATAATATAATAATAATAATAATGTACCTTACAGTGCATTGAGCCCTAATACACATAGAAGACATTTCAAGAAAAATGTACAAATGAAACAGAAAATAAACAATTATACAAATAAGCAAAAAAAAAAACATATAGAATCACACCAAATAGAAAATAAGACAAACAACCCTGAGAAATATGCAAAACATCTTCTGTATGTGTCCCAACATCCATACTTTCTTCTTTACAAAATCCTTGATTGGATGTAAGAAATCTGGCTGCAGGGTGATCTCCTCCCCTGCTGCCTGTCTGCAATAGTTGACAAGCCTCACCCTGTTCATATACAATTGACATTTTACGTTGTAGTAATAAGGGTACTGCATGCAGTTTTGGAGGCCAAAATCAGGAGGGGATCATAAAAGGAGAGAAAGAGAGAAAGTATAAAGGACAGATACAACTTCTTTTTTTTTAATTTACTCCTGGGACCCCCGTTCTCGGGATTGGGGAGTGGTCGGACCCACACTGAACAGTTAGTTATCCTCTATCCGGTGGGGCAGAACTTTTTAAAAGTACAGTATGTATCTCTATTGCAGTTTCCTAATGCAATGGGGAAAATTGTATTCGTGCCTAGATATGGTTTAACATGCCCCACAGTTTGGTGCTTTTCTGGTATATGTAACATCAACATTTAAACCTATTTATGAAGCAAAAGGGCAAAAAAGTATAATCCATTGCTTCCTACTCATTTCTTTTGGGTTGCTTTATACAAAGTATTGTAATTTGCCATTTGGTATGTATCCCAACAAACTTCCATACCTCTTTATGCTTCACTGTATAGCTTAGGCTAGGTTCACATCAACAGAAGAGGTCCTAGCAGGAGCCTCCGTCACAGATTCTGGCTACAAAAAGAGGACAAAATATTTTGTCTGTCACAATGCCGGTATTCATGCTGGAAACCCAACAGACCTCACTATAATGAATGGGATCATCTGGGTGCCGGCAGTGTCCGGCATATGATGGTTCCTGTATTTTATTCCTATATCAGAACAGAACACAGATTTCACATGCAAAGCATTATACACAGGAAGCAGGAAGAGAATATAAGGGTGGATTCTGAACGTTGCTTATTCAAGGTGGATCCAAGCAAAACTTGGTATACTTATATGGGAGATTAAGGGCAAACCCAGCTGATTTACTGGTTCTTCCACCTTGTACAATGCTGGCAGCAAACACTCTTTTCAAGGCCATTATTTATTTAATGTCTGTTCCTGTCAAGCTTCCCTGAAATTTGTCCACTGGGGGGAGAATATCCAAAAATTTTAAATGAGAGAATGGAAAAATGAAACACCTATCAACAATGATGTGATATATGTGATTTGCTCTTTATATCACAGGGTCTGTTAAGACTGATTGTAGTGAGCCAGGACCAACCCTAGTGTGCCAGCTCATGGTAGAAACATGTAATCTGAGCAGCAGCATTGTCTTATGTTCAGCATCATTTGTATACTTTAGATTAAATTTATCTCAAGAACGTTCAGGGAAGGACGTGCATTTGCCTTTCATTTGTAAAACTTCATTCAAACAGGCATTCATTATAATGGAAATTACTTTTCATGTTATATGTAGTGTGTGCAGAAAAAAAAAAGCTTGTATTGACTTGTCTCTTTGGAGACAGCCTTCTTTGCATGATGCCAGCATCTTCTGATTTTGCTATTTTGTGATGAGACTTTAATTATGTTACTTAACCTTACATTCAGGAAGATAATAATTATTATCTCAAGCATGTCATAGATGTAAACCATCATTTGTAAAGTTAATTCACACAATTCACTTAAAGGATTCAATTTTCTATTCCTTCTTTTAAAACTGAGTTTATTCATGAAAAGTTGTACAGTAGCTGAATGAACCTTTCCAAGGTAATGAAACTCTATCAGTGCTTGGTGGAAAGTTGTGGAGCTTTGAGATGCACCACTTTGCATCAAAATTGAGCCATAATTCTGACGTAAAAATCTGTCTCAAAGTAAGCTAACCAATGGTTGGTAGAAAATCACAGAAAAGGGTGTATCCCTGCACCAGATTGGTCATCCAGCCTTAGCCCCTGTGATAAATCTGGGCAGGTCAACACAGCCTAAATTTAACACCATCTATGCGATTAGTAAATCTCGGACTCCATGTCTATTGCAGGGCCCAGGGGTGCACCGCCAATGAGGCCATGTGAGGCGATCGCCTCAGGCAGCACCAGATAGGGGCAATAGGGGGGACAGCTGTGACGAATCCTGCACCTTGCAGTCCACATCACGTCAACTACGCTGAACCTGTGCGGTGCGGTTACGTCACTGGTTACCAAGACGTGACGTTACGCCGTCCCTATGAGCATGGAAGGTCAGCTTGGTACAGTTTACACAGACACCTCCTTTCCACGCAGGCACAGAGAGGCAGGGGGGTGAGCGGCAGTGGTCCACGCACCTCCAACGTAACCCCGCACTCGCTCACAAATCGGAAAAGTTGAGAGAACATTTTCACTGCCCCAGTGAAACAGAGCTTCCTCAGCCCAGTAGACTGCCACCATTTCCTCATTTAATATAAGCCTGGGATTATATCAGGTGAGAAAACAACCCACAGTGCATATAATTATGCCTAAACACGAATGTGGGATTCGTGATCAAGATGTCAGTAGCTTGCCCATTGTCTCTCCAAACACATTACTCGATGTGACCTCCTTTTAGAGAAAGACGCTGGCCTCTGGCCTGTGTGGGCTTTTTCACCTGTAGTCGGCCACTCCCCTCCCTCCCTCCGGGAGGAGTTCACCCTCCCTTCCTTGTTCTAGCAGCCAAAACCAATTTTGGCCCATAGCTCCGGACTGGAAGGTCACAGGGAGATGGTTCTGGTACCAACGGATCAGCCTGGGTTCCGGCTACAGGCTTTTTCAGCTTTTGCCTCAGGCAAAAGGGGCACCTCTGGCAGGGCCTTATGGCCCAACTTATACTGAAAGAACACCAGACATAGAATTCTTGTCCTTTTGCTCTCTGCATTACATATAACATAGTGGGGAAGTGAATAAGATGCACCCGATGATAGGTCCAGATTTTAGAGTGGGAAAATAAGATTTTTTTTTTATCAGACCTCATATCAGACCCCCATAAATTTCAGGACATCACATCAGACCTCCATATCAGACCGCCATATCAGCCCTCCATGTCAGACCCCCATCAGCCCTCCATGTCAGACCCCCATCAGACCTCAGATCAGCCAATCAGCCCCCATATCAGTCCACTGTGCCCCCATCAGACCTCAGATCAGCCCATCAGCCCCCATATCAGTCCACTGTGCCCCCATCAGACCTCAGATCAGCCCACTGTGCCCCCCAAATGATGATTTAGGTGTCTGCATCAATGATTGTGCTTGTTCGTTCATTGAGTGATAGGTGGCATCTTTACAGGGACTGATTATTGAGAACGAATGTCCATTCCCAATTATGGGCTTGCTAATTGTTTCATATAAAACGTGAGGTGCCTAGCTAGATACGTTTATCAAACTTTATACCACTTATTGGTTGGCTTACATTACGACAGAATTTGTTGATTGTAAATAGTTTAGTATTTTATTATGTATGGTATTATCTTCTCTGTCCAGCTATCGCCCCATATCACTTCTGCCATATGCCTCAAAGCTACTTGAGCAACATGTCCATTCAGAACTGTCCTCTCACCTCTCCTCCTGCTCACTCTTTGACCAACTACAGTCAGGCTTCCGACCCCACCACTCGACTGAAACTGCCCTTACAAAAGTCACCAACGATCTGCTAGCAGACAAAACCAAAAAACATTACTCTGTTCTCCTCCTCCTTGACCTGTCCTCTGCCTTTGACACCGTCGGCCACTCCCTTCTACTACAAACTCTCTCGTCTCTTGGCATCACTGACCTGGCCCTCTCATGGATTGCATCATACCTCACAGACCGGACATTTAGCGTCTGCCACTCTCACGCCACCTACTCCTCCCATTCCCTCTCTGTTGGTGTCCCACAAGGCTCAGTCCTAGGTCCCCTGCTCTTCTCTATCTATACCTTTGGCCTGGGACAGCTCATAGAGTCCCATGGCTTTCAGTATCACTTTTATGCTGATGACACACAAATCTACCATCGCCACCTTACTATCCAGAGTCCCACAATGCCTATCTTCAATATCCTCTTTCTTTTCCTCACGCTTTCTAAAACTTAACATGGATAAAACAGAATTTATCATCTTTCCACCATCTTGCACAGCCCTCCCAACAGACCTATCTATCACCATCAACGACTGCACACTCTCCCCCGTTAAACAGGTCCGCTGCCTTGGAGTGACCTTGGATTCTGCACTCTCCTTCAGACCACACATCCAAGCCCTTTCCACCACCTGCCGCCTCCAACTCAAAAATATCTCCCGTATCCGTGCGTTCCTCAACTATGAGTCTGCCAAAGTACTAATACATGCCCTCATCATCTCCCGCCTAGACTACTGCAACATTCTCCTCTGTGGCCTTCCATCTAGCACTCTAGCCCCCCTCCAATCTATCCTCAACTCTGCTGCCCGACTAATCCACCTCTCACCCGGTTACTCCTCTGCCTCTCCCCTTTGCCAATCCTTCACTGGCTCCCCATTCCCAGAGAATTCAGTTTAAAATACTAACAAATACATACAAGGCCGTCCACAACCTGTCCCCTCCCTACATCTCAGAACTGCTCTCCCGATACATCCCCACACGTAATCTCCGATCCTCACAAGACCTCCTTCTCTCCTCCACTCTTATCAACTCTTCACACAATCGCCTCCAGGATTTCTCCCGCGCAGCCCCAATACTCTGGAACTCTGTACCCCAACATATCAGACTCTCACCTACAGTGGAATCCTTCAAAAGAAATCTGAAAACCCACCTCTTCAGACAAGCCTACAACCTGTGACCCTGCTGCTGTTACACTGCCATGACCAGCTTTACCCTCACCTACTGTGTCCTCCCATACCGCATAGATTGTAAGCCTTCATGGGCAGGGCCCTCTCTCCTTCTGTACCAGTCTGTAACTTGTTTGTCCTAGAGCAATTGTCTAGACTATGTATGTAAACCCCTTTTAACATGTACAGCGCTGTGGAATGAATGGCGCTTTAATAATAAATAATAATAAATAATAATAATAATAATATTATTCATGTTTGGCCATGACTACCAGGTAAGGATGTGGATGGCAATGGTTGGCAAGGAACAAGGTTAACCACACTGTTCCTCCCCTCTTGGTAAGAATGGGCTGGTCCTGCTTCCTACCATGAAGGAAAGTTCATGTCCAGAGAGAAAGAGGATAAGAAGCACACGTCTGAGCTCCTGCTCCTGTGAAGGAAGCTCCAGAGAGAATAATTAAAGACATCCTCAAGCAGATACTTGGGAGAAATCACAGAGCAGAGTGACCAGTTAAAGAGGACCTTTCACGGTTTTGAATTACTGTAGATAAATACCTCTTGTCCCGGGGTACCCCCCGCTGATGCTGCCACTCTGCCTAGTTTTTTAAAATACAGCTCCTACTCCCCGCTGTGCCCGCCTGTAGTTTTCGCGCATCGGTACAGGGAGGAGGAGACGCCGGCATTTCTCAGTGGGCGTCTCCTTCTCCCTGGCTGTGCCGCGATCCAATCACAGCGGAGAGCGTCACAGCCAGGGAGAAAAAAAAACCTCACCTTCTCCCTGGCTGTGACGCTCTCCGCTGTGATTGGATCGCGGCACAGCCAGGGAGAAGGAGACGCCCATTGAGAAATGCCGGCGTCTCCTCCTCCCTGTATCGATGCTCAGTATTTACATACTGAGCGCGAAAACTACAGGCGGGCACAGCGGGGAGTAGGAGCTGTATTTTAAAAAACTAGGCAGAGTGGCAGCATCAGCGGGGGGTACCCCGGGACAAGAGGTATTTATCTACAGTAATTCAAAACCGTGAAAGGTCCTCTTTAAGTCCTGCATTAAAGACACTGTCATGAGGTGAGGAACTACATCTAAGACACCCATCACCAAGACTACTACTAGGTCAGTTACAATACAAGTCTAGATCAGATAGAGGACATCTACACTTCCAAGTGCTAAACTGCAGCCATCAAACCTGCCTCCATATTCATTACTGGTGCCAGAGATTGCATTTGGAAAGTGTTATTGAATATACCTGTTATACTTTGCACTTTGCAGGGGGTATCTGCAAATGGTTTGTTCTTTAATGTAATGTTATTAAATGCTATGTCATGTATTGTTAATGCCTTATACTCCTGGGATGCCATATACTCCCAGCATAGCTCTGTATGGTAGTGGCAGAGTTGACTAACTCTGACACAGCCCTTTGCAGGAGGTTGCTAAGTGATGGCTGGCTCCACTCCTAGCTTTAGAGTGTCTAGGGAGAGTCCAGAGAGGAAGGAGGTAAAGTCTATGTGCTCCTACTTCTCAGTCCAAGAAAGCTTTAGAGACTAACAGATCTCCATGTGAATTGATGCAAAAGCTACAGCAAGAAAGAGAGAAAGGAGAACTTAGAATCTGCATGGCCGAGCTAACATAGTCAGTCAGTAAGGTAACTTCTGTTGAGGGTAATACAGACTTTACTGCCATGTAGGGATTACAGTTAAGACACCCTAAAGACTTAAATGGGTGTTCTGAGATTTTATTATTGCTGACCTATCCTTAGGATAGGTCATCAATATCAGATTGTCTGGGGCCTGACACATGCAAGCGCAGCCTTCCCTTCTTGGTTTACCTTCTTGCCATCGACATCACAGCATTGAGTAGGTGTAATTACAAGCCATCCCAATAACATCAATTGGATGACGTATTCCTATTCAAGTGAATTCTGAGGATAGGTCATCAATATTAAAATCCTGGAAAACCCCTTTAAAGGGAGTCTGTCACCACTATATGACCATATACAGCACTTACATGGCTCTGTTGGACAACTACACATGAATGTAATGGTACCTTTGTTATTTTCTTTAGACTTGCAGATGCAGGAAAACTTCTGTTTAATTCATATGCAAATGAGCACTCGCAAGTGCCCAGGGGCAGTGTTCAGTGTGTAGGAGCCCAGGCTGCTCTGCCTTCTTTCATGGTTACTCCTCCCCAGCTTCTGCCTTTGCCCGCCCTCCTTGAATGAAACAAGGGAATAGGAGGGCAAAGGCTGCCCTCATTGTGTTTTTTTTCAAATACCCCTAGCTTGCCCTGCTGTGCCCCCCTGCAGTTTTCACGCCCAGTATTTTAATACTGAGTACTGGTACAGGGAGGAGGAGACACCAGGGTTTCTCAGTGGGCTTCTCTTTCTCCCTGGCTGTGCAGCGGTCCAATTACAGTGGAGTGCGTCAGGGAGAAGGTGAGCTGTTTTTTCTTTCTCCCTGGCTGTGATGCACTCTGCTACGATTGGACTGCGGCACAGCCAGGGAAAAGGAGATGCCCACTGAGAAACACTTAATATATAATCGCTTTGTGGCACACTGCTGGTTGGGCTGTTATAGGGTTCAATAAATAACAGCCTTGTTCAAAAATGAATATTGGATCATGCGTTTTTATTCATAGGCAATAGTGTGAACGTTTTCGGCCACTACTGGGCCTTCATCAGACACTTTGCCGTGTGGTATATAAAGAAAAAGATAGAGATAGGCACTGTTGTGAGAGAACGTTTTCTGCCACTACTGGGCCTTCATCAGACACTGGAATGAAATACATATAGATACATAATTAGAATGATGCAAACAAATCTCAAATCCATTGATTACACATTTATCATAGGATAATAGTACAACTTAGAATATGATAACAGAAAAACAAAAAACAAAATCAAAACAATCAAAAAAATTCAATATAGCATCAGAGTCAATATCATATTTCCAGATACATAAGAGGATAAAGGGGAATCCCAAGGTGTCCGAGGTAGAGTTCCTTTCAAAGGATGACACTTAGTATGAATATATTATAAGGAACATAAACGATCCATACATTGTGCATATAGGTGGATATCAAGGAAGAGGCATAATCAGGAGGATGTGCAGTTAGCAGAATCATCCAGAATGCCGGACATTTGTAGGTTAGTATAGTAAACAGTATACCATATACAAGCCATAGAATATTCTATATAAGGGCTATAGTATAGGTCTGAACTTACCTTTGCCATGTGGTATATAAAGAAAAAGTTAGAGATAGGCACTGTTATGAGAGTAAGTATCAAGGGAGACGCCATTCTTACCACATGCGGTGTGTCCATTATGAAGCCAAGTCTGGTGCGCTTCTGGTTTCTGTGTACTGGAAGTGACGTAATTTGCGTTCCACCGACCGGAAGTGTCAGGTGGTGGAACGCAAGCGTCGCTTAGTAGGTATTTAACAATACGCAGCGTCATGGAAGAGCGTTCCAAGGTGGAACGCTTAAAGAGATCAGAGTATATAAGGTATATGGCAGAAAACTAAAGTATATAGGGGAAAAATGGAGCAAAGCAGAGAATTGTGGAAATACAAGGAATAGCAAGAGGAGTAACGTAACATAGAAATAGAATAGAATGAGAAGAGAGAGAGAAGAAAAAAGGATTAGCAAAAGTTAGGAAGAATTGGAAGAAATAGGAAGAGATTACCAGTAAAGGATACTACCACCGTGGCAAATTTTCATTCAGTGGGCTGTTATGAGAGTAAGTATCAAGGGAGACGCCATTCTGACCGCATGCGGCGTGTCCCTTATGAAGCCAAGTCTGGTGCGCTTCTGGTTTCCGTGTACTGGAAGTGACGTCATTTGCGTTTCGCCGACCGGAAGTGTCAGGTGGTGGAACGCAAGCGTCGCTTAGTAGGTATTTAACAATACGCAGCGTCATGGAAGAGCGTTCCAAGGTGGAACGCTTAAAGAGATCAGAGTATATAAGGTATATGGCAGAAAACTAAAGTATATAGGGGAAAAATGGAGCAAAGCAGAGAATTGTGGAAATACAAGGAATAGCAAGAGGAGTAACGTAACATAGAAATAGAATAGAATGAGAAGAGAGAGAGAAGAAAAAAGGATTAGCAAAAGTTAGGAAGAATTGGAAGAAATAGGAAGAGATTACCAGTAAAGGATACTACCACCGTGGCAAATTTTCATTCAGTGGGCTATACATATTAAAGTAAACTATAAAGTCCAATGTTCAATCCTCTGGGAGCTAGTGTTTGTAGAGTATGTATCCAAAATGCTTTGCGGCGTTTAAGTAACTTTACACGGTCCCCCCCCCCACATGGTAAGGGTACATGTTCGATCACCTGATATTTTAACTGTGAGATTGTATGTCTAGCCTCGTGAAAGTGGAATGGTACTGGTAGTAGTAGATTTGCCTTTCTGATAGTGGATTTATATTTACACACCCTAGCCCGTATTTTCTGGGAAGTTTCCCCTACGTATAAGAGGCCACAGGGGCATTTTAACAGGTACACAACAAAATCCCTTTAGTACATGAGAACATTGGAGGCAGTGATGGTAAGGGAATGTACCATGTTTCTGTGTTTTAAAGGGAACCTGTCAGCTCTGAAACACCCTCCAAACTAGAGTAAGCGGTGTATAGTGTAAGTGACGTTGAGTCCCGTAATGTAATTTTTATCTTCATACTCACTTGCATTCTGACTCTGTGCTCTGACAAACCTGCAGTAAAATGCACTCAGTGGACTCCAGTGCTCACTCACATAATGGAGAGGACTCAAAGAAGAGTCCTCTCAATGCATTTTACTGCCAGTTTGTGGGAGCACAGCGTCAGAATGGAAATGAGTATGAAGATAAAACTTACATATTCGGATTCAGCATCACTTACACTATACAACGCTTACTCTAGTTCAGGGGGTGTTTTGGAGCTTACAGATTCCCTTTAAGGAAGATCTATCTTGGAATTCTGGTTGATGGACCTATGTCTGCGTGGACTAGAAGGTCCCGGAGGTTTCTGGTTCTACGTGTACATGACAATGGGGGTGTTTTAAACTCCTCTACTGTAGGGTATGCTTTCTGTATTAATGACCAATGATTATGAATAATGTTCACTATTTTACGGCTCACGGGATGGAACGTATGTACGAATGGTAACCTTTTAGTTTGAGGGGGTCGCTGTCTTGTGTTTCGAATAACGGGATTCAGTAATTTGGGTGGATAACCCCTTTCAAGAAACCTCTGTCGCATTTCCTCTAATCTTTTAAATTGTAAGGTAGGATCACATACAATTCTTTGGACTCTCTGGAATTGTGATCCAGGTATGGCCTTCTTGATATTAGCAGAATGGAAACTGTCATAATGCAAGAGATTATTCATATCTGTCGGATTACGGTATAAGTCTGTCTGAAGTAGACCCGATGTGTCTTTAGTGACGATTGTATCCAGAAAATTTACTGAAGTGGAGTCGTAATGTAACGTAAATTGGAGGCTTTGATAGATAGAATTGAGGTAATGATGGAAATGAAGTAGTGTTTCATGGTCACCCTGCCATATACAAAAGACATCATCTATGTATCGTTTCCAAACCAAAACATGTGTTTGAAATAAGTCATGTTGGTATAGATAGGTCTCTTCAAAGTTGGCCATAAAGGCATTGGAGTAAGACGGGGCCATATTTGACCCCATTGCGGTCCCCTGAATCTGGGGATAGAAGCTATCCTCAAACATAAAGAAGTTGTTTGTTAGAACCAGTTCGAGACAGAATGTTTGGACATCGGGGTGTATGTCCGTAGATAATAGTAACTTACGTACTGCTTCAATACCTTTCTCATGCTCTATGGACGTATAGAGGCTCGTCACGTCCCAAGTTACCAATATGGTGTCCTGATTCAATGTGTCTAGGTTCTCAATAAGCTGAAAGAAGGATGTTGTGTCGAGAAGAAATGACCTAGTGTTTTTTATGTGTGGGGTCAGTATTTTCTCCACATAGATGGATAGTAGGGATAAGATTCTGTTGATGCCACTACCACTGTTGGGCGTCCTGGGGGATTTAACAGGTTTTTATGTACCTTTGGTAGAACATAGAACACCGATATGGTAGGATTAGATATGGTCAGGAAGGTGACTGTAGATTCGTCTATTATGCCCTTTGATTGGTATTGATCTAAGACTAATGAGATATGTGAGGCGATTGTATTAGTGGGATTGTGCTGTAGTTTACGATACACCAAGGTGTCTTGCAGTTGGCGGTAGGTTTCAATGGTATATTGACTCTTGTCCATAATGACAAGTGAACCCCCTTTGTCTGCTGGTTTAAACACAATACCCTTCTGTTTTTTAAGAGTATCAAGGGCCTGTCTATCACTGGGCAACAAGTTAGGTGAATATTTGTACCTCTTTATGGTCAGATCTTTTCGGAATTTCTCAAAATCCCTTTGTACTAGTTGAATAAACGTTTCAACTGGTGGGTGGTTCCTAGGAGGCATGTAATGGCTCTTGTTTCGTAGACCCAGTTGGTCTAGTGTGATTAGGGGGCTTGACTCAGGGGTAGTGGTCTTAGAAGGCCTCGTTTGGGAGGAAAAATGTACTTTCAACCGAACATTTCTGAACAAATGTTGCAGATCAAGATCAAGTTGAAATGTATCTAGGGGGGATGAGGGACAAAAGGATAATCCCTTCTGTAATAAGCTTAATTCTGCAGGACTAAGTGTGTGTGATGAAATAGTTATCGCTAAGGAATCTACCTGTGATTAGGTAGTCATAGATGTCGGGATCTGTGTTTCCTTGTTTCCCCCTCTTTGCGTTCGCCTTTGACCCTTTGTTGTCCACTGGTTCCCTTGTCTCGATAACCGATAGGAATGCTCACTCGAAATAGATCTTGTAGAGTCTGCCGATGTGGATCTTTGTCCCAGTGGTCTTTGTGAGCGAAATTGCGTCTCGGGCCAGTTATACACACTGTTTAGATGATAGTCCTCGCTGTCACGTAAATATTTCTTACGTTTGGTTGCCTCAATTTCTTTTCTTTGTTCCGCTAATGTATTCCTGATCCTATCCTGAAGTTGGAGAATGTCCTCTTTCGAAATATTACTTTGGAGTTGTGTTTCTATGGCCTGTACCTGGCTCTTGGTCTTGATACATGCCTGCTGGAGATGCCTCAATGTTAGGGTCGTCAGGTCAAAAGAACATTTGTTCAATATACCGTATTTTTCGCTTTATAAGACGCACTTTTTTTCCCCCAAAAGTAGGGGGAAAATTGCAGTGCGTCTTATAAAACGAATACAAGTGAGCGCTTCCATTATGGAAGCGCTCACTTGTATGTTTTAGCTGCCGGGACCCCCCCCCATCAGACCTCAGATCAGACCAGCGTGCACCATAGCAATAAAATAAAAAACTTCACTTACTTGTCCTGCCGCGGCTCCTCAGGCTTCCCGGCCCGGCGCTGCACTGTCCTGAACGCGTACAGCGTCAGGACGTAGTGCGCGCACTATGACCTGACGCTGCACGCAGTCAGGTGACAGTGCAGCGTCGGGCCGGAAAGCCTAAGGAGCGCCGGAGCGGAGCCGGGGCGCTGGACAGGTAAGTGAAGTTTTTTATTTTATTGTTATGGGGCACGCTGGGCTGATCTGAGGTCTGATGGGTTACGCTGGGCTGATCTGAGGTCTGATGGGGGAACGCTGGGCTGATCTGAGGTCTGATGGGGGAACGCTGGGCTGATCTGAGGTCTGATGGGGGAACGCTGGGCTGATCTGAGGTCTGATGGGGGAACGCTGGGCTCATCTGAGGTCTGATGGGGGCCTGATGTGATGTCCTGAAATTTATGGGGGGTCAGATATGTGGTCTGATGAAAAATATTTTTTTCTTATTTTCCTACTCTAAAATCTGGGGTGCGTCTTATCTTCAGGTGCGTCTTATAAAGCGAAAAATACGGTACATTCAAATTTCTGACAGAAGGTCGGATCTTCCTTAAAAAAGGTTGGTCGGGTGCTGATTTGGAGACCTCGAGGAATCCGTTCCTCTCTTAGATATTCAGCCAAGGTGGCACTGTGTAATTCATAGTTAAGTAACCTTTGTGATTCACGTTCAATGTCACGGGTCTGGATTTCACTTGCCAGAGTTTTCAAAAAGTCCCCTGAGATCGTGAACTGGGACAGGATCTCCGTAATTTCTTCCTGTTCAAAGGACAGAGTATTGCTTGACATCTTCTAGGCAGGTGCAACAACAAATTTGGGAGTGCTTAATATATAATCGCTTTGTGGCACACTGCTGGTTGGGCTGTTATAGGGTTCCCACCCCAGTTGCAAGTATTCAATAAATAACAGCCTTGTTCAAAAATGAATATTGGATCATGCGTTTTATCCTACCTTACAATTTAAAAGATTAGAGGAAATGCGACAGAGGTTTCTTGAAAGGGGTTATCCACTTAAATTACTGAATCCCGTTATTCGAAACACAAGACAGCGACCCCCTCAAACTAAAAGGTTACCGTTCGTACATACGTTCCATCCCGTGAGCCGTAAAATAGTGAACATTATTCATAAGCATTGGCCATTACTACAGAAAGCATACCCTACAGTAGAGGAGTTTAAAACACCCCCATTGTCATGTACACGTAAAACCAGAAACTTCCGGGACCTTCTAGTCCACGCAGACATAGGTCCATCAACCAGAATTCCAAGATAGATCTTCCTTAAAACACGGAAACATGGTACATTCCCTTGCCATCACTGCCTCCAATGTTCTCATGTACTGAAGGGTTCCCAAATCCATCAACCACACACGGGCAGAGCCTTCATGATTAATGATTTCTTCACTTGCAAGACAGATTTTGTTGTGTACCTGTTAAAATTCCCCTGTGGCCTCTTATACGTAGGAGAAACTACCCAGAAAATACGGGATAGGGTGTGTAAACATAAATCCACTATCAGAAAGGCAAATCTACTACTACCAGTACCATTCCACTTTCACGAGGCTAGACATACAATCTCACAGTTAATATATCAGGTGATCGAACATGTACCCCTACCACTTAAACGCCGTGAAGCATTTTGGATACATACTCTACAAACACTAGCTCCTAGAGGATTGAACAGAGAGTATGAACTTTATAGTTTACTTTAATATGTATAGTTTGTCTATATTGACTGTGGTCTGTTTTTGCCCCCATAGGCCCACTGAATAAAAATTTGCCACGGTGGTAGTATCCTTTACTGATAATCTCTTCCTATTTCTTCCAATTCTTCCTAACTTTCCCTAATCCTTTTTTCTTCTCTCTCTCTCCTCATTCTATTCTATTTCTATGTTACTTTACTCCTCTTGCTATTCCTTGTATTTCCACAATTCTCTGCTTTGCTCCATTTTTCCCCTATATACTTTAGTTTTCTGCCATATACCTTATATACTCTGATCTCTTTAAGCGTTCCACCTTGGAACGCTCTTCCATGACGCGGCGTATTGTTAAATACCTACTAGGCGATGCTTGCGTTCCAACACTTCCAGTCGGTGGAACGCAAACGACGTCACTTCCGGTACACGGAAACCAGAAGCGCACCGGACTTGGCTTCATAAGGGACACGCCACATGCGGTCAGAATGGCGTCTCCCTTGATACTGACTCTCACAACAGCGCCTATCTCTCTCTTTTTCCTTATATACCACACGGCAAAGATAAGTTCAGACCTATAACGGACATTGTTCCTGTATACTATAGCCCTTATATAGAAAATCCTATGGCTTGCATATGGTATACTGTTTACTATACTAACCTACAAATGTCCGGCATTCTGGATGATTCTGCTAACTGCACATCCTCCTGTTTATGCCTCTTCCTTGATATCCACCTATATGCACAATGTATGGATCGTTTATGTTCATTATAATATATTCATACTAAGTGTCATCCTCTGAAAGGAACTCTACCTCGGACACCTTGGGATTCCCCTTTATCCTCTTATGTATCTGGAAATATGATATTGACTCTGATGCTATATTGAATTTTTTGGATTGTTTTGATTTGGTTTTTGGGTTTTTCTGTTATCATATTCTAAGTTGTACTATTATCCTATGATGAATGTATAATCAATGGATTTGAGATTTGTTTGCATCATTCTAATTATGTATCTATATGTACTTCATTCCAGTGTCTGATGAAGGCCCAGTAGTGGCAGAAAACGTTCTCTCACAACAGTGCCTATCTCTATCTTTTTCTTTATATACCACACAGCAAAGTGTCTGATGAAGGACCAGTAGTGGCCGAAAACGTTCACACTATTGCCTATGAATAAAAACGCATGATCCAATATTCATTTTTGAACAAGGTTTTTATTTATTGAACACTGAGAAACCCTGGCATCTCCTCCTCCCTGTACTGATGCTCAATATGAACATACTGGGCACAAAAACTGCAGGGGAGCACAGCGGGGCAAGCAAGGGGTATTTGAAAAAAAACAACAATGATGGCAGCATCTGCGGAGCCTACCCCACAAGTAAGGCACTTAATTAAGCAAAAAAATAAATAAATACATGAGAGGTACTCTTTAAGGAACGATCTGGGCAGTCGCATCATTCAGCCTTTATGACACCATACACCTTATGCATAATCAAAAGGTACTATTGCATGCAATAGATTCTACTGAGAGAGAGTTTAGCAAGACAGAGAGAAAGGAGGACCACAACTCTCATCATTGCCTAAATCCATACATTGCTATCTGGAAGAGGACTGCACTATGTATAGCTGGAACTGTATTTTGCTATGTTGGATGTACTATAATTCCTATTTTCCACTACAGTAAAGAGAGACATTTATTATGTTTAATCTGGCTTGGTTTTCTGAGTCTTACACTATACGCTGGCCATTGCACTCTACACGCCCTTCCTTGCACTCACGCAAGCACCTAACAGCATGGGCACCCCAGCTGCCATCTGGCAGGAGCCCCAGAACCAGGTCCCGAGGGAAGAAAGGATGCAGTGGTGAGATGATAGACTGTGTTATAACAGGAGCTACTACCACTCCAATCCTCAGCTTTGGTTCCTCAAGGGCTTGCTGCAAATCTACCAATTAAGTGTTCTCAAAGACTTGAACAGGGAGGTGATGGAGGCAGAATAAACACTATTACATTTCACCGTTGTTACTTGTCTTTGTTCCAGGTTTTATTTTGTCCCATAAAGCACTGTTAGACTCTTTTAAAAGTTCACCTTAAATCAGCATCTCCAATTGTTATTTGGCAGAGGGTCTCGGAGGCAGTTTGTGTGTGAATGTCCTTTTATGTCTATGATTAATTGGATTATTCCACATGTTGGCACCTTGGCACACTTTGCACGTTTGATATTTCCTTAAGGCTGCATTGCAATCACGCTTAAGAATCATGTTATTCTATGCCTTATGTGAGATAGGAATCTGGTAGCCCGTAAGATTTATACCACATAAGACCCGGAAGATTTATTGATGTGTTTTAAAGGTGAAGGGAAAGTAATGTCCCACTATGCGGAACCTTATATATCCATGGCGGATAAAGAGTCATTTCATTGAGATATAGTGATAAAGTAGGGATTTCCATTTTTTATTTGAAGAAAATGTTCTTTAGACGTGGGGCATGAAAATTACATGTTGCTTTTCTGCAAATTGGTTTGGGTCCCCTTGTAAATCAGAATTGATAGCAAGTATTTAATCTGACAGATAACCACCTGCATTTTAGATATTCCTCACTCATCCTACGCCTTTAATGGGAATTTCACCTAAATTTATTTTCTGACAAATCACATAAGCATGTCAAAATCTGACATTCTCAAAATAGGACAGTGCAATCTGTGGAGCCCCTAATACCTAATTGTGCATTTTAATCATTATGGAGAGACTGGTAAGCAGTCGCCTCATGTTGAAAAAGTAGAAAGAGGAATAATGGAGAAATCATCACCAGAAAATGATCTGATCTGGATTGGAATCTGTAGATCATGCTAAAAAAAACAAGGAGTTGTCCCATGAAAAATATTCTACATTTTTCAAGCTGACACTTGGCTGTCTGAAGTCTGAATACTTTTGTATTTGCATAAAACTAAAAATTTAGTATAGCCAGTGAGTTATTCAATAAAATGTATTTGTATAGTGCCACCTGTGTACACTTTGTTGAGGTGGACGCACAGGTTTAGGTCCATACTTCAACTGCCACCAGCCAGATCTTCTATCCTGGGACACACTCCCTGATAAAGGACAATCCCCCTGAGCTGCCAACCTGACATAAATCTAGCAGAACAATTGGGGCAATGAATGGGAAGATCTCTGGATCCATGTGAGGTATAGGACTGGTTCTAGCTTTGTTATGTACTATATGATATCTGATTTTCAATTTTGACATTAATCATGAGATAACCCCTTAACATCAAAACTAGAAGTGCCCAAAAAAGTATCTTTGAAGAAATCTGTCAGAGAGTTATGGGCTCTTCATTTGCTATGTTTTTTTATTGATGAGCTAAGGCTGATGACATATACTGCTCATAATGTTCACTTGCACTTGGTTGCCAGGAATTCCTTCCGACCCTCCCATACACATGCATCTGGAACCGTGCAGCAATGAAGCAGAGTTAAAACGCTTTGAGTGGCAAAGCTGTAGTAGTGCTTTACATTGTTGAGCTAAAAATGTGCAGTGATGTTGAAAACACGTTGAAACACACCTGGAGTAGCAGAGGTGTAGTAGTGCTGTTCAATGTTGACCTGTGCATATGCAGCTACAGTATAAAGCAGAGTTGAAAGACAATGCTGAGCTGTGAACATGCTGTAATGAAGCAGGGTTGAAACACACCTGGAGTAGAAAAGCTGTCGTAGTGCTTTACAGTGCTGAGCTGTGGATGTGCAGTGATGAAGCAGAGTTGTAACAGCAGCATGTCCACTGTAACAGAGTAGCATCAGTATCATGTCCAAAGTATCACAGTTGCTAGAAGGTACAAACAAACGGTGGACAGCAGGGTGGCGGAATCACCTGATTAATCAAGTGGTGTCCCGCTATCAAAGACAGGCTTCAATAGCCCGCCATTGTGATGACATGTCTGGATATTAGGTTTATATGGAAACTCAACATGTAGAAGAAGCAGAGGCTCCAGAGTGGGGAAAGGAGTGGTGCTTATTCTGGGACAGGTAGGTTACACAAAAAGAAGGACTTCCGAGTAACACGTTCCCAAACTTTTTTACCCAGTGCTTTTTTATTATAGTCACATGAAAATTCCATAAAAATTGTACACGTGACATTCTGGTTTCCTATTCGCGCCAACTTCTCAAATACACAAAAGTGCATGTGTACCTCTACACCAGGCTGTAAAATGAAATACCTAGCACAATGTATTCAGACTGGCAGCACTATTTGTTATGGGCACTGAAAATATTTTTGCTTATATAATCTAAATAAAGAATAAAATGAATATAAGGTTGATACCTGGACCTGGAAAGAATTTGGTGGAAAGGTGGAATCTGAGTGGTTGCTATGGGCAACTAAACCAGTTCTACTTCACACCAGTTTGATAAATGATCCCCAGTAGTGTTTTCCTACTGTGGTCATGTCATATAGTAACACATAAGGATGCGGGCTTCCTGCACAGGTCGGAGAAGAAAGGGAATGAATGATATACGGACTGAGCACCATTGTAATGCTTACATATTTAAATATTCATGCTGCATAAATGGAAAGAGGACTAAAAAAGTGTTATCAACCCTACGTTCCCACTGGCCGTTGGCAGGGACCACTTTCTTTCCTGGTCCTCAGCTGTGCATACACATCTAACACAGGATTTTTCCTTACTCTCTTTTATGGTTTTGCAGGAGATGTGCCTGATGCGACCTTGATTAAGGTGGTACATATAGGTGTGTGTGCTCCTCCTCTCATTGGTTGCTGATGCACACAGAGGTAACTAGGAGCAGCACACTGTATGTGCAGGGTCTACGCACCTAAACATAGATGCACAACCGCATAGGAAGGTTTAGCGTAGGACCTGCCTGGACTGAGACCACCGTGGCGCTGGGTAGGTGGGCACAGATGTATTTTGATCAAAATGTATTGGCTAAGAGTCTCAGATTTTATCTATAGAGTGAGGGCTTAGTCCATATATTGTTTGCATCTACTGTTTTAGTGCATTTTTTCCGTGAATTTCTAGATGTGCCTGAATAGGACTTTATCCTGGATGGAATACACCAGCTAAAAGACTTCTTCAAAACAAGGTTTCCATTGGGGATTCCTAATCTGACCAGAACTGCTGATGAGCTCTTCCTCTCTCATGCATGTTATCTCATCAGCAGGGATTCAAAGTCAGTTCTGGGCATTTTAGGAATCCCCAATGGAAACCTTGTTTTGAAGAAGTGTCCTAGTCTCTTGAACCCCCAGCCCCTTTTTTCACCACTACCTGGGAAACAGAGTTGGGCCTCAGTCTATCGGAGTGGCAGAAGGTCTTCCTCAGAGCTCATGAATTACCCGTTGCTTGTCAAGCTCAGGAGAAAAACTATTAGATCTTGTCTAGATGATATAGTTGCCCCAACACCTTAGACAACTGTTTCCCCACAGTGCCCAACCTGTGTTGGAGATGTGGCTTGGAAGTTGGCACTATGACACACATTTGGTGGGGATGTACTGTCCTACAGCCATTTTGGCAAGCGATTTTTACCATTTACCATCAAGTCTATCGGGTTAATTTAGTCCCAACCCCTCAGTTAGCACACCTGTCAATTCTTCCTGGGTCTCTTCTAGTGGGGTACAGTCAGGGGCAGATTGGGAACCTTAAGTGGCCCTGGAAAAAATACCTAAAAGTGGTCCCATATTGTAGGAGGGTCTAAATTGACAGGAGGTAGGGTAACAAAAGTACCAGGAAGGGGGGAAGGGGCGGTCAGCAATACCATAGCGCAAAATGCCTCATACCACAGTGCCGCACAATATATTGCCCCAAACGCTGCCCATCTGCGGTGGCTATCAATAGAGGCCATTTTCTCTCCTCCTCTTCCAGTTGTCTTTGATTAAGATATGGAGCAGAGTGCCTAGGAGGTGGGACATAGTTGAATTAAGGAGGGATGGGGGCTTGGGCGGCCCCCTGGGCATAGGCCCACCTGGAAATTTCCCTGTAAGGCCTATGGCCAATCCACCCCTGAGTACAGTGATACCCAGAAATTAGAAGTCTACTAGGGCCCCTTTGGTAAGAGAATGAGCTCTATAAGTTGACCATATCCACAGAATGGAAACATTAATGATGGCTAGCTCACTCAAATCGTACAAGACAGAGCCAAACTGGCTTCCTTGGCAGACATCTAAAGACAGCCCCCTCTACCACACCTGGCTAGGCAATGTGACATGAACAAGATCCCAGTTAGTCAGCGGGCTAGTCCTCTGTTGCTTGCCGGTTGATTTCTCCTATCTTTTTTGGGTCTCATGTAGGTATTCTTCTGCCCCCCCTCCTTTTTTTTCTTCCTCCCTCTTCTCTCTCTCTCTGTTTCTTCATTCGTATTTCTTTCTTCCTGTACCTTCTGTTCATATATACAATAACATGTATTGCATACCAATATTACTGTATGCTCATTTCTAACGTCTGTAATTGGCATATATTCCATTTTGTGTGGCTGTATTATCGGCTATCTTTGACTTGTTCGCTGTCTTAGTTTTCATGCTGTATGTGTAACATTGTTAAAAACAATAAAAATAAGATTTGAAAAAAGAAGTGTTATCCCACTGTATTCATGTTTCAGAAATTTTACTGGAAGAAAATAGGTGTCCCGGGGAATTGCATGTCCGTAATAAGGTCAAAATGTACAAAAAAGATCACTGTAAACCAATGGATTGCATAATTATATAATGACAATAAGTTAGTGTACGGATGCAAACGAAAACATATAGGGGGTCATTTATTATGACTCCCTGAGCCAATTCTTCATGTAAAAAAGCCTCACAGCCCCATTTTGTTACTTTTTACATGCCTGAGCACCTAAATTTAGGTTAGCCTCTAGACTGGGGGGATGCCAAGGACAGTGTAGGGGCGTGACATAACATTTATGTCAATTCCCTTATGTAAATGACAACTGAAATCTACTCCAGCTAGGGTCTGGAGTAGATTTCAATCTAGCCACATAGACTGGCAGAGGATTTGTCTAATTTATGATGTCTACGTCTCGTAGTAAATTAAGCATATTGCTGGGGGTATCAAAGACCAGTATAAATGACCCCCTAAATCTGTATATGTGCACATTGCTTTTAAGTTCTATATTCTAAATGAGATATGGACACACAAGACCATTGTTATAGTAATAACTACAGCAAGGAGGGTGGTTTATACTGGAAGATTTTTCTCCTGGTATGACATGACTCAATAGTGTCATAATGCTGTGTCAGACTTTTATATAGGTCCAGTAAATAGTCTTTTCCTGTTCTCTGCCATATCGCAATCCAAACAGTCAATAATAAAAAGTTAAAGGGAATCTGTCACCAGCGACCTTCCCATCAAACTGTTTGCAGAGACACATATTCCCACCCAACCCCTTATAGCTGGGATTTATATGACTAAAATTCAGTTTTTCTTTTGTTGATCTGAGGCTCCGTTCCTGAGTTATGATATTTTTCCTTAACATGCAAATTTGGCCGTTGCTGCAATGAGAACATCACCGTTGCTCTTGTTTCACCCATGCTCCACTCATTTCTGTGGCTAGCCCCTCCCTTACTTCTTTACCACTGCCTAGCCCTGTCAATCAAGGCTGCCAGGGAGGGGCTGGCCGAAGAAAGGAGTGGAGCTTGGGTTGCAACAAGAGCAATGATGACGCCCTCATTGCTCAAACACCTAATTTGCATATTAAGAAAAAGTATCACTTTTAACTCGAGAACAGAGCCTCAGATCAACTAAAGAAAATCAGTATTTTAATCAAGTGATTTACAGCTATGTGTCTGACCGTAATCGTCTTCCTGACCCAATCCCCCCCCCCCCCCACACACACACATGAATGCTTGGATCAACTGTGCAATGCATTTATAATCTGTGTATTTATAAGAGGCATAAGGGGAGATTTATTAAAGGGAACCTGTCATGGTGAACATGGAATCTGAGCTGCAGGCAGCATGTTATAGAGCATGAGGAGCTGATCAGATTGATAGATAGTTTCGTAGGAAAAGTATAACCTTTATTTCAATGATTTTTATCTGTGCTTTTTCTTGTCTTTGAAGTCATGGAGTTGGTCCTATCAGTGACTTACACTGATAAGAGAACAGCTATAAATCAATGAAATACAGGTTCTACTGAATCTTTTCCCAAAACTATATATCAATCTTCCCTGCATCTCCTGCTCTATAAAACGCTGTTGGTAGAGCCAGATTATATTATATTTTCATATTGCCAGGTTCTCTTTAAGACTGGCATCGTGTACACCGGTCTTGTGCTGGTGTGTGAGATGTCGAGCCGCTCATGCACCAGAACTGAGATAAAAAATGACAAGACATCTTTCACTAATATCCAGCTGGCTTAACTCCATTTTTGCACATAACTCTATAGTTAAAGGGAATTGGGCTAAATGAGCTAAGAGCAGGAATTGACTTAAAATAATCAGAAAACCATTAATTACCCATTAAAGATCCCACTGTCGCTGCGGTGCTGCTCTGGTTCCCCTGCACTGATCTCCACTGGTCCTGCAGTGATGAGGTAGTGTACCTTGTTTATGTGACTGAGGCTGGGTTGGCTGCAGCAGTCATGTGTACAACATAGGTGATGTCATTACTGCTGACTCCTGCTCTTAACCAGTTTTTTAACAATTCTGGACAACTCTTTTAAATTAATTACCTGATTTTCTTTAGGCACCCTCATCTAATGAATGAGCAAAGGTCTCATGACCATGGTTCTGCATCATTAAGCATCCCAATGCCTTAACAGGGAGTAGAAACAGGGGAGAGATGGCTGCCCTCTTGCTTTCTGTTTCTGTAGCTCCCATTGACATAGGATGGATTCAGACTTGGCAGCATTTACACTCGCCAGAAACATGCACCCACAATTGACAGTATAAATACATGTGGATGGGATATACAAAATCCTATCTATGTGTACTGAAAAAGAATGTGCGCAAATTTCAGGGCAATCGGGACATGATTTTACCAATTGTGCAGAAGGCTTGCAGATTGCAAATGCTGCCTTCCAATGCATCAGATTCCTTACAGTTACTGTATGGACAAGCAGGACACAGAGGGATGACACATGGGGCCTCATGTCCAGGTGGAAAGGGGCATCCACAGTAGGCTCTGCAGCCTATTAAATACTTCTGCTAGAGGTTGTGCAGTGTATAGCTCAGCATTTTCCACAGTCTTGTTCTTCTTACTTGGGTTTTGGCAGACTTGGTCTGCCTGAATCATCTTACCTTACCTTCAACACAGCCTACACCTAGTTACAATGGGCTATGAATAAGAAATCAGAATTTGTCTTCTTATATCTTCTGCAGTTTCCTATGGTCTTCTCTTTTAAGTGGCTTATAATCCATTGTTTTCCAGCAAAGGCGTGTTCAGACACATTGGTAATTTATTCTTTTGGCCTTACAAGTAAGACGAATTCCTAATTATACCCATCGTTCTTTGGCAACTTTGCATGGTTGGATTATAATTCTGCGTTAGTGTGGTAATAGTCATGTTTTATTAGTGACTGTTGTAATCTACTAATATGGGGTTGAGTAATCATTGTAGCTTTGTTAGTTTACATTTTTAGGAGTGGCATTACAGGAACTTTATGAAAAGTTTCTCCCCACCTAATGAGATCATGATATTATACCAACTGTAGAGTTTCATAACAACTGTTTCCCTAAACTAGAAGGATGTGACTGCATGGGTTGTCTCTAGTCATCTGACTGCAGCCTAACCTTCGCTTTCTATACACGTACAAGGAGGTTTAACAAAAATATCATATATGCTTGAAAAATCACCATTTCAAGATCTTTGCAATATATTTTCAATATATTATATTAAGCTTCATAATTCAGTTTATTTGATAAAGAGCACAAAGGTTGTGTTTTCCCTTTCTTCTAGACTTTTTTTCTCCGTTTGAATGCTAAAACGGAAACTGTGAAGAAGTTGTAGCTCCTCCAGAACTGAGACTTGCCAATTTTCCCATCGTTCAGTCTATCAAAAAAGAGGAGATCAACCAGACTTCCAGCAGGGCTAGCATATTTCCTGGCTAAACTTTAAAGGGGCTGACCTGTTACATGTGCACTTGGCAACTGAAGGCATTTCTGTTGGTCCCATGTTCTTATGTGCCCACATGCTGAAAATAATGAAGTTTTAATATATGCAAAATAATATATATATGCATATATTAAAACATCACTTTTGTCATCAATGTGGGCACATATGAACATGGGACCAACACAAATGCCACAGCTGCCAAGCACACATGCAACAGGTCAGCCAGTTTCAAAGGGACAAATCTGTTGAGAGATGCCCTTTAACCCAATGTGACTCCAGGCTGCTGCGCCATCGGACTAAGCTCCGACACCCAAACTTACAGTGAGGGGGTGTGGCATATCTTGTACTGAGAAAAGGGTTGTATCAATGCCAGAAGAAAAAATAGCTGCTACTGCTGTAGCAATTGGCCCTTGAGTGCCTAGTAGTAAATATGCCTCTGTATATGTGCATGTCTTGTATATATATATGTGTGCGTGTAATGTGTATAAATGTATAAGATATATATTTATTTAGTTTTTAGTTTAGTTTTTATGAAATTTATTTTTTTCTATATTGTATTCAGAAAATTCTAAAAAGAAATCAAGTTTTCCTCCATCAATCTGCACTCAATCCTCCTTAAATAAAAAAAAAAAGTTTGCAAATTTATTAAAAAGGAAAAACTAACATTTTGCATGGGCATAAGTATTCAGACCGACCAAGGCATGAGGAGAAAATAACTGCCTGTAGAGCTCAGAGACAGGATTGTGTGGCAGTACTGAAGTTTCCCAAGAGCACAGTGGGCTCTATAATTCTTAAATGGAAGAATTTTGAAAAAAACAGGACTGGCTGGCCCACTAAACTAAAAAAAAGGCCTTGGAAAGAGAGGTGACATCTAAAGGACTCTCAGATTGTGAGACAGAAGATTCTCTGCACTGATAAAACCAAGTTTAAACTTTTTGGCTTCAATTCTAAATGACATGTTTGGAGGAAACCAAGCACTGCCCATCATCTGCCCTACACCATCCCTACAGTGAAGCATGATGATGGCAGTATCATTCTGTGAGTATGTTTTTCAGCAGCTGAGACAGGGAGACTGGTCAGAGTCAAGGGAATGTTGAATGGAACAAAGTACTGAGATATTATTAATGAAAACCTGATCCAACGTGCTCTGGACCTCAGACTGTGACCTGTGCCAAATACCTTCCAACAAGACAATGATCCTAAGTACACAGCTATGACAACGCAGGTGTGATTTAAAGAGTACCTGTCACCACTAATAACATACCTGATTTAATAGATTACTGCTTTCCCATGTAATAACAAGTCTGGAACATCTATTCTTATGTCTCTATGTTGTGCCATTCCTTTATTATTTCTAGTAGAAGTTAGTAGTACCTACACAGTCTGACAACTGCAGCACTGACTGGATAGAGTCAGACTGTGCAGGGACACCCCTTAACTAGTTAACATCCCTCTGTACCCTAACTGTAGTAGTAGAAATAATAAAGGAACGGCACAACATAGAGCCACAAGAATAGAGGCTACAGAATTGATATCACATGGGGAATGTGTGAAGCTATTAAAACAGGAATGTCAGGAGTCGTGAAAGGTCCTCTTTAAAGACAACTCTGTGAATGTCTTTGACTGGCCCAGCCAGAGCCTTGAATTGAACCTGAAAATGGCTGTCCACCGCCGATCCCCATTCAAACTGACTGAGCTTTAGAGGATTTGCAGACAAGAATGGCAGAAAATCCCCAAATCCAGGTGTGCCAATCGTGTGGCATCATACCCAAGAAGACTGGAGGCTGTAATCACTGCCAAAGGTGTTTTAACAAAATTCTGAGTAAAGGGTCTGAATACTTATCTCAATGCAATATTTCAGTTTTTCCTTTTCAATGAATTATCAAAGACTCCTATAATTCTGGTGCAGAATTCTGATTTCTAAAATACATAACCTTGATAAAGCTGCCTATGAAATGTGTGTGATAAGAACTGTGCCTATCACTGCCCGCCAGTGTAGTTAGCCAGTACCACTGCTGAAATTACTAGTAAAATGGTTTGCATGTTACCCCTAAAACCATGCAAGCATGTGCATCACTGCTGCTGCAGCTTCATACACCAGCAAGAACTACTTGGACACAAAGATATAGCCATATATATCTCGGTCGAAGGCGTGGTACTGAATGCCTCAGTAGGGTCTTCTATGGACTAGACTAGGCTATTTTCCAAAATCCTACAAGTAATGGGAGTTGGGTGGAATAACCATTTTTACCATTGACAAGACATGGATTTTTTTGATTTCCAATCACCTCCATGATCTTAAGCCTGTATTACACCTCAAGATTTTGTGGCGATGATGAGACTATCACATTTTTTGTGAGTCATTAGCGATCAAATTTAATATTATAAGACATCACAATTGCTGTTGTGTACTCGTTAATCGTTTACTTTCTAGGTCTATTACTCAGATGATTGCTAATGGAGGTGTTCTACACACAAAAGTTTCAAACCGCATCTCGAGCAGTCGTTAACGAGCGGCAAGCTACTTATTAGAAGTATTGATATTCGCACAATGAGCAATATTTTTTTAACATGCTGAAAGATCACGATCACTGAGAATTGAATGATGCTATGATCATTTAAAACTATTACACGTAACTAGAGATGAGAGAAGTATTGAAACATTCGATTCCGCTGCTTCTATGAATTTTACAAAAAATGTGCTTTGTGACAAATTACTACATTGCAAGCGCATAAGTAGTGGGTGCAATGACAGGGAGCGGCGATTGCTCCACCTCCCATCATTGTACCCTTCAGATGTCGGGTTCAAAGCTGATTGCGGTATCTGGTAGCAATATTACAGTGTAAAATTTTTTAAAAAATGATAAAATCATACGTCACTACCTCATCAATTTGATCGCGAAGAGCCAGCTGGCGTAATCTTGAAGATCTAGTCATATGTCACCATGCACGGGATCTTCGAGCTTAAACGGATAAGTATAATTATTTTTTACCGCCATTCAGGGACAACTGATTCGCTAGCACAAAGCACTAGGAAATTTCGGCTTTGTGGTGAATTGAATTTTCCCTGGAATTCGGATCGAATTCCACTTTGTGGAGTTTGATTCGCTCAACGCTTGACATAACGATTATTGCTTGATTCTGAACTAAACAACAGATGTTCCTACGATTGTCGCTTGGTATAATAGGGCCTTTAGACTTTATGGCCTCTTTCACACTAGTGGAAGCACGGATCCGGCAGGTGAAGGGTGCCGCCGGATCCGTGCTGCCGCAGTTACATGTGTGGGGCCGGAACCGCGCTCCGGCCCCACACATGTCACATAGTACATACACACAGACACATACATACTTACATGCTCCCGCGCAGCACAGTACAGGAGGAGGACGGCGCGCACATAGGACGATTCCCCACAGCGCCCAGCTGTGGGGAATCGTCCTATGTGCGCGCCGTCCTGCTTCTCCTGCGCTGTGGAGACCTGCCGGGAGCATGTAAGTATGTATGTGTATTTGTATGTTTATATGTCTGTGTATGTTTATGTGTATGTCTGTATGTGTGTATGTATGTATGTGTGCGGGTGACGGATCCGTCATGAACTCCATTGAAAGTCAATGGAGGACGGATCCGTTTACCATTGTGTCACACCAAACGGATCCGTCCCCATTGACTTTCATTGGGGGTCATGACGGATCCGTCTTGGTGCGGATGCCTGGACCGGAGAGCAAACCGCAGCATGTGGTTTGTTCTCCGGTCTGAAGACGGAACGGAATGCTTTTAGGAGCATTCCGTTGTCTTCAGTTTTGTCCCCATTGACAATGAATGGGGACAAAACTGAAGCGTTTTATTCCGGTATTGAGCCCCTATGACGGAACTCAATACCGGAATTAAAAAACGCTAGTGTGAAAGTAGCCTATTATGGATATGCGATTTTTGTGTTGATTGTTTTATCTCTGGTCTTCTATAATCCTGTCAGTATCATGTCAATCATCTACCTTTCCAATCCTAGAATAACCAGAGGTGGTCAGTGAAAGAATCTTATCTTGCTATCCGTCAGACAAGCTGTCTTCTCACTAAGTATATGCTAATTTAGACTTGATAGGAAACCTTTCTATGGTTGCTGATAAACTACAGTACCTTTTTTTGCTGGAGTTATTTTAGCTTGTAAAAAAACACCATGGATAACCATTACTTTTTTATTAGTGTTTTTGGAGCCTTTTTTTAAAAAAAAGATCTTAGACCTAGATTTGTGGCATTCTATGTGAAAAAGAGTTTTTCTCAATTGTCTGTGCGTTTTTCAAAAATGTGTGTCAGAGACATGGTCACCAACATTTCCATACAAGCCTTTGTAATGTTCTGTATTGACATAAATGCTGAGCACATGACTCGTGAATTATTTAGATGGATTATTTTTCAGTTCTTCATATGTAGATATGTTCTGTGCAGCAGACATTAGCATGTGTAAACGCTGCCTAGCTATTTCGGTTTGTTCCTTGTGTTGGTGCCAGGGGCAGGAGTGGCCCATTGCGGGAGGAGCAATGCATTGTAATGCAGAGAGGGAAGGATGGCATTACAAGAGGGTGTGTATGAGTGAAATCGTTCATGATGAAAGAAACAGTCTGCTAGTGCCTAGTACAAATCACATTACACCTTATTGTAGGTATGTATCAGCATTGCAGGTGTTTAACCTTTCTCTGCCTTCCATGAGATATTTTGTATTACTAAGAACTGTTTATTGTATGTGTATGGTAGTTTACTGTACATTTTATACTTTCAGCTTGTGCAATTGGAGGATATGAATCTAGCTATGTGCAACTTTCTTACCGTTCTATCTATCTATCTATCTATCTATCTATCTATCTATCTATCTATCATCTATCTATATATCTATCTATCTATCTATCATCTATCTATATATCTCTGTCATCTATCAACATTTTTCTCTGTCTCTCTAGATATGCAATATATATTAATATCTGGTTATCTATATATTCCATCTATCTATTTATTCCATATGCTTTTTACATTTTGTACTGTTACATTTTTACTTGTCGGTCTTCGTTATGCTTTCTTATGCTACCTAATGAGTACATCAACATGCTTGTAACAGCCAAACATATGACAGAGGAATGTCCTTTTGGCATGTTTTTGGCCATTATTGTCGTAAGAGTGGGACAGATGTTTGGCAGAATGCTCCAGATAAATGTAATTACTAACTTCAGTATAAACCTCGTTTTAAGCTGTCCATACATCCTAGATGTATATCAGCTGCGACTGTCAGTTCCATCAGGAAAGGTGACCATCAAATGTGTATGGGAGCTTCTCAACTCTTCCCTGATAGCAGCTGTTGGGGGAGAGAAGGCTTGTGAAGTTGTAATTCAACATGCCTCATCTTTTAGTACCTGGGGTGATAATCCACAGCCATAGATGTCTGGCACCCCTCTCCCTGAACTGAGCATGTGTGTGTATAGGGGATTGGGAGATATAGCTATTGACTGAAAGTTCAATCTAAAATGTATGGCCAGCTTTAGAAGTGCATATCTAGGGTGAATGTAATAGATTCACTTAAAGGTTCTCAACCCTTAACTAGCTTTACTTAGGCTACTTTCACACCAGCGTTTTTGCTGGATCCATCATGGATCAGCAAAAACGCTTCCGTCATGATAATACAACCGTCTGCATCCGTTCTGAACAGATCCGGTTGTATTATCTTTTAAATAGCCAAGACGGATCCGTCATGAACTCTATTGAAAGTCAATGGGGACGGATGCGTTTTCTATTGTGTCAGACAAAACGGATCCGTCTCCATTGACTTACATTGTGAGTCATGACGGATCCGTGTGGATCAGTTTCTTCATGCGGACACCAAAACGCAGCAAGCAGCATTTTAGTGTCCACCTCCAAAACGGAATGCTGACTGAACTGAAGCAAACTGAAGCAAAACCGTTTACGAGAGCCTGTGATGGATCTCACAAACGGATCCTTACAACGCAAGTGTGAAAGTAGCCTTAAAGTACTGTAGTTTTCTTTTTTATATATATATATATATATATTGATAGTCTATCCTCAGGAGAGGTCATCAATATCTGATCAATGATGGGCCGACACCCGACACTCCGCTAATCAGCTGCACAAAGAGGCTGCAGAGCTCAGTGAGTGCTTAGGGCTCCTCGTATGCTATGTGACATCATGCTTATCTGTCACATGGCCTGGGCGCAACTTAGTCCTATTCAAGTCAATGGGTCTGAGCTGCGATACCAAGCACATCTGATATCCGATGGACAGCGCTGTGCTTGGTAGTGTGCAAGTATGGCCACCACTGCTGGACTGCAGGGTGGTCGTCACCCCTGGATATGAGCAGTGTATAATGTGAAGAAAAAATGAATGAATGAAGCCAGAAAAGGGGGCACTATGGGAAATCACAGTACATTAGTAGGTGCCTTGTATTGAATTTGCCACATTATAATTGCCATTTGCTGAAGTAAGACAACCCCTTTAAAGAATTAAAGGGTATCTGTCAGCAGATTTGTACCTATGAAACTGGCTGACCTGTTACATGTGCGCTTGGCAGCTGAAGGCATCTGTGTTGGTCCCATGTTCAAATGTGCACACATTGCTGAGAAAAATGATGTTTTATTATATGCAAATAAGCCTCTAGGAGCAACGGGGGTGTTGCCATTACACCTATAGTTTCACCAACCTCTGCTTCACTTTGATTGAAAGACCCAGGCAGTGAAAATATCATCACACCCGGCCCTGTCAATCAAAGTGCAGAGGGTGCGGCAGTTGCAGAGAGAGCAGAGCCTCTAGGTGTAATCGTAACGCCTCTGTTGCTCCTAGAGGGTCATTTGTATGTATTAAAACTTCTTTATTCTCAGCAATGTGGGCACATATGAACATGGGACCAACACAGATGCCTTCAGCTGCCAAGTGCACATGCAACAGGTCAGCCAGTTTCATAGGTACAAATCTGCTGATAGACGTCTTTTAATAGCAGTCATAGATATCTCAAGGTTTTAAACACTTCACCTTAGGCAAATACAAACTATTTTTATAATCCATTTTAGGTAATACGAAACATCTCCCATGATCATGTTGCATATATAATCCCCATTATTAGCATGAGTCTTTCCTTACTACTGCCGTCTGACATTATATGAGGTTATAGAGTTATACAGCTATTGTACACACTGCATATAGCGAGTTACAGAAGATGAGACGTTTTGTCTAGTGTGTGGTGCAAGTCTCTTTTTAGAAATAATTACAAAATATCCTGCAGAGTGCAGAATGTGAACTGAAAAGTGTACAGAAAAGATAAAGAAATAATCGGAGCATAATATACTCATGTCACTGAGATATTAAAAACCTTTAAAGGGAATCTGTGACCGACGACCTCCCTATCCAACAGTTTGCATAGACACATACATCAGCTGTAGTTCACCTGATCAAAATGCTGTTTTTCTTTTGTTGATCCAAGGCTCCTTTCTCAAATTATGATACGTTTTCTTAATATGCAAATAAGGCTTTTGGTGCAATGAGGGAGTCACCATTTCTCCCCTTGCACCCAAACTCTGTTCATTTCTGTGGCCAGATCCTCAATCAAAGCGGCCAGGGAAGGGCAGGTCACAGAGAGGAAAGGAGCTTGGGTGCAACAAGATCAATCGTGATACCCTCATTGCACCAAAGGCCTAATTGGCATATTAAAGGGGTTGTCCCATAAAAAATATTCTACAGTTTTCAAACCAGCACCTGTATCTGAATACTTTTGTAATTGCTTGTAGTTAAAACTGTATTCAATACAATGTATCTGTATAGCGCCACATGCTGTTTGTTTTTTTCTTATTTCTTTGTCCTGCTCACTGAGATGGCCGCACATGCTCAGTTTCATCCTTCAACTGCCTCCTGAGCTGTGATAGGGAGAGCATGGACACACACCCTTAACTGCAGCAGAAACGACACTCCACTTGAGCTGTCAGCTTGATATAAATCTAGCACAGCATTGAATGTGGAGATCTTTGGGTCCATGTGAGGTACAGGGCTGGTTCTAGCTTTGTTAGAAAGAGCTGTCAAGTACTATACGATGTCTGTAACTTGGAAATGGAGCCTCAGAGCAAAAGAAAAACAGAGTTGTAAATAATTCATCTGGTCATGGTTTCTGGGCACTAGATTGTCCTTTGTTAACAGTGATTTGCTGCCCATAAATGATGGATCTGTAGTTATTGCTCGTTCCCATACAGATAAGATGGTTGCTGCATGTAAGTGCAGCTCTCTCTTCCTCTGATGAGGAGGCAATTATCAGGAATGAAGAGGTTGTTCTTGATAACAGTCCGTGTAAAAAGACATTTACTCACTGATGACACTGATAAGTCATTAATATCAGATCAGTGGGGGTTCACCTCCCTTCACTCCTGCCGATCAACTGTCTTCAAAAGTGTCTGCCACTGGAACCAGGCCTCGGAAATACACAGCTACGTAAACTTTGCAGTGGCTAGGCCTATAGTGGCCAAGTGAATTATTGTGGTGGATGTTTGTATATAGCAAACACCTGCTACAACCAATACGGTTTGCCAGTAGCTTTATTGAGTGCTCCCCAAATACCATGACACTGGCCTGTTTACATATTTTTCCAGGTTAGGCTCTACAGGGGTCATTTATCAAACTGGTGTAAAGTAGAACTGGCTTATGTTTGTCACTTCACCTACTGTATATGGCATACATCTTGACTCCCCCCCATTGATATGATGCTTTGAATTTTGAATGTTAAAAGTTTGACTGGTTGGTATGTTCTGTGTGGTCGAGCATGTTTCTGTATACATTGCTGAATTTATTTGGTGCATGTATGACCTTGTATATTTTGGTATAAAGGGACATATATTTTTTTATTTATAAAGTTGATGATAATGTCATCATATTTATTTTTTCCTTAAAGGATTATTCCCATCATAGGATATGTCCCCATTGTCTTATAGGTGTGGGTCCCACAGCTCGAACCCACACCTATATTGAGAACGGAGCCCCAAAGGTGAAGGAGGGCACACTGTGCATGCGCATCTGGCCTCCATTTATTTCTATGGGGCCGCCGAAAATAGCTGAGCGCTGGCTCGGCTATTTCTGTCGGCTACATAGAAATGAATGGGAGCAGTGGCCGCACATGCGCGGTTCGCTCCCGTTCATTTCTATGGGAGCAGCGGGGAACTGCGCCTGGTGGTGGCTGCTCCAGGCGCAGCACTCCCCGCTCTGTTCTCGATAAAGGTGCGGGTCCCAGAGTTGTATGTGTAGACAATGAAATAAACCTGGATGACCTACTAATGAAATTTGGTCTACTAGATATTTGCACAGTTCCACTGATAGGCGGTCTAGCTTTAAAACTAAGGGCCACATTCGTTCATATTACTGATCATCCGCTGCTCTAGTTATGATTACAGATGAGTAACGTTTTGAAAAATTTAGTTTGGCAGCTTCACTGAAGTTCGACAGGGAATTTGATTTCTTACAAATTAATTTGTCATGAGTCTCTATAAATAAGGTACAGTGCCTTGCGAAAGTATTCGGCCCCCTGGAACTTTTCAACCTTTTGCCACATTTCAGGCTTCAAACAAAAAGATATAACATTTTAAATTTTTGGTGAAGAATCAACAACCAGTGGGTCACAATTGTGAAGTGGAATGAAATTTATTGGATCATTGAAACTTTTTTTGTAATAATAAAACTGAAAAGTGGGGTGTGCAAAATTATTCGTCCCATTTACCCAGGCCAATCTGCCTAAAAGTAACAGTGGCTTGTAATACTGATGTAAAGTAACTGTACAGCTAACAGAATGGATTAACTATGAATATTGGTACACTGCACACTTATGTACATGGTGATAAATTAGACCTGACTTTAATACTGAAGTCACAGTAACTCTACACCTAACAGAATTGATTAGCTACTAAAGTGTGAAGATGAAGTTTCTGGTCATTTGAATTCCATTTTGTATCTGTTTATTTAAATTCCGTTTTAAGACCTGTGAATGCAGGTGCAAGGGAGTAAGGCTTTGTCTACATATTTTCTCAAGGTTGTTTAGGGATTCTGACTCGCTGAGGACCTGGGAACTGGCCGCTCCAAGGTTTGGGGTGAGAGCAGATGAACAACACGTACACAGTGACAATTATAGAGGGCATGCGCTGCCTACGTTCCACTAGGGAATGGAGCTCTTTGTTTAGTTGGTATAAAGCTGTAACCCTTCAGGAAAGAAGTCAAAAGCTGATCTTACGGGGGGCGCCTTGTGTAGGGACCTAATCAGTGTTGCTTTCGCTGAAAGTGCTTCCCAGCTGATGTTAACTCCATCAGTGATGTATGTACCTTCATCCTGGAAGTAGTCAGGACTCCAGCTGAAGTGCTGATGTAATTGTGTATTATGTTATTTATCCTTTGTATATAGATAAGTGCAAAAGAAGGACATTATATGGCTATATGTATTTACTACTTATTAAATTAAATAAATTCATATTATAAACCTTCCTTTGAAGTGTAGCTGTAGTTCAGTTAAGTCTTGCTCTTATCAGCAAAACAACTGAAGTACTGCACAGTTATGTACACGGCAATAAATTGTAGTGTGTAGTTGAGCAGACTCCTGTGCTCTCCCTCCACAGTCCTTGCACTCCCCCTCTCCAATATTGTCAGTTTGCAGCAATACTGTCCCCAGTGAATGAGTGTCTTGTCATGTCTCTCTATATGCTCAGCTCACAGGAAAATGGCAGCGACCACGCGGGATGAGGGTTTTACAGGGCTCTGTCTAGCTGTGACATCACAGGGTGATGGGTACCTGCAGATTGGCTGGCTGCACAGCATTATGGGTGATCTTGCGTGCCCGGGCTTGTCTCATCTACACTTACTTTGACTTTCTAATATGTGCAGCTGGCATTTTAGGAAAACTGATTCTTTACCACGAAGCGCAAGGAAATTCAAATTAGTTTAGAATCAAAGTTTTCCTAAACTTCGGACCTTATTCTGCTTCGAATGCTTTGCTCAAGACTAGTTTTGATGTATTCTTGGTCATTACCCCCCATCTCTATGTCCTTATCCCTCTTGACACAGGCATGTGGTCAACATGGCCAGTTATTGTTCGCGGTATCACATCATGTCTGTCTTGAGAGCAAACATATGTTAAGACTTGGGGTAGGAGGGGATCCAGGAAGCATTGGAGCAGAAATGGCAGGGTATTAATAAGATGGGTACTACTTCAAGCATTATGAGCATTTTAAATGATCGAATAGCCCCTTTAATTATTGGCTGCCCGTACATTCTTAATGCACCTAAGTGGTAGACAGGCATCATATTGGCATATAAACTGTTGGCATCCACTAAAAATCCAAATACTTGCCTGGCAATTTTTGGCTACATCACCAGTCACTTACCAGTCCCTTGACATTTGAGTGGAGCTGTACCTGTCTATCTAGTAGGTGGCCTGATAACACAAGCTATCAGCTGGAGGTCATAATGCTGTCTCATGTTATTGCTCCACTTCTTTATGTCGATACTTTTGTTATTATCACTTCCTCTTGAGAATCTTTTAGACGTGCTATGTGACTATGTGACTTACGAGAACTCTATGAATTGCTGAGCATGTGGTTGCTATTTATCAATGTGCTGCTGACACTTCTTGTTTGCATAATTCGTGCTATTGCCAATCTTCCTCGCCATATCCTGTTTTCGCCAGGGACTTTATCCTAATCACTCTGTGTTTTTCTATTAGGAACTTCAAGCTATGGAAAAACCAGTAGCATGTTCAGTGGAGAAGGTCCAGGCGTCTGCTTGTGAAGAGGTGAGGAGAACATTTTCACCACTTGAACTGCTCTATAGTCACTGTCTTTAATCCCATATAATGGCTCTTTACGTTAATAATTTTGTACAAATAACCTGCATAAGTACATGGCATCTGTCACAATGTTAAAACAGCACTTCCCTTTTTGTACGTGCTGTCCGTATTTAGGGGAGGAAATTAAACAGACATTTTTTATGTAGATTAAATTTAGAGGGGTTTTCCAATTTTAGGCAAACCCTTTAGATAATGCAGCTATAATGCAGATAATCACTTAGACTGGCTTATAGCAACCAGTTCTACATATTTTGTTTTTTATAGGGGATTTCCAGGAGAAAAAGTCAATACCTATTTTTCCTGACTGCCTCCTGGCTCCCCCATACACGTTCAATGGGGAGAGGGGAAAACTGCTTCTGGTGGTGGCTTATGGGAGAACATTAGGATTAGGAGAAAATATTGAATACATGAATGCCTGCTTAACGCGCACCCTATGAAAGTCACCTATACCTTAAACAAGCTCCATCTCATAAGAGTAGAATCAGATCATCTTACATCGTCTTTTATTCTGTCTGAGATGGTGTCTAGATTTGGATTTATGTATAATAAATCTTTCTTGAAAAAAGTGAAATCACAAATAGTTTAAAGAGAAATTGCAACCTGTGGGGTGAAAAGAACAAACTCATGCTAGAATCTGAAATGAGTCAGTAAATAAGTGAGCCATATTTATCTATTATTCTCATAAAAATGCTGAAGAAGTGCTGGGGAATCAGGTCTCCTGCTACTTCTCTGCAATCATCGTCAGCAGAATAATGGCATTGAATTACATTGTTTGGTCTCCTAGTGCATTGATTGCAAGTAAATCTGACCATAGATGCGCAGATAATTCACCATATACTACCTATAAAGAGCACTTATTATGATGTTCTAGTTGTCTATTGTAACTGACAAAGAACAGTGCTTTATTGGATATATATATATATATATATATATATATACTAAACAAAGAATGGCAGCAGCACTAGATAAGCCATGACATAAAATGAACATGAAGTATACATGTGAAAAAGTAAAAAAGCATAACTGCTATGTTACTTTTTCACATGTATACTTCATGTTCATTTTATGTCATGGCTTATCTAGTGCTGCTGCCATTCTTTGTTTAGTATTTAATTAGCCAGTAGGTAGCCTGCACCTGACTCTCACCTGTAGGAGGTGCTGTCTGTTTTTTGCAATTATGTGTATATATATATATATATATATATATATATATATAATGTATATGACATGGCAAGTAAAAGATTTAATACAACTCATAGAACACAAAGCTCTTGTCAATGCTGAGAAATGTAGTGTGGTGGGGGAACTGGCGTACATACAGAAGTAAGGGCCCCATAGTAAGGATCAAACCAGGCCCCCCAAACAGGACAGAAGGGTTTCTGCCTAAACCCTTTTTAATGACACTTGGGCCATTTTTCCACTGCTTCATTTGCTAAAAGTTTTGCCTTTAGAGGGTAAAGTCCTGACCAAGTTTTTACTTCCAGTAGAAGAGGAGATGATCCTAAGACTGGGCCCCTTCTTGGCCTGGGACCCATAGCAGTGGCATGGTCTGCCGCTATGGTAGTTATGCCCCTGGGTGAGGGGGACTAGTGATGATTCTGCACTCGTCCTAGTGATCAGCAGACAGTCGAACCATGCATGGTGTTTGGAGACAATTACTGCAACCAGTGGTCAGAATGGTTTGTTATAGCAAATGTATTTTGCAGACAAATCTTTGTGTTCATGATAACTTCTTTAAACGGTCGGTGGACTAAAGTTACAGTAGCTTAGTCATTGTATTGTGGCTTTTTATACTTAGTTCCTCAAATGCTAATCATTTTCAGGACCTCTTTCTTGCAAATTATAGATATTACTCAAAATCATATTACAGAAATTTTTTGGACAGATACATGCTGTTAGTTCGAAAGAAAAGTATGGGCGGGGAGCAGAACTAAAATACTCATTAAAATTTATAGCATTAAAAAATAGGCCCCTTGACCCCTAATTTCTTTCAGATGGCACACCAGACCATCATTAGAGTTGTTAGATAAATTATTCAACACTAGACCTCTAAAATTACCAGACCTCAGACCCCTAAATTGTCAGACCCCAGACTAAACAACTAAATGATCAGATCCCCATCTAGACCTGTAAATTACCCATAGGTGGTCTCTAAATTATCAGACCCCATATCAGACATCTTATGGAACTCCGGTCTACACCCCTAAATGATCAGATCCTAAAATTTTTCTGTTATTTTCTAGTATTTTAAAATGTAAAAAACAAACACTTTTATAACATCAGTGTTTTTTTTAATGTAACTTTTTTATGGATTTTATTTAGTGTCATTTTGTGCATGTGTTTTTCTTGTACATCCTATTCAGAGCAGCCTATGGTTAAATTGCCAGATAAAAATGTTACACCAATACTGATGCCACTGACCTCATAACTGACACAGACCAAAATGCTTTGTACCGTATGTAGTGGGTTTTTTGTTTCTTTATAGACTTTAATGTAACATCTGACCACAATGCTTATGGCAATCCCACCCTCCACACACAAAAATGCCAAAAATAGGGTGACTTTCACAAAAATGCTATGTTTGAAACCAGCCTTATGATCCTCCAACTTCACTTTTCACTTAGTTTCTTTACATTATCTTCCCAGATCTTGTGCACGGTATGGTTACTTGTTACTACAAAAATTCTAACTTGGTACTTCCCAACAAAAATTTAGCTAGCTTTCACTTCACCTGTTGTTAACCTGGATTCCCTTTGGAAAAGTCCATACCATTGTGATAGGGACAATATCCGCTAGACTCCCTTGTCACTAGTTTAGTCTACACCAAACCCATTAGTAACTCTGTGGCCATCACTGACACCAACCATCATTTAGAAAATCCCAGCAGTCGTGTATTCTTTTCCAAAGTATGCTTTTAATCAATTCCACATATACATAAGTGTATGCAAGGACCTGTTGATAAAGGCACTAATTTGCCGAAACACGTCCTTGCATACACTTATGTATATGTGGAATTGATTAAAAAGCATACTTTGGAAAAGAATACACGACTGCAGGGATTTTCTACATTATTGCACGTGGCGTCTGCTCCTTCCCGCGCAGTGTGGACAAGTGGAAACGGTGCTGATCGGCTGTTTGCTACTGACCAACCATCATTTGACTGTTGGCCGCGGAGACATGGCCACTGACACCTCATAAAAACATTGTGTTCTTTGTTTTTATACACAGGTCAATTATTTTTAACAACTCTACAATCATTCAAATTGTTAAATATAATAATTTAAGCAAGCTTAAAGGGTTTTTCCAGAATTTTAATATTGATGGCTTGTACTTGGGATTAAACATCATTATCAGGTAGGCAGAGGCCCGATACCCCACACCGCTATCGATCAGCTGAGTAGCTCTGGTTCTGGAAGTCAGTGCTGGAACTACACAGCTACATACGTTGCTTAGTGGATGATGCTGGTAATCACAGCTCTACTTCCTATGAAGTGGATGGAAGTAGTGCTGCCATTACAAGCTCATTCCACTACACAATAGACAGAGCTGTATAGATCCAGCGCCAACTTCTGGTGCTGTAACTAGTCTGAAATAGCTGATAGGCGTAGGAAGGGGGTGGGTTGGGTGATCCCCTCTGATCTGATGTTGATTGCATTTCCTAAGGATAGACTATCAGTATTAAAATACTACACAACCCCTTAAGCCACAGTATATGACCAGCTCAGGCTTTCCTACCTCTGGAAGTGAGCTATTTCTGTAAAACAAAGTAGGTTTTATTAAAGATTTGACTCAAATCAATTCCTTGCTTGCGTGCGCTAACTTCCTGACAAAATACACAGCGAGAACAATACATTTAGTTGTCACCTATATGCTGCCCCTGAGCAACAATAAGACTGAACCTGCAGCCATCTCCTGACTGCTAGGCAATAAACAGAACTTAGTATTTCTCCACAGTGTGTGGACAGAGGAGTGCTCTATTCATTAATTAGACTGGCCTGAATCCTAAATCAATATGACATGTTTCTGCTTGTTAATTTCATCAACTGAAAATCATTTCTATTAAGATCTGCAATCTGAGCAGTGCGTTCACGGCAATCCTTATTCATGCAATTATTAATTCTGACACTTTACCTTTACATCGCCATTTTCTTTCTCACAGTTCATTTGTATGATTTCATGCATCACCAACTGAGATTTACTCTGATTGGGCAATTAAACACGACTAAAATATATAATGTGTGTGATGTGAAATCAGGGAAATGTCAATATTGCTTGAGTAGTTGAACACTGCCCTAGGTATCTAGAGGAGTAGCTAAAGGGTAACTTTAAATGTAAGAAGTTATTCTTTTTTAATCAGACCATTTTTCTTTGAGTTTTGTTTCTTTTCCAAACAACAACTCAGTCACAAAGACAACCCCTCAAAAACAACCACGCCCCTGTCCCTCTCCTGGGGACAGCAAAGAGTTAGATACAGGAACACAGCCACCATAAAATCAAAATATACCACCAATGGACAGTGGTGTGTGAAAGTTTGTGAACCTTTCAAAATTTTGTGTATTGCGTAAATTATGTCTGTATAAATTTGACCTAAAAATACATTAGATTTTCCTAAAAGTAGCTAAAGATAATAAATTCAAAATGAGTCGAAAATATTCAACTTGGTCATTTATTTATTCAGGAAAATTTCAAGGTGAAAATAAAGGTTTTTTTAAATCAATGTGATGAAAATTAGGTGTGAGTAGACGACTTGTATTATTTAATTTGAAGTCTATCAAAGGGCTCCACCAATCCACAGTCAGATGCTGTACAAATGAAAGAACTTCAAGACTATTATTACCTTACCCAGTAGTGGTTGACCAACAAAGATTACAACAAGGTGTATAATAGTCCACGAGGTCACAAAGAAACCCAAGGAAGCCTTAAAGCAACTAAAGGCCTTTCTCACATTAGCTAACATTAATGTTCATGAGTCCATGATCAGGAGGACATGATCAGGAGCTCAACAATGGTGTGCATGGCAGAATTGCAAGAAGAGAGCAGCTGCTCTCAAAAAAGAACATTGCTGCCAGTCTGCAGTTTGCTAAAGATCACCTGGACAAGCGAGAAGGCTACTAGAACAATGTTTAGTGGATTGATGCGACCACAATAGTACTTTTTGGTCTAAATGAGAAGCATTATGTTTGGAGAAATAAAAACACTGTATTCTAGAATGAAAACATAATCAAATCTGTGAAAGGCATAGTAATAGAATGGTAATATCATGGTTTAGGCCTGTTTTACTGCATCTGGACCAGGACAGATTACTATCATTGATGGAACAATGAATTCTGAATGATACTAGCAAATTCTAAAGGAGTATGTCTGGACATCTGTCCGTGAGCTGAATCTCAAGAGAATGTGGGTCATACAACAAGACAATAACACTAAGCACACAAGTTGTTCTTCCAAAGAATGGTTAAAGAAGAATAAAGTTAAAGTTTTGGAATGGCCAAGTCAAAGTTCTGACCTTAATCCAACAGAAATGAGTGGAGCAGCTCATGGGAGGATATCCACCAACATAACAGAGCTGAAGCTGTTTTGTATGGAGGAATAAGCAAAAATTCTTCCAAGTCAGACCATTCACAGATGTGTAGGACTAATCAAATATTGCCATAAATGGCAATTGCAGATTTTGATGTACAAGGGCGTCACGCCATATACCAAAAGCATAGGTTCACATACTTTTGCCACTTGGTGTTGGGTATTGGACGTGATCTTGGATCATTGCTGTTCATGCTGGAATGCAGTGTTTTTCTTTCTTCACACATAACACTTCTCATTTAAACTAAAAGTTCTGTTTTGTTCTCATCTATCCACAAAAAAAGTTTTTCTGTAGCCTTGTGGCTTGTCCAGGTGATCTTACTCAGCAGATATAGCCTGGGTCCCTAGCAAGCAATTCCAGGCTCTGGTGAACACCTAGGGGTAGCCTTAGATCTACTAACTGAATTGGTGAAAGAAGATAACTAGCAGATTTAAAGTTTGCTGGCATTGGTTCTGAACGGTGACTTAGTATGTATTTTTTTCTCAACTCAGATCTACAATAACTGAAATAACTTATGGGCTTCAGACACAGAGAGATTGGGTGTAGACGCCACAATCTCAGACCACACCTCATCTGCAATTTGGCCAATATCAGTCTCCGAGGCAATGCACCATTCCTCAGACTAACTATACATGATATATTATACGAGCTAATGCCTCACCTAACATGCAACCAGAGGTTCTTAGCAGATAGTTTTTGTATTGAATATATATATGGGCCCATCCACCAAAGCAAGGTGACCTCGAAATGGATGGGTACCTAATTTTGAAGGCTATGTACACCTTCGAAGACAATTTTTTTTAGGATTACATTTTACTCATTTTGAGCTAAAAATAATTTTTTTCAATTGGTCTTTATTAAAAATATTGAACTGTTCTGTCACAAAGGGTTAACTTTAGCTATGTGAATTGTACTTTTTACTTTCCACTTTGTGCCTAAGAGATCATAAACACACTTATTCAAGCCACATTCTTATCAGTAAGAACTGAGCTATAATGAGTGTTTATAATGTCATAGAGCAGATATAGGGAGCCTGTCAGTTTAGCTGGCTGACGGAGGGGAAAAAAATTCAGATCCGTCTTAGAGCATCTCAGCCCTGTACAGAAAAAAGGGTACCATATTTGTATTAAGGACCAATTTTAAAAAAATATTTTTAGCTCAAAATGAGTACAATGCAATAAAAAATTGCTCCCAAAGCTGTACATAGCCTTTAAACCTATTTCTATGCAATTCGTGAGCATTTACTTTCAAGGAGAGCTGAACCTATAAAAACATTGACTGCTACCATTGTTACTAGGGTTGAGCGAATTGAAGTATCTGAAGTGGACTTTGATCTGAATTTCAGGGAAAATTCCCAGAATTTCCTTGTGCTTCGTGGTAACAAATCAAATGAAACTGAAATGAAATTAACTGAAATGGCAGTTAAAAAACAAATCATACTTACCTCCATATGAGCGGGACGAGGCTTCTGCGTCCCTCTTGATTTATCCCGCGCAAAAATCTTGTGCTCGGTGATGTATAAAGTCACCATGTCGGCCAGCGTGTTGACATCATCACGCACTGTGTGAGATTTCGCACGGGACCTTCAATCAAGATGGCTGCAGCAGCCTCTTTGTGCTCAAATGAATACGTTGACTATTATTTATTTATTTTAACTAGAGATGAGCAAGCATACTCGTCCGAGCTTGGTACTCGTTCGAGTATTAGGGTACTCGTAAGTACTCGCAGCTCGGACGAGTATCTCGCCATACTCGAGGAAATGGCAACTTCCGCATCGTGCTTTTTTGGCGCCTAAAAACACAGCCAATCACAAGCCAGGAGACTCTGCGTACCACCCAGCATCACGTGGGGCCCTTACATGTCGATAGCAGGGGTTGGCTGGCCTGATCAGGTGACCCAGGAATATACTACCGACTGGCCGCGGTGCTCGTCTCAGATGCCGTCTGGATGTCGTTAGGGATAGAGCTGCTGCCTTTCAGGGACAGTGTTAGGGCCTGCATTTAGTTGTCTGTTAGGCAGGGATCACCCACAAAGAACCCAACAGCCCTTCTAAGGGCTAGAAGACATTTTATTTTCTTATTTTTGTCACTTGGCTGGCTGGCACTAGTAGTGCAGCTATCGCCATATCTAACCCTGTTTTTTTTTTATTGTTCTATCTCAGCGATACAAATCCATTGCACACAGCACTGTGGAACCATTCTGTGTGTCACAGTTCAGCACTGACTCACTCCAATCCATATATACTGTCCAGGTGACACTTTCTGTACGTCACAGAATACAACCAAGTCATTTGCTACCAATATCATCTACAGCTTGATCCAGAAAACTTTCTGTGCGACATTTGTCTGGGTCGCAGACTAAATAGTCACCGTTAACAGGGTGTCAGTGAGTTCTACCATAGTTCTTGCACGTCACGTTCCCAAAAAAACAAAATATAAAAAAAAAAAATTATTTTTTCAGTTGTTTTAGCTCAGTAATACAAATCCATTTTATTCAGCTGCGTGTAACCTTTCTGTGTGTCACAGTTCAGCACATTCGCTCCCATCCGTATATACTGTCCAGGTGACACTTTCTGTACGTCACACAATACAACCAAGTCATTTGCTACCAATATCATCTACCGCTTGATCCAGAAAATTCTCTGTGTGACATTTGTCTGGGTCGCAGACTAAATAGCCACCGTTAATAGGGTGTCAGTCAGTCCTACCATAGTTCCTGCACGTTACGTTCCCAAAAAAACAAAATTTTAAAAAAATATAAAAAACAAAATATTAAAAAAAATTATTTTTTCAGTTGTTTTAGCTCAGTGATACAAATCCATTTTACTCAGCTTTGTGTAACCTTACTGTGTGTCACAGTTCAGCACATTCGCTCCCATCCGTATATACTGTCCAGGTGACACTTTCTGTACGTCACACAATACAACCAAGTCATTTGCTACCAATATCATCTACCGCTTGATCCAGAAAATTCTCTGTGCGACATTTGTCTGGGTCGCAGACTAAATAGCCACCGTTAACAGGGTGTCAGTCAGTTCTACCATATTTCCTGCACGTCACGTTCCCAAAAAAACAAAATTTTAAAAAAATATAAAAAACAAAATATTAAAAAAAATTATTTTTTCAGTTGTTTTAGCTCAGTGATACAAATCCATTTTACTCAGCTTTGTGTAACCTTACTGTGTGTCACAGTTCAGCACATTCGCTCCCATCCATATATACTGTCCAGGTGACACTTTCTGTACGTCACACAATACAACCAAGTCATTTGCTACCAATATCATCTACCGCTTGATCCAGAAAATTCTCTGTGCGACATTTGTCTGGGTCGCAGACTAAATATCCACCGTTAACAGGGTGTCAGTCAGTCCTACCATAGTTCCTGCACGTTACGTTCCCAAAAAAACAAAATTGTAAAAAATATATAAAAAAACAAATATAAAAAAAAAATTATTTTTTCAATTGTTTTAGCTCAGTGATACAAATCCATTTTACTCGGCTTTGTGTAACCTTTCTGTGTGTCACAGTTCAGCACATTAGCTCCCATCCGTATATACTGTCCAGGTGACACTTTCTGTACGTCACACAATACAACCAAGTCATTTGCTACCAATATCATCTACCGCTCGATCCAGAAAATTCTCTGTGCGACATTTGTCTGGGTCGCAGACTAAATAGCCACCGTTAACAGGGTGTCAGTCAGTCCTACCATAGTTCCTGCACGTCACGTTCCCAAAAAAACAAAATATAAAAAAAATAAAATAATTTTTTCAGTTGTTTTAGTTCAGTGATACAAATCCATTTTACTTAGCTGCGTGTAACCTTTCTGTGTGTCACAGTTCAGCACACTCGCTCCAATCCGTATAATCTGTCCAGGTGACACTTTCTGTACGTCACTTAATTCTACCGGACTTAATTTTTTATTTTTTTTTATCATACACCTATATAAAAAAAATGTTGAACTCCAGGGCTAAGGGTCGAGGGCGAGGGTGTGGGTATTCAATTACTGCAGGGGGCAGAGGCCGTGGTCCTGGGCAGGGTGAGACAGTACCCGCTGATGAGGGAGCAGGGGAATTCCGCAGAGCTACACTCCCTAGCTTCATGTCTCAACTTACAGGGACACGTGGTAGAGGACTGTTGAAACCACAACAGTGCGAACAGCTGATCTCGTGGATTGCGGACAATGCTTCAAGTAATTTGTCCACCAGTCAGTCTTCCACGCAGTCCACCCACGTTACCCAAGGGAGCACTCCTCTAGCTCCTCCACCTCAACCTCCTTCCCCCCAGTCTGCCCCCTCCCAGGAAAATTTGGAATGCGATCCGGCATACTCTCAGGAACTGTTTTCTGGACCCTTCCCAGAGTCACAAACCACTTCTCAGGTTGCTGCTGACCTCGTTCCCGATGCCCAAGTTTTCCAACTGTCGCAGTCTGTGGGTGATGATGATGATGATGATGACAATGTTGAGTTAGTGGAAGAAGTTTGTAAAGAGGTGTCGGACGATGAGGAGACACGGTTGTCAGACGGTGGTGAAGTTGTTGTTAGGGGAGGAATTCCGAGGGGGAAGCAGACTGAGGAATCGGAGGATGACGAGGTGACTGACCCAAGCTGGGTTGATATGCCGAGTGAAGACAGTGCTTCTGAGGCGGAGGCGAGTGCTGCACCAGAACAGGTTGTAAGACGCAGTGGTGTGGCCAGAGGGAGAAGCAGGGCCAGAGCTGGTGCATCAGCAGCAACTGTTTCACGTAGGGAAGCTCCCGTGGCGAGGCCTAGATGTTCGCAAGTCTGGAGGTTCTTTAAAGAAAGTGAGGATGACCGACGGACTGTGGTGTGCAACCTGTGCCACACCAGGATCAGCAGGGGTGCCACCACTACTAGCCTAACCACCACCAGTATGCGCAGGCATATGAGTGCTAAACACCCCACTCAATGGAACCAAGGCCGTTCACCACCCCCTGCGGGTCACACCACTGCTCCTTCCCCTGTGTCACTCGCTGCCTCTGCTAGTCAACCCCCTGCCCAGGACCCCGGCACGAGCGCCTCCCGCCGGAAAACCACACCTTCGCCTCCACGATCCTCCACAGTGTCCACCAACGTGTCCCAGCGCAGCGTTCAGCTGTCTTTACAGCAGACGCTGGAGCGCAAGAGCAAATACAGTTCCACCCACCCACATGCCCAAGCCCTCAACGTCCACATCTCCAAATTGCTTAGCCTGGAGATGCTGCCCTATAGGCTGGTAGAGACCGAGGCCTTTCGAAATCTCATGGCGGTGGCTGCCCCTCGGTATTTCGTCCCCAGCCGCCACTATTTTTCCCGATGTGCCGTCCCAGCCCTACACCAGCACGTGTCACAGAACATCATCCGTGCCCTGACCAACGCTGTTTCTGAGAAGGTCCACCTAACCACGGACACGTGGACAAGTGCTGCCGGGCAGGGACACTATATCTCACTGACGGCACATTGGGTTAACTTGGTGGAGGCTGGGACCGAGAATGACCCTGGGGCCTCTCATGTACTGCCCACACCGAGGATTGCGGGGCCTACCTCGGTCACGGTCTCTCAAACGTACTATGCCTCCTCCTCCTCCTCCGACCCCTCCTCCTCCTCCACCGAATTACCATCCGTGGGCACGGCGCCTTCAGTCGGTAGCTCTAGGCGCAGCAGCAGTGCCGTGGGTAAGCGCCAGCAGGCGGTGCTGAAACTGCTGAGCTTAGGTGACAAAAGGCACACCGCCCAAGAGCTGTTACAGGGCATCACGGCGCAGACCGATGTGTGGCTGGCACCGATGAACCTCAAGCCAGGCATGGTTGTGTGTGACAACGGGCGTAACCTGGTGGCGGCTCTGCAACTCGGCAGACTGACACATGTGCCATGCCTGGCCCACGTGTTCAATCTTATAGTTCAGCGGTTCCTCAAGACATACCCCAATCTGTCTGATTTGCTCACCAAGGTGCGCCGCATCTGTGCGCATTTCCGCAAGTCGAGCACAGATGCTGCCACTCTCAGGACAGCGCAGCGCCGCCTACAACTGCCCGCTCACCGACTGTTGTGCGACGTGCCCACGAGATGGAATTCCACATTAAACATGTTATCCAGAGTTTACCAGCAGCGCAGAGCGATTGTAGACTGCCAGATGTCATCTTCCACCAGAACTGGTAGTCAGGTCTCTCAGATTCCTCAAGTCTACAATGAGGAGTGGACGTGGATGTCTGATATCTGCCAGGTGTTGAGCAACTTTGAGGAGTCAACACTGATGGTCAGCGGCGATGCCGCCATTATCAGCCTCGCCATCCCGCTGCTTTGCCTGTTGAAAAAATCACTGCTCAGCATCAAGTCGGATTCTTTGCGCTTGTCACAAGAGACGGTGGAGGAAGAAACAGAGCACCCTCCGGTCTGTTTCTCAGCGCGTATCGGAGGAGGGGGATGAGGATGAGGAGGAAGAGGAGGAGAATGTTGGCGAGACAGTAGAGGGTACCAGTGCTCAGTCCTTAACTCTTGAGCGTGTATGGGCTGAAGAGGAGGACTTGGAGGAGGAGGAGGAGGAAATGGAGAGTCAGGCCAGTGAGGAGAGGGAATTCTTGCGTGTTGGGACTCTGGCGCACATGGCAGACTTCATGTTAGGCTGCCTATCCCGTGACCCTCGCGTTAGAAGATTTTTTTCCAACACCGATTACTGGGTGTTCACTCTCTTGGACCCACGGTACAAGCAGAACCTTTCCACTCTCATCCCTGCAGAGGAAAGGAGTATGAGAGTGAATAGGTATCAACAGGCCCTGGTGCACAAGCTGAAACAATTCTTCCCATCTAACGCCGCTAGCGGCAGAGGGCATGGTTCTGTGGGCCAAGTAGCGGGGGAGAGGAGGCGAGCAGGCAGCTTGTCCAGCACTGGCAAGGGAACGCTCTCCAAGGCCTTTGTCAGTTTTATGTCACCCCAGCAAGACACTGTCACCTGTCCCCAGTCTAGGCAGAGTAGGGGGGAGCTGTACAGAAAGATGGTGAGGGAGTACCTAGCTGACCATACCAACGTCCGGACCGATCACTCTGCTCCATACAACTACTGGGTTTCAAAGCTGGACACGTGGCCTGAACTGGCGCTGTACACCTTTGGAGGTGCTGGCCTGCCCTGCCGCTAGCGTTCTGTCAGAGCGGGTATTCAGTGCAGCTGGTGGCATCATCACCGATAAGCGTACACGCCTGTCAACTGACAGCGCTGACAGGCTGACGCTTATTAAAATGAACAAAGCCTGGATGTCACTGGAATTCAAATCTCCTCCGGGGGAAAGCAGCTAAAGATTTAAATAACTTATGTATCCGATTCCTCCTCTCTACTCCTCCTCCTACTCCTCCTCCATATCGTCTTTGCCTAATGCTGACCCAAAAAACGCCATTTTTTAGAGGTCCAACTGGCACTCTTTTAGCACAATTTTTCAGGAGGGCCCCCTACAGGCCCTCTCTTCAAACAATTTTTCAGGAGGGCCCCCCTACAGGCCCTCTATTCCAACAATTTTTCCAGAGGTCCACCTACAGGCCCTCTCTTCAAACAATTTTTCAGGAGGGCCCCCCTACAGGCCCTCTATTCCAACAATTTTTCCAGAGGTCCACCTACAGGCCCTCTATTCAAACAATTTTTCCAGAGGTCCACCTACAGACCCTCTATTCCAACAATTTTTCCAGAGGTCCACCTACAGGCCCTCTATTCCAAAAATTTTTCCAGAGGTCCACCTACAGGCCCTCTATTCAAACAATTTTTCCAGAGGTCCACCTACAGGCCCTCTATTCAAACAATTTTTCCAGAGGTCCACCTACAGGCCCTCTCTTCAAACAATTTTTCGGGAGGGCCCCCTACAGGCCCTCTATTCAAACAATTTTTCCGGAGGTCCACCTACAGGCCCTCTCTCCAATTCCAGTTCAAAGTTTTATTTGCGCATACTGCATGCATTTTTATTTTTGGGATAGATGTGAAAAATAATATTACTTGCGAATCTATATTGCCAAACATTGGATACGGTAGCAAGTAGAAGACCAAACACATGCTGCTCACAGGGTTCCGCAAATTCCTGGTCCACCCGCAAATTCCTTGTCCACAATGTCAAGGAGGACGAGGTTCTGTGGATGAGCAACAAGTCCTTCTGTACTGAAATCGCTGACAAAGTCTCCATCTAAGAAGCTACAGACCATTGTGGAGAGAGCGGCACAGCTCGCCATGAAAGTGAGGAACCCCAACGCCAGACTGCGCAGAGAAGATAACGAATAAATATCTCTGTGGTTATTTTTGCTAAATAAAAGTTAAATAAACCCCCCAAAAAATTAATCTGTTAATGTGCCTGATCCACCCAAGTTGAATCTGTCCCATCATGAGAAAGTCCCCCCCAAGGAGTCCCCTCTGTAACTTGCTTCCCATACAACTACCTCACCCCCCGACACCTGTGTCTTGCCATTGTCCACCACCTCCTCAGACAACACTGGTAAATCCACACTGTCAGCACACGGAAACAGCAAAAGGTCTTGCGAATTGGGGCAGAGAATGTTCTGGGCTAGCACATCAGAGAAGGGGTGACTATGGGGTTCCAGGGAGTACGTGACCACATGCAATCTCCATCTAAAAAGTCATGCCACACTTGATCAATCTCATAATTTACGACTGTACCGGTTGATGCTAAGTTTTTAAGTTGGGGTCCTGCGTCGTCATTCTAAATACATCCGGCTGTTGTCACCAACACACACGCTAGCCCAGGGGGCACTCCTCTGGCTCTTCCACCGAAACCTCCTTGCCCCACCCTGCCCCCCCACCTACAGGCCCACTCTCCAAACAATTGACGTCTTTTTTCCTATCTTTCTCTCTCTCCAAACTATTTTTCCGGATAGCTGCCATATACGGTATTAAACTGAGAAGAATACAGAGAACACATGCTACACTTGATCTAGTTCATAATTTACGACTGTACCGCTTGATGCAACAGTTTTCAAAAATCCATTCTGGCTGTTGTCACCACCACACACGCTAGCCCAGGGGGCACTCCTCTGGCTCTTCCACCGAAACCTCCTTCCCCCCAGCCTGCCCCCCCCCACCTACAGGCCCACTCTACAAACAATTTAGCCGGATAGGGGACGTATCAGAAGTTTCACTCATGTTAGTTTTTGTTCTTCTTTTATCTGCCTCCTGACCTGTGATAGGCAGAGCATGGACACGTCCCCTTAGCTGCAGTGGGAAAGACACTCCCCTGCCCAGAGCAAGCTCTTTTTCCCTTTTCCGTGTTCGAAATATCCATTAAATATAGGGTCCCAAGATAGGGAACGTATACGGTATTAAACTGAGAAGAATCGATACTGCACCGGCTGATGCTAGAGCATTTCCAAATGCATTCCGGCTGTTGTCACCACCACACACGCTAGCCCAGGGGGCACTCCTCTGGCTCTTCCACCGAAACCTCCTTGCCCCACCCTGCCCCCCCACCTACAGGCCCACTCTACAAACAATTTAGCCGGATAGGGGACGTATCAGAAGTTTCACTCATGTTAGTTTTTGTTCTTCTTTTATCTGCCTCCTGACCTGTGATAGGCAGAGCATGGACACGTCCCCTTAGCTGCAGTGGGAAAGACACTCCCCTGGCCAGAGCAAGCTCTTTTTCCCTTTTCCGTGTTCGAAATATCCATTAAATATAGGGTCCCAAGATAGGGGACGTATACGGTATTAAACTGAGAAGAATCGATACTGCACCGGCTGATGCTAGAGCATTTCCAAATGCATTCCGGCTGTTGTCACCACCACCACCAAACTTCCCTGTGAAGACCTTTGGTCCCCTGCAAAAATACTCGAGTCTCCCATTGACTTCAATGGGGTTCGTTACTCGAATAACGAGCACCCGAGCATTTTAGTACTCGCTCATCTCTAATTTTAACTGATTGACCCCTGAAAGCCCTCATTGTTCATCTCAGATGCCGCAATCAGCGATGAATGCAGCTTCTGAGAGGTTCAATGATGGTGGTGGCCAGCTGCTTACAAAGAAACGTGCTTTGTGAGCAAGTGATTTGTCACAAAGTGAATTTGTTTATGAAATTTAGCGAAGCAGACAAATTGAATTTTTGGAAACTTTGCTCATCACAAATTTTTATCTCTCAAGGTGAGCAAGCAATGACCTGTTGTGTTACTCTGTGCCAGCAAAACTTCAATGAGCAGTAGACACAGGGTCAGCTATGCACATCACCTAATTAAAAAAAGACTGTGAAGGGGATGGGTTAATTACATCATTCAGCATGGAGGTTGTCACTCTTCCTGATATCTGCTGCACAAGAATCATAAAAAGTCACTGAATAATTCAGTGCTTCCTGCATGATGAAAGGAAAACACAAGTGCACATGGATATAAAAGGAAACTCATCACTAAGTTCTATTTGTTTATTGAAGAAAGGTCACGGTCTCCATGACTTGAGTAGTAGCCTCATACTGTAGTATGTAGTACTGGAAGGACATGTTTTTATTGAACTGATTATCAATCATTTTGATTACATTAAGACTAACTAATGTGGCTTGTGTATCCAATGGATGGCGCAAATAATGAGATCAAATACTCTTTCATTTTGTTCATAGCTGTTAAGAGTTTCTACAGAAAAGATATTCACCACTGTTGGCAGCCTTAACTGTTCCCAAGATTGGAATTCTACTAGCTTAACCCATTCTGGCAATATCAGATTTTGTTATGAGGTATTCTCACCTAGAATAATTCCTTTTAGCAGAGAATGTCTCTATACTTACATACATTACTTAAAGGGGTATTCTCATTTTAGACAATGGGGGGCATATCGCTAGGATATGCCCCCATTGTCTTATAGGTGCGGGTCCCACCGCTGGGACCCGCACCTATATCCAGAACGGAGCGGGGAGCGCTGCGCCTGGAGGACCCCAGGTTTCCGGGGGTCCAGCCACCACCAGGCGCAGCTCCCCGCGCCGCTCATAGAAATGAATGGGAGCCGGGCCGTGCATGCGCGGTGCGCTCCCATTCATTTCTATGGAGCCGACGGAAGTAGCCGAGCCAGCGCTCGGCTATTTTCGGCGGCCCCATAGAAATGAATGGAGGGCGGCTGCGCATGCGCAGTGCGCCCTCATTCACTTCGGGGGCTCCGTTCTGGAAATAGGTGCGGGTCCCAGCGGTGGGACCCACACCTATAAGACAATGGGGGCATATCCTAGCGATATGCCCCCATTGTCTAAAATGAGAATAACCCTTTAAATGAGCCCGTACAGCAGCAAAGCCCATGTGGCCCTGTTTTCAGGAGCCATAGGGCTTCTGTGCATTACCAAATAGACTCCATGCTCATATGCATGTGGCATTTATGGAGAAAGGGGTATTTTTTTTAACTCAGTATTCATAGAATTTTTGGCTGTTTTTCAATTTCATTCCGTACTACACCACTGAAAATTAAATACAAAATATTATCCTTCTGTAGCAGTCAGCACAAATTATAAGATTGTCTATATATATAAGAAATCCATTTTAGATTTACTGTGATGAAGATGTTACCTGCAAGGTAATCATCATTTTAATAGTAGGTATAGAATGGAATAATGATATGACAGCTCAGTTGTTTTCTAGATAAAGATGTCCACAGAAACATATTTGAATAATTGTGTGAAGCTCTAATTGAGTCACTTATCTCCCTTCCCTTTCTGGGTCTGACTGAGAGAGTTAAAAGAGAACATTTGTCTTGGTAATAGTCCAAGCATAGAAGAAGTTAAGATCCAGGACCAGAAGTAGAATACATGGATTGACCTCCAAAGATTATATCCAGAAAACCATTCATTTTTTTGCAAGAAAAGGCTAGTAATAACTGAGTAGGACCACATACTAGGCTGCTATGTATAGAAAGAGCGGGGGCTTTAAAGAGGACCTCTCACCACTCCTGACATGTCTGTTTTAATAGCTTCATGCATTCCCCATGTAATTAGACTTCTGGAACATCTATCCTTATGTCTCTATGTTGTGCTGTTCCTTTGTTATTTCTACTAGCAGTTATGACTGAATTGCTAGCAGTCTGCAGCAAAGGTACAGAGGGGAGGTAACCAGCTGGGGGTGTGTACCTGCACAGACTGACTCTATCCAATCAGTGCTGCCATTTTTAGACTGTGCAGGGGCGACCCCCCCCCACTGGTTACATCCCCTCTGTACCCTTACTGCAGACTGCTAGCAATCTATTCATAACTTCTAGTAGTAATAATAAAGGAATGACACAACATAGAGCCATAAGAATAGATGTTCCAGAAGTGTTATTACATGGGGAATGTATGAAGCTATTAACATAGGCATGTCAGGAGCGTTGAAAGGTTCTCTTTAATTAATAAGTTACAAATTATTCTGAATACTCTCCTACGAAACTATACATCAAGTGTTATGGATAGTGGGCAAGGACCCATAGTGCCAACTAACCAGTCTGACTTAGGGCTAAACCTTAAGAGCATTGCTAAAGAGCATTGTCCTTGTGGTTCCTTTGTTTTCACTCCTTAACCTCTATACAGGGATCTATCCTTAGTTGCAGGCAACTAACCAGGCAGCTACCTCTTGGAGTGGTCCTGGTGTAGTTGGCAGTTGACTCACATGGGTCAGGGACACTGATGAGAAGCACCGGCTCAGGGAATACTCATAGTCAGGAAACAAGCTGAAGTCAGGGAAGGCAGAGTCCGTGTGTATCCATATGTCAGGCCTGAGGTCTGGGTAGGCAGTGGAGTTTCAGAGACACATAACAGGAAGAGGTTTGGTTTATGGGTAAACAGACTAAGTAGCACACTAATCAGCTATAAACTTATGAACCTAAAACTCAGACACCCACTGTATAAACCAGACCAGGATGCCTGACAGTAACTGGCAGGCTGCAGGCTGCAGGAACCATATGAGATCCTGGCGACTGGTAAAGCCGCCAACAGGAGAGTGAAGGAAGGGTAAATAGCAAAGCGCCCGTGCACACAAGGGAGAGTTGGACAGTGGCTAGTGCAGATCGACAGTGCCACATCAATCTGTTTAGCTTCTTCTGTTCTGTCAAACGTGACAGGTTCCCTTTATATCAAGGGACTAGATAAAGGATACTGCACCAAGGTGTGCCCCCCTGTTACCAGGGAATGGGTGCCTGCCTTTATGTGCTATAATCAGTAACTTGATGTTATCCTAATGATTTGGCTCCTTCCTTATAAAGGTGGAAATGTGGTAGTAAATGAATATACCTTTGGAATAAAAAGTTAAAGCAATGTAAAAAAACACATATCAGGACATGAAAAGTTCCACTGCTTTCAGGAAGATGCAATCGATCAGTCTGTGCACCGCTGGGTATATCTTGCCCTAATAGTGCTGTCTGGGCATTGTTGCTGAACTAGAGGTGTAGGAGCAGGTGGTCTTTCCTGTCCTCACCATTATTACTGCTTCCCTAATATGCAATTTATTTCATTTTATTTGTGGGAGCCTGAACAGCAAGTGCTGCCATATGAAATACATTGTGCCTCGTGGTAGAACACATCTGTATGATGGCATAATTTTTTCTCTGTCAGCTTTATGTGACAGAACTTATTCCAAATGAAATCTGAGAAATGTGGAGGTACAGTAATGAATTCCCTACTAAAAAGCTCCTGTCACCTCTCCTGACATGTCTGTTTTAGTAACTACTTCAGTAATTACTCATTCATAAACTTCTATTAGGAATAATAGTGGAATGGCACAGCATTGAGTGAAGGATAGATTTTTGAGAATTCTTATTACATGGGGAATGGAAATAGTTGCTAAAAAAGACATGTCAGGAGAGGTTAGAGGTCCTCTTTAAAGTCATAATATTGTCTGTGTTCACAAGATCTTAAGCCTCATTCACACGTCAGTGTTTTGGTCAGTGATTTCCATCAGTAATCATGATCCAAAACCAGGATTGGAGTCTCCATAGACATAAGATATAAAGGAAAGCTCTGCCCCTGTTCTGTGTTTAGAGCAGCACCTGGTTTTGGCTCACAGTCCACAGTCATTGATGGAAATCACTGACGTGTGAATGAGGCATAAATATAAAAACATCTTACTTTCTTTAGTCGGACCAGTAAACCGATTTTCTAACAAAGGAAAGCATAAAACTAAACATTATTAATTTTACTTGGCATTTTACATGGTATTTATTTAGGTGAGGCGGCTATAAACCCCATTTGCAATGAACCAGAGATGACGCCAGGTGTCATAACGCAGCCTACATTATTGCTAAATGACCTCTAAGTGAAAGTTACTGAACCATAATTATTCATCTCCTCTGTTTCAATCTCCTTCCTTCAAGTCATAAAGTAGGTTTCATATGGAGGTTCCCTTATGTTTCATTTCTGATGAGAGGGGACGGATGCAAATTTCTTAGAGCCGATAAATTTGCTTCACCGACTCAGAAGCTCTGAAAGAAAGGTCAATCTCATAAGTTGTGTACAAGGCAGTGGGAAATCTGAAAACCCAACTGCCACATTACATAACGGAAGGCATCAGTTTAGCTGTGTTAGCAAAATATAACTGATGCGACTTTAGTGGATCAAATTTGTTGGCTTACACATTTCAAATAGAAGAGTATAATAAAGAATGCAGGAAGTGTGGAATAGAGAAATAATAAAGATATTGTACCCAAGGTATTCATATCTCAATATAAGGCCTCATGCACTTGACTGTACTTTTAATCCGTGTGCTATCTGCATTTTTTTGTGGATAGCACACTGACCCATTCATTTCTATGGGGCTATGCACATAGCCATATTTTTTGTGTGTGGACGTTTTCCGAAATGATAGATGATGTCCTATTCTTGTTCGTGTATACGAATAACTATTTGTATTGATGGGAATGAGAAAAATATGGAATGCACATGGAAGAAATCTGTATTTTGCAGATCCATTGTTTGCGTACCGAAATACCAACATGGTCGAAACATAATAAATGTCAAGATACAGTGCCTTGCAAAAGTATTCGGGACCCCTGGAACTTTTCAACCTTTTGCCACATTTCAGGCTTCAAACAAAAAGATCTAACATTTAAAATTTTTGGTGAAGAATCAACAACAAGTGGGTCACAATTGTGAAGTGGAACGAAATTTATTGGATCATTTAAACTTTTTTGTAATAATAAAACTGAAAAGTGGGGCGTGCAAAATTATTCGGCCCCCTTGCATTAATACTTTGTTGCGCCACCTTTTGCTGCGATTACAGCTGCAAGTCGCTTGGGGTATGTCTCTATCAGTTTTGCACATCTAGAGACTGAAATTCTTGCCCATTCTTCCTTGCAACACAGCTCGAGTTCTTTGAGGTTGGCTGGAGAGCGTTTGTGAACAGCAGTTTTCAGCTCTTTCCACATATTCTCAATTGGATTCAGGTCTGGACTTTGACTCGGCCATTCTAAGACCTGGATATGTTTATTTTTGAACCATTCCATTGTACATTTTGCTTTATGTTTGGGATCATTGTCTTGTTGGAAGATAAATCTCCGTCCTAGTCTCAGGTGTTTTACAGACTCCAACAGGTTTTCATCCAGAATGGTCCTGTATTTGGCTCCATCCATCTTCCCATCAATTTAAATGATGGCACCTGATGAAAAGCAGGCCCAAACCATGATGCTGCCACCACCATGTTTGACAGTGGGGATGGTGTGTTCAGTGTGATGAGCTGTGTTGCTTTTACGCCAAACATATCGTTTTGCATTGTTTCCAAAAAGTTCGATTTTGGTTTCATCTGACCAGAGCACCTTCTTCCACATGTTTGGTGTGTCTCCCAGGTGGCTTGTGGCAAACTGTAAATGAGACTTTTTATGGATATCTTTGAGAAATGGCTTTCTTCTTGCCACTCTTCCATAAAGGCCAGATTTGTGAAGTGTTCGACTGATTGTTGTCCTATGGACAGACTCTCCCACCTCAGCTGTAGATCTCTGCAGTTCATCCAGAGTGATCATGGGCCTCTTGGCTGCATCTCTGATCAGTCTTCTCCTTGTTTGAGATGAAAGTTTAGAGGGATGGCCGGGTCTTGGTAGATTTGCAATGGTCTGATACTCCTTCCATTTCAATATGATTGCTTGCACAGTGCTCCTTGGGATGTTTAAAGCTTGGGAAATCTTTTGGTATCCAAATCCGGCTTTAAACTTCTCCACAACAGTATCACGGACCTGCCTGGTGTGTTCCTTGGTCTTCATGATGCAGAACCCTGAGACTATCACAGAGCAGGTGCATTTATACGGAGACTTGATTACACACAGGTGGATTCTATTTATCTTCATCAGTCATTTAGGACAACATTGGATCATTCAGAGATCCTCAATGAACTTCTGGAGTGAGTTTTCTGAACTGAAAGTAAATGGGCCAAATAATTTTGCACGCCCAACTTTCCAGTTTTATTATTACGAAAAAACGTTTAAATTAGGGATGAGCGAACTTTTGAAAAGTTCGGTTCGGTTCGGCGAACTTTCTTGAAGTTCGGATTCGTACGAACCGAACCTAAAACGAACCTTATACGAACGAATATACGCATATTTGAGAATCTACACTAATACGTACGCTAATGCGAACATTCCCGCACAAATAACGAACATACAGTCTAGCGTTGTCAAAGGTACGCTACTTAACTAAATGAATATGTACGCATTAGCGTACGCATACACTGCGTCTGCGAACATTCCTACTCCAGTGACGAACATAGTGTAGAGTTGTTAAAAGTACGCTACTTGACGGATAATAATAATAAGTTATTATTTTCGTTCGTCCGAACGTTCGTTCGGACGAGCGAACAGAACCGTAACGAACCAGATTATTAATAACCCATCTCGGCTTCTCCTCCCAAAAGGGTGGTTTGACACGAGGGTCACACCAGGATACAAGGGATTGTAGGAGTAATAAATAATCCCTTGTATCCTGGTCTATTCTGTGGAAAAAGTAAACTTTATTTACGAACCTGATTCATACGAACTTGACGAAAGTTCGGTTCGGGGACGAACCGAACGTTCGGTAAAGTTCGTAACGAATCTGGTTCGTTACGGTTCGGTTCGCTCATCCCTAGTTTAAATGATCCAATAAATTGTGACCCACTTGTTGTTGATTCTTCACCAAAAAATTAAAATGTTATATCTTTTTGTTTGAAGCCTGAAATGTGGCAAAAGGTTGAAAAGTTCCAGGGGGCCGAATACTTTCACAAAGCACTGTATATACAGCAGCTCAAATATCAATAGTTATCAGTGGTTGTTACTTATAAACAACCTATGTGTTGAAGCTCTGTGTCCATTATGCTTCAGAAAAAGGCCAAGTATCTCTGGTCGCATTTGTGTTAAATAAATATTTTAAATACAACACTCTGTGCAAAAGAGGGTAATAGAGAAAGCAACATTCAGCCAGTGATTACCACGCCTACTCCTTTGTATTGGATTTAGCAAGAACAAATGGAAGGATATCTACAAGCTGTATAGCAGCCTATTCTGCTACTGATGTACATGAGAGAAGTCTCTAATGAGTGTGAGTGGCAATCTCTTCTATGAGCAATGGAACATAGTGAACTCGCTATAATCATTCCCATAATGACAACAGTTGCATATAGAATTCCACTGAGGGAGATGCAAAGGATATGCCTTTAGGTATTTGTACCTTATGTATCTTGTGAAATGATGGAAGAAATCAAAGGTAAATCCTCTCTACGGCTCTGTAATACATGTCTGACAAACAGGAAAAGACTGCAGGATATCAGCTCACAGAAGAGGATGAGTTACAAGACAAATGACATAATGAAATATAACCATAGATAACTTACATAAAACCAAATATTGTATAAGTACACTAAGTATAGTGGATAAATATAACAGAATATAATTATGAATTCTAAATTAGAGCTATTCACTGGAACAGCATGCACCCATATACACCAATAGCTAAAAAACATTGGGGTAGCATTTGTTTTTGGTGCCAATTTCTTGGTGGTAGTATATTGTACATTTTGTTAATAACTGTATGTTAATTTATTAACAAAGGAAAAAATGTGGACAATCACAGTACATTAGTAGGTGACTTGTATTAACTTTGTCTACATAATAAATCCTTGATAATAATGTTGAGGGGCTCACACTTATTATAAATGCTATTTGCTGAAGTGACACAATCCCTTTAACTGTTCTGCCCAAGCTGGGCTCGGGCAGAAGTGGAAGGGGTGGGGGCTGCTTTAGCTGTTGATATCTCCTTATGGGTAGCAGCCAAAAGTATGGGCCTGGTTTGAAGGCTGGCATTCCAGACTTCTATGCAAGACCAATGACAAGATAACCCAAGATAAGCAGGAGATATCATTGGTAGAAATCGAGTCCAGAATAATCCCAGGTAAAACCTGCTTTTACTTTCACTTTCAGCTAAATTCACTGCATCACAATTTCTAACAGTGATATCTTCCCATGTAGTAAAGATAATGCTGTCATTCTTGGAAAGCCAGTGTTCAAACAATACAAAACCCTTATCTCTAGCTGCTACCAAAGCGGAGATATGAGCATCTAAAGCAGCCCCCTCCCCTTCAGCCTGAATGAGGAAAGGAAAAATAGTAAAAATATATGGAAATGTGGCATGATCATCATTGTAGTGACCCACATAATAAAGTTAGTTAGTTATACCACACAGTGAATACCCTAAATAAATTCCACAAAATAATGTTAAAATTGCCCCTAAAAATAAAGTAACAAAAGTTATTAGCTACACTATATGTACCCCAAAATGGTTCCTAAAAAAAACTACAGATGTAGCAGCATTTGCGCTCATAGGGAGTTCGCGTTTGCGCAGAGCGATATCGCATTTCTTTCACCTGCGAATCGCGAGTTCAGAAGAATCCAGTGTAATGTGGTATTCTAACTACCAGATGGCGCATGGAACTGCGCCTATACTGTACTATTCAAGCCTGCTTGAATTGTATAGCCCGGCTCCTCCTCCTCCTGTGCTAGGAAACCCTGCAGCAGTGGGACATCGCGAAGAACAGGAGGATTTGACTGCAATATGTGTTACTGTACCCTGGTGGAGGTCTGTAATGCATTTTAATGAACTGGGCAGCTAACTACATCTATCCATATATCTATAATCTATCTATCTCCTATCTATCTATCTATCTATCTATCTATCTATCTATCTATCTATCTATCTATCTATCTATAGTGTGCCCTCCCCCCAACCCCCCCTCAGTGTAATAAACATTGGTGGCACAGTGCGCCCTCCCCCAACCCCGCCAGTATAATAAACATTGGTGGCAGTGGCCACAGGGTCCCCCCCTTTCCCCTCTTCATTGGTTGTACAGTGGGGATCGGCTGTAATGGGGGGGGGCACAAGGTGACAAAAAAATGGTGAATTGTGCAGTTTTTATTTTTTCTGTTACGGCGTTCACCGCATAGGAGATATTTATAACTGACCAAATGACTGAAGTGTGAACTCAGCCTTAGTTTTGTGCCACACAAAGCCTTTTCCAGGAAGTTCATTTTTGTCTCATAACCTTATTTCATGTGTTTGGGGTATCTACCACATGTTGTTTGGTAAACTTCAAACATACGTTTTATGTTTTTCTTTAAGCAATGTCTTTGTACTGGCCGCTCTGTGAAGTGGATGGCTTATAGGGGTCCTATAGGCAAATATTTCCATATTTTATTGGCAGTCTTTTCTTGTCAGGTTTGTAGTTGTGGCATATTCTTTCCATTTTGGTTAAAGTAAAGAATATTTTTTATAACCCCCGATCTGTACTTTTTCATGTTTGGAGAGCTCCTTGGTCTTCTTATTGCAGTGTTGTAGCAGACTTAGGGGCCTTTCAGAAAACATCATGTGACACTTTGATTGACACTTTGATCGTAATCAAAACATTTCAGTATATATTTTTAATCCTTTCAACCCCGGGCCTGTTTTCACCTTCCTGCCCAAGCCATTTTTTGCTAATCTGACATGTGTCACTTTATGTGGTCATAACTTTGGAACGCTTTTACTTATCCAAGCCATTCTGAGATTGTTTTCTCGTGACACATTGTACTTCAAGACAGTGGTAAATTTGAGTCAATATATTTTTCCTTTATATTTTAAAAAATCCCAAATTTACAAAAAATTTGGAAAAATTCACAATTTTCTAAATTTTAATTTCTCTACTTTTAAGACAGATAGTAATACCTCACAAAATAGTTATCAGTCATCATTCCCCATATGTCTCCTTTATGTTGGCATCATTTTATAAATGTCATTTTACTTTTTTAGGATGTTAGAAAGCTTAGAAGTTTAGAAGCCATTTTTCAAATTTTTAACAAAATTTCCAAAACCATTTTTTTAAGCACCAGTTCAGATATAAAGTGATTTTGAGGGGCTTACATAATGGAGACCACCCATAAATGACCCAATTTTAGAAACTACACCCTCAATTTATTTAAAACTGACATTACAAACTTTGTTAACCCTTTAGGTGTTTCACAAGAATTAAAGAAAAATGGAGGCGAAATTTCAAAATTTCATTTTTTATGCAGTTTTTTTATGTTAATCAATTTTTTCTTGCAACACAGCAAGGGTTAACAGCAAACTAAACCTTAATATACATTACTCTGATTCTGCAGTTTACAGAAATACCTGATATGTGGTGGTAAACTGCTCTATGGGCACGTGGCAGTGGTCAGAAGAAAAGAAGCGCCATACAGATTTTGGAAGCAGATTTTGCTAGAATGGTTTTTAGGCACCATTTTGTAATTGAGAGACCCTGACGTACCCCTACAGTGAAAACCCTCAAAAAGTGATCCCATTTTGGAAACTACACCCTTCAAAGAATATTTTAAGGGGTGTACTGACCACTTTGACCCCCTAAGCATTTTAAGGAATTTAGAAACACTGGGCTTTGAAAATGAAAAGTTTCATTTCTTCCAATAAAATGTTGCTCTAGCCCCAAATTTTTCATTTTCACAAGGGTTAACAGGAAAAAAGCACCCCATAATTTGTTACCCATTTTCTCCTGAATACGGAAACACCCCATATGTGGTGGCAAACTTCTGTGGGGGCACATGGTAGTATTCAGAACAGAAGGAGGGCCATATGAATTTTGCAGCACAAATTTTGATGGATTGGTTTGCGGGTGCCATTGGTTATATTTTGGGTTTAGGGCTCATGCACACGACAGTGAAAAATGGCCGTGTGACGGCCGTCTAAGTAGCGGCCATCACACGGCCATTTTTGTGCCAATGTTAGCCTATGGGGCTATTCACATGGCCGTTTATTTAACGGCCAGTGAATAGTGTCCGTCCAGAAATAGGACATGTCCTATTTCTGGCCCGTTTCCACGGCCCGACTGCCCCATTGAAATCAATGGGCCCGTTTTTAACGGCCGATTGACAGGAGTGCTCCCGTCTACCGGCCATTAAAAACAGGTCCCATATGGCCACTCACCCTAACCACTTGCTCGCGCAGTCTCCAGTGAGCAGGCCCTGCCGATGGACCTGCGTTATGGGTGGTGACGTCATCACGTAGGCGCGTTCAGTGACGTCATCACTCACAGGTCCTTCAGCAGGTCCTGTGTGTCAGAGAAGAAACTGCTGCAGCGCGAGCTAGTGGAGAAGGCGAGGTGTTTTGTTTTTTTTAATCATCAAAAAGCAGCTCTGGGGGCATTTATTTAAACCATGGGGGACATTATTTTACATGGGGGACATTATTTTACATGGGGGCCTACATGGGGGACATTATTTTAGTTAGGGGCACTATGGAGGACATTATGGGCATCATGGGGATCATGATTATAGTTTGGGGCAAGAACTAACTGCCAATCCAATTCATCAACTGATACAAAACGGATGCAAAACGGACATTAAAAATGGACACATGGCCAGAAAATGGATGCACAAACTGATGCAAAATGGCCATGAAAAACTGACAGTGTGTCCATTTTTAACGGATGTTTTTTTTCACTGTCGTGTGCATGTAGCCTTATTGTATTACGTGGGGTCTTATTTTTTGCGGGATGAGGTGACGTTTTCATTGGTACCATTTTGGGATACATAAGACTTTTTGATTGCTTGGTATTACACTTTTTGTGAGTCAAGGTGAAAAAAAATAGCTGTTTTGGCATAGTTTTTTTTAAAGGTTTTTTTACAGCATTCACCTGAAGGGGCAAATCATGTGATATTTTTATAGAGTAGGTTGTTACGGACGTGGCGATACCTAAAATGTCTATTATTTTTATTTTTGTTAAGTTTTACACAGTAAATTAATTTTTGAACAGAATTAAATCTTGTTTTTTGTGTTGCCATTTTCTAAATGCCCTATTTTTTATATTTTTCTGGCGATTGTCTTAGATAGGGTCTCATGTTTTGCGGAATGAGATGGCGGTTTGATTGGTACCATTTTGGGGTACATAAGATCACTTGGTGTTACACTTTTTGTGAGGCAAAGTGACAAAAAAGGGCTGTTTTGTCAGTTTCCAGCATTCACCTGAGGGGGAATATAATGTGATATTTTTATAGAGCAGGTTGTTACGGACACGGCGATACCCAATATGTCTAACATTTTTATTTTTATTAAGTTTTACACATTAGGTGCATTTTTGACCAGAATTAAATCTTGTTCTTGTACTGTCATTTTCTGAGAGCCATATTTTTTTATTTATTGGGTGACTGTCTTAGGTAGGGTCTCATTTTTTGCGGGAAGAGATGACAGTTTGATTGGTACCATTTTGGGGTAAATATGCCTTTTTGATCGCCTGCTATTACACTTTGTGTGAGGGAAGGTGACCAAAAATGGCTGTTTTGGCATTGTTTTTTTTTTTTTTTTTTAACTGCGTTCACCTGGCGGGGTGGATCATGTGATATTTATAGAGCCGGTCAATACGGACACGGCGATACCTAATATGACTACCTTTCTTTTTATCCCTTTTTTTTACATTTTTTTAAACTTTATTTTGGGAAAAGGGCGTTTTTTTGTTGTTTTTTTTACTTGAAACTTTTTTTAAACTTTTTTTAAACTTTTTTTTTAACTTTTGGGGGTCTGATCCCCTTTACAATGCATTACAATACTCTGAATTGTAATGCATTGGCTGTAAGTGTATTACAGTGGATCTCACAGACATCAGGCTGCCTTCCCTGCCATCGGGTCCCCGTCACAGCAGAGCGGGGACCCGATGGACTCCCCTTCCTGCCGCCTGCATCGCATGTGCCATGGTCAGCGCTGAATGCGGCACATCGAGGGTTAATGCACCGGCATCAGTGTTTTCATTGATGCTGGTGCATATAGCAGGGGTCTGGCTACTGGGCACAGCCGGTCCCCAGCAGCTGATCGGGCGAGCGCAGCTCCTGCGCCCGCCCGATCAGCGCGCCATAGTATTCGGCGCTGAGCGGGAAGCCACTTATTATTTTGTCAGGTCCATTATATAAAATCTAAATTAAAGTTCATTTAAATTTCATTTTGTAATGCAACAGAACAAGAAAACACTAAGCGGGGAGGTGAAGGTGGTTTGCTGAATAATTTCGCAAGGCGCTGTATTTTAAACCGCAGTAATACTTTGTGAAATATTTTTTTAAATACAAATATTCATAAAATATATTTATTTAAAACATCCAACGTATAAGAGGACTTAATAGATATCAGTTGCCATAGGTACAGAACAATACAACCTTGCCACAATAGGATTGACAGTGGTGTAGGAATGTGGTAAACTGGTAGCATCTCCTATTCACTACTGACTTTTCCTTGTTCTCAGCACTTGAAACACTCAAGTGACCAACTCTGACTTGTGTATTGAGCACAGTCTAACACATAGGTTGACTTTCCATCTGCCACAAGCTAATTATTTGTTATCAGCTGAATACTAGTGATGTACGAAGACATAATGTCTTCTCTTTATGTAAGGGTCTCAAAAGAGAGAAGCTCCAGCACATGTATGAAATCATTTCTATCTCGCCCTAGCTTAGCCCATATCACAGCAGAGTAACTATTCTATTTACTCTAGGCTAGGGCTACACGGCGCCATTCATGTTGTGCCAATGTAGTACAACATTTTTTGTAATGACAGTCAATGGTGTTGCACTGCGACATGCGACATGCACAAAAATCCAACTTGGATGGATTTTTTGCGACTGCCGTTTCGCAGTTGTAGCATGTCACAGTGCAACACCATTGTCTGTCATTTCTTTCCCAGTGATTACATAGTGTTCAGTTCACATTTATCAGCTATGATACATATAGTTCATACAAAATAATAAGACAGGGTCAGGGAAGTAGCTATAGGAGAAGCAGGGGAAGAGGCTGCTTTGGGACCCGAACTTAGATACAGAGAAACTGTAGGAAGCGGACAAATCGACTGCCGGTCCTTATATAAAAGAGTGAGATCTTGACTAGCCACAAGAGTGGGGGTTACATGGGAGGACGAGGTTGTGAAGAAGTTGCTGGGAGAGGGGCCCATTCAAAAATTTGCTGTGGGGCACATTCATTTTTTGTTACACTGGACAGGATGCTAGAAGGCCATAGATTCAGGACTAAGGCCTCATGCACATGAACGTATTTTGTTTCCGTGTCCGTTCCATTTTTTGTTTGCGGATAGGATGCGGACCCATTCATTTCAATGGGTCAGCAAAAAATGCGGACAGCACACTGTGTGCTATCCGCATCAGTATGTCTGTTCCGTAGCCCCGCAAAAAAAATAGAACTTGTCCTATTCTTGTCCGTTTTGCGGACAAGGATAGGCATTGTTACAATGAATCCGCAAAAAAAAAACGGAAACATGGATGCCATACGGAACGTCGTGTGCATGTAGCCTAAGGCTAGTTTCACACGAACGTTGTGTTTTGTGGTCCGCAAATTGCGGATCCGCAAAAAAAACGGTTGGCATCCGTGTGCATTGCGTTTTTTGCGGAACGGAACAGCTGGCCCTAATAGAACAGTACTATTCTTGTCCATAATACGGACAAGAATAGGACATGTTCTATTTTTTTTTGCGGGCTACGAAACGGACATACGATGCGGACCCATAGAAATGAATGGTTCCGCATCCTATCCGCAAAAAATGCGGATCGGAGCCCACAATAAATATTGTCGTGGGAAAGAGACCTAAGGCACAGAAAAAGTACAGGAGAGGCTGCAGACTGTGCAGTGCAGTTTATGCTTCGCTGAAGTCTGACACAGAACAACAAATTTATAAGAATCACACATAATCTAGTATTTGTAACTGCCACAGATTTGTTTCCAATTATGTACTGTAAGTGTTTCATAAAGGAAATTACTATTTGGATTGCTGTAAGCTTCTGTCCACTTTGTTCTCACATATGCAGCACTCAGTGAGCTGCCGCTAGTGCTCCCAGTAGTCACGTGGCTAATCACATGATCATCAGGATGCTAGTAGCCAATCTGCCCAGTATCAATCAGTGAAACTGGGAAGATTTCCATTCTAAATATGGTTACTGTGCAGTCCAAATGACAGTGACAATGTATAGTGTAGAAAAAATTATATATAAAATAAATTCCTCCAGTGCTTTTTCTGACATTTGATGAACAGATTATAAAAATAAAAAGTAAAAAAAATAATATAAATTACGTATAAAATCAACAAATAGTAACCCCCCCCCCCCACACACACATACACACAAAAGTCTTGACCTATTTACCTATTAAACATGTAATAAATCAATATAATATATCTATTTTATGGTAATACTATATTGTAAGTGTTTCCCTGACTATGATATGGAAGAAAAATCTAATCTACAGGGTATATATTTACCTCACTAATAACACAGCAGCTCTTATCCTACAGAGACACTTTTTGTTAAGGTGGCCATAGACTTAAAGGGAGTGTCCAGTTCATATATTTTATGGGGGAAATGCTGGGAATATTTCATATAATAAAATAATAAAAACTCAGTTAAGCTGCCCGTGGTCCAGTGCTGCTGTTGCTTCAGTCCCTGCAAGTTTCTATTCACTTTTGGGCAGTGGTCACATGCCATCTAGGCAGGTGCCAATTACTGATCTCAGCAGTTGGTTTGCAGCTACTCCTGCTGACGTCATGCGCTCACGGCTCAGGAGAGTGTGCATGTTTTTTTTTTAAATAGGAAGTAGGGAATATGCAGCTGCCAGACATTACTGGCGGCAACTTATGTCCCAGTGAAATCCAACATGCTGATCCTTCTTTTCCCTGACATCTGCCATTGGTGGACAGTTCAGAGACCACCACACACATTAGATAGGTGACTGACATTTGTTAGGTTCACATCTCTGGCATTTAACTCAGATAGTATGTGATGGCGGAGGAACGGACTACCGGAGTTAATGTATCCGGCATAACCGGATACCGCCACACATCACCTGATCCCCATTGACTATGATGAGATTGGACTGAGATCTAGCAGCTTTCAATCATAAATTCCAGCTTTCGGCAGTGGTATTTATGTGGCCAAAAGCAGCAGTTTATGCCGGAAAACCGTTGGCTCCCCATCCAATCCCATTAGTCAATGGTGATGCAGTGTGGGCAACGGTATCTGATACAGTAACTCCGGTAGCCTCCGGTAGGAGTTAAATGCCAAATATGTGAACCTAGGGACCTGCCAAACAACTCCTCATAGCCTAGCTTCCTGGACACTTATAGGGCATAAGGGTTTACTGTAGTCGGATCAATATTCAGGCTTCATTGTTTCAAAGGATTTCAAATGATCATTTCCAATGAGCACCCTAGAAGTAGTGAACCAATTATTGGTTCTTATGGTACTAATTAGGACAGATCATTTCTCATTTGCTTTTAAGGTTTTTGAAGTATACTCGATCAGATAAAAGATCATTTGCTGCATGGTTACTCATTTACTTCTGAGATGAAATTATGTATCAGCAAATTAATTATGCCACCTAGTGGGCAAATTAAGAATCTAATTTTTGGTAAAAGCACATATATTGTTTACTGAGCTGTATGACTTGCTATGACATTATTGGAGTTAAAATACAGTATTTAGCCTAAAAATGTCAAGAAAACAGGCAGCAGTCTAAGCACTGCACATTCCGTATTAATGAGCTCACCATTTTATTTTTCTTTTAATTGCTTGAGCAAGTGAAAGAAAACTGAAGGCAGTCTTTGTGGTTTAGTCAGCCAGATTGCTTTCTCCCTTTGGTAGGTTTTGATAATCAGTGTTCAATACTCAGCTATTGTTGCCAATTGACAGTGTGCGATGGAAAGCTGCCAGATTCTCGGAATAATACCGCGAGTTAAGATTTTGTGTCAATATGCCTTCTGAATTTCTTGGCAAATGAGACAGAGCTGCGACTCTTTTATTTATCCTAGATATAATTCAGTACTGGCCAGTCTGTTCCACGTAACCCCTTAATGTCCAGGCCTGTTTGAGCCGTAGTGAGGCACTTCATTTTTGTGCATTTAAACAGCCATAACCTTTTTTATTTTTTCATTGACATCACTGTATGAGGCCTTGTTTAAGGCTGGAGCTACATAGTGATCTTGGCCGCAAGACCCGCTTTGCAACTGCAGTGAGCCCTTGAGGAGCCAGGGCAGAGGATGGGAGTGGTAGTGGTTCCATTTATCACATAGTCTATCAGGGTGACTGTCCTCTCACCGTTGCTCCCTAGGGTCAGTGCAGTGCAAGTGGGGAGCACCCTTTTTTTTTCCCTCGGGCACATTCTGGTTCTGGGGCTCATGCCTGATGGTAGTGCCCTTGATGTTAGGTGTTTGGATAAGTGCAAGGCTGGTTGTGTAGAGAGAAGTGGCCAGATTAAATAGAATAAACATCTCTCTTTACTCTAATATGGGAGTTGTAGTATATCCAGTAACAATCTGGACCAGATAACGAGGTATAGAGGCTTTCAAAGTGGCAAATAATGGCACTCTTGAAATGTAACTTTGCTAAAATTTGTCTCTGGCTAGCGCCTGTAATCCAGCTATTATGACTGTAGTGTCCACTGCGGGATACAGGTCTTTCGAGGCACTTATGGTCAGGACATGGTTAAGTGTGATGGGTGTCTTAACTGTAATCTCTAACAAGCAGCAAAGTCTAGTTAGCTGTCGTCACAGGTTACTTTGCTGACTCCTATGCTTTGCCATGCAAATTCTAATTCTCTTCCTTCTTTCTCTCCTTCTTGCTGTAACAGAAGCAGTAACTTTGACCAAGTTAGTCCAGTGATGGCTAACCTCCGGCACTCCATCTGTGGTGAAACTATGACTCCCAGCATTCTCCATTCATTTCTATGGAGTTCTCAGAACAGCCAAGCAAGTGTACCTCTTGGGAGTCGTAGTTTTATCACAGTTGTTAGTTAGTAGTTTTCATCACAGGGTTAGTCTCTGGATCCTGAGGCCTAAGGAGAGGGAACACATGGACTTGCCTCCTCCCTCCTCACACACTCATTCTAGTCTCTCCTCTCCCTAGACAGGAAGTAGCATCAGCCCACTCTTGCCCCTCCTGAGACAGGTGGGACACAGTGATTAACCCTGTCCCTGTTAACCATACCTAGCCATTCTAGGTGTACATTACATAACATAACATCACATGATAAAACATTTTGCAGATACCCCTTGTACTGGAGTACTGCACAACCAAACAGTATAACAGTGCATGGGGTTGCAAAGCCACTCGCAAGTTGCCATGACCACAATGTGTGGCAGCACTGGATAATCTGTTTTTTGCTAGAAGGATTCCTTTAAAATAAATTGATCACATGATATCCTGCTGTTTGGGACTTCCAGTAAAAAACTGTGAGGAAACCCTTAGAGGAGCAATTAAATTCCTCTGCAGCGCCACCACAGGAGAAATTAAGCATTACACAGAGTCCAAATGAAATCCTTGGGCAGTTTTTGTAATACATATAGACATATTGGATCCTCCAGAAAAGAAGAAACTTTTCGTAACCTCTCTCTGCTCTGGAAAATAGATGAGGTCCACTCTATTAACTCACAATTCTGTAATAAGCTATATAAAAGTGGCGCTCTAAATCAGGCAACCCCTATATTTCTTACTGGAGTCAGGTTTATTTAGTTAAAATATCCTTGAAAATACATAATAAGTATAAGGAATATAAGGTTTAAATAACTGTATTAGCAAAAAATTTAAACATTCTCTTGTAATAAAGTAAAAAAATGTTTGCATTTTAATAAAATTCAATGGTGCATGAACATGAGTAGTGTATTGTGGGTACTATCGGCACTATATAAATAAATGTTACAGTATTTTAATTGTCTTTGACCCATAAGCTTCTTATTTAGGGAGATAGCTAGAGGCACACATTTCTCCAAGGGCCCATAGTTTGGCTTTTCAAGCAGCAACTGAAGGCGAAGGAAAATATATCTATAATTCATGTAACTGTGTCTGTGTCTGCAGTAGTGATTTTTGGATACTGCTTATGAGACTGCAGGGGCACTTTAGACTTTTTGGGACATATTTTTATTATGGTTTTAGCTAATGAAAAACCCTTTGTGCACACTGCTGTAAAGAAACAAAGACTGAGCCCGATGGAACCAGTGCCATCTAAGTAGTAGATATTTTTCTCAAGCTGGGACGTAGTAACCTGTTTAATCTGTATGAGTTATACTGTAATACAGATTCATAGATTTTTATGCATTGTGGCAATGTATTTCTACTAGACAGTTAGTTAAACAGGAAAATGGCTCTACTGCCAAAAAATTATAATGGCACCAACCCTAATTGTACAATGTCCCACCATCTTGTGTAGGCCTCATGCACACGACTGTGTCTGTATTTCACGGTTCTGCAAAATACAGACAGTGGCGGTCTTTACCACCAAATGTTTGAGGCCCCTGAGATGAAGGTGCCCCCAGCTGGCCCGAATGATCGACTGAAAAAATTCAACTAGCAACTTAGCCTGGGATGAACATATCACTTATGCAGCCAGTTCATCTGTGGGTGTGGGGCCCTTTCTAGCTGCAGAGCAGTAGCAGAAGTGTACTATTATACTACTAACCAAGGGGCTTAATGGGCAAAAGGGGGTGGAGCTTAGTGTTGGGACAGGGGCCCCAGAAATACCAAATCCGCCCCTGAATATAGATACCTTCTGTGTGCACTCCTCATTTTCCTCAATTCCATCAATATAAATGAATATTCTTGTCTGTAATGTGTGTGGCCCCATAGAATTGGATTAAAAATATGGTCATGTGCATGAGGTCTTATTGACATTTATTGCACCAGTGGAAGGGAAAACCCTGTGTTGGTTCATACCACACATAAAGATATTTGAGGAGGTGGGACCAGGGGCTGTCAACGTAACCTGTATATAGTGATAGTGATGTGGTATTTTTCAGCAAAGTTACAATTTACTTAAAGAGGACCTTTCACCGCTCCTGACATGCCTGTTTTAATAACTCCATGCATCCCCCATGTAAGAACAATTCTGGAGAATCTATTCTTATGACTCTATGCTGTGCCATTCCTTTATTATTTCTACTAAAAGTTATGAATGAATTGCTAGCAGTCTGCAGTAAGGGTACAGAGAGAGGTAACCAGTTGGTCGTGTGAATGGAGCCTTATAGTCTACTTTACAGATCTTATCACACATTTTTCTCTTGTGCAGGTTCAGAAATGTCTGCAGCCTTTGTTTCTGACCCAGAAGCAGCTGGAAGCTGTGAGGGATCTGATGGCAGTCAACATGGAAAGAGGACTAAAGGCAGAACCAGACCATCCATCAACCTTGAAAATGCTCCCAACATATGTCCGCTCAACTCCACTTGGCACTGGTTTGTTGCTTCTTGGCTTTTAGTTTCTATAGGGTTTCATATAAATTTATACTTGGGTATAAATTGCAGTGAATTCCAATTTTTAGACCCACATTCACATACAAGGAATGGGCCCTTGTTTCAACTTTACTTCTTATGGTCTTTACATGACTTAAAGAAGAACTCCCGACAAAAATTGTATTCCATGTCCTGCTAGAAATGTACATGATATAATATGTAGTGAATGTCATTTTCTTACCAGTGTCTGAATTTTTGACTTCTATCATCCTGAAGTTTTCTTATCTGTGTCATGTGACCAACAATTAGACCCACCAACTCACACATAGACTTATGTGTGGACAGGAAGTCTAATTCTCTATGTATTCCTATGAGACTGAAAGTGAGGCTCCCATAGGAATGAATAGAGCAGTTACTGCCTTTCTGTCCTGGGTCAGTTGGAGGTCAGGGAGTTGGTCACATGACCCAGCTACAATAAGAAGAGAGGCTTTTACTCACAGAAACAGTCACTGATAAGAAAATGACAATCACTACAGATTATATCATGCACCTTTCTAACAGGTCAGAGAATAAAATTTTTTGCGGGAGTTCGTCTTTAACAGACGAACTTTGACCAGGAAGTACATGCTGGTCAAGTTATACCTCTGGCTGGCGAGAAGGGGTTAGATTTTGCCATGGGAGGAAAAGGCATTTCAATTGTTGCCTCAGGCATCACGAAGGTTATGTGCTTCCCTGACCACTGAGGGAAGGAGGGCACATTAGTCTTTAGCTACGCCCCTGGTTATGGATCAAAAGGTACTTTTACAAGATGGAAAACATATTCAGCTCTGAGGTACCTCCAGTTTGAAAGGGTAGTTCTCCTGTTAGTTCAATACATTAAATAAAAGAGTAGTAAGGGTACGACCACATGGCACAGTCGTGTGGAGCTTTGAACCAAAGCAGGCTCTAAGTAACTAATGAGACCAAAATGTTTAGTCAGCGTGTATTTTTAAAGGGGTATTCCCATCTCACAAATGTAGTTTGTATAGTTAGATATAACCATACCAATATTATTACTAATAAAATGTATTTATATAAAATGTTCCATTTAGAATATTTCCCTATTTGTATCTCCATTGTCCCACACACATCAGTCAGGCCGTTGCCCCTAGTTACGACCACTGAGGCCATTGTTCAAACCCGCTCTGATGTAACTGCTGTATTGTGAACGCACATTGCATGAGCATGCGGAGACACATCTTAGGGTTGTAGCATTTTTATTTGCGCTTCCAAAACACAGAGAAACGGATCCTGTTCCAAGATCAAATCATCTCTATGGAGCAGGATCCGTTTATAAAGTCTGCGTTTTGGACGGATCCTGACCATTGTATTTTGGACTGGTAGCGTCCAAAACGCAGATGTGAACGTACCCTAAGATGTGTCTCCGCGTGCTCATGTAATGTACGTTCAAAATACAGCAGTTACCTCAGAGCAGGTTTGAACAAGAGCAAGCCGACCACCACTACTACATGGCCACGATGGCCGTAACCAGGGGCAACGGCCTGACTGATGTGTGTGGGACAATGGAAATACAAATAGGTAAGGCGTTGTTCACATATCAGTTATTTGATCAGTTATTTCCATCAGTTATTGTCAGCCAAAACCAGGAGTGCACATTAAACAGAGATCAGGTGTAATGAAAAGATCTACACCTCTTTGCTGTTTTTGACCCACACCTGGTTTTGGCTCACAATAACTGATGGAAATAACTGATGGAAATAACTGATATGTGAACAACCCCTAAATCTTCTAAGCGGTACATTTTATATAAATACATTCTATTAGTAATAATATTGTTATGGCTATATCTAACTATACAAACTACATTTGTGAGATGGGAATACCACTTTAATGGCCGCGTGGCACCTTCAATATCGCATGAAAATTAACAATACAGAGCCACTGAACAGTGTGGTCTCATTAGTTTAATTAAAGCCTGCTGTAGTCTGTGTGGCCATGCCATACTTGAACACAGTGCGGCCACGTTGTGGGGCACACGATGGTGCCATAGGTGGTACCCTTAATAAGACTCTGGGCAGCTATGGATTTACAATTCAGAAAACCTGCAGAAATCTGACCATATTTCCACATCATATATTAAAGGGGTTCTCTCTCCTCAAGCTTTACTGGCATGTTTCTAGGATATCTCACCAATGCAGTGCTCCAGACTAAAAAAAATACCAAGGAGCCATTGGCTCCTGAACTGAAACATTTAGGAGCCAAGTAAAATTTTTAGTTGCCAAATTTAAACACATATAATTGGAGGACTTGGAGTTGGAGGAGAAGATGTAAAATCTGGCACATAATAGAACAGTCCTATCCTATTTTTTGGCACCTGAGGGGTTAACTGTGGTGTATCGCAGCTCCCTATCATACAAGTCAGGTGCTGGCTATGTGATTCTGCGGCGGCACCCGCCTCCTGTAGTTGTATTAAACATAGTTATCATTGGTGGCGCAGTGGTCACAGCCTCTCCCTCCTCCACCCCCTCTTCTCTCATTGGTGGCAGTGGCAGCGGCAGCACGGGGGGGTGGGGGGTGGGGGACAGACTGCTTCCTTCTCCCCTGTGCTGCTGAGGGAACATGGAGCGCGCTGAGAGTAGGGCGCACCATGTTCTCCAATACTAGGCTGTGCAGTAGCCGCAGCCTAGTATCAGTAAAAGCCGGTTGGGTCTAGGCACAAATGGCGACAAGACTAAAAAGTGTTGTTGCCATTTGTAAATTCGCATTGGCGACCATTTTGGTTGCCATCTGGAGCACTGCAATGTCAGATAGGTGAGGGTCCCACATCTAGGACCTGCATCTATCTCTAGAACAGAGCTCCCAAAGTAAATAAGCGTGCACCGCGCAAGCACAGTCGCCCTCCGTTCATTTCTATGAGAATGCAGAAAATAGCTGAGTGCTCCATCAGCTATTTCCAGCCGCTCCATAGAAGTGAATTGAAAGGAGGCAGTGCTTGTGCGCTAGATCGGAGCATCAAGGTGAAGGAGAGTGAACTGCACATGTGAAGCCACCCTCTCTCTATTGATTTTTATGGGACTTCTGAAAATAGCTGAGTATTCTGCTTGGCCATTTTCAGCACTCCTATAGACATTAATAGAGGGTGGCTTCACATGTGCACTTCACTTTGACTCTCCGATCTAGAGATAGGTGTGGCTAGTGGCCTATCTGACATTCGTGGCAGTGATATGAGGTGAGACAACCCCTTTAATATACCTTTTGAAGTGCAAAGCTATTCAACTTTTGAAGCGTTAAGTAGTTTAATAGGGTTAACCAATTTAGAATGATGGGAGGTATATTTCCCCTTGCTGAGTAAATAATACTTTGAGCATGCTAGCATTCTAGTTATAGTCCATGGTCACATGTTTATTTCAGAAATTGTTGGAACCGATCCCAGATTCATCTCCCTTCCTGGGATTATTTCCAACTATGCTAAATAAAAAATGATTAAATGAACATCATGTAGACCTACAGATGTAGGTCCGTTATTTTGACTGGCTTAACGCATTAATGCAACTGTATTTAGAGTCCATGCAGTCCTAGGCTCTTTAGGGCCCCCCCATTGATGTCTATGCAGTTTTGATAACTGATAACTAGGGATGAGTAAACCCGAACCTGGACTTTTTCACTAAAGTCCTGGTTCGGGTGATTTCATTATTTTCTGTTATAACATGATTATATCAGAAAATAATAGCATTAAGACAGAATGCAAAAGAATATGGCCATTTAGGGTTATAAAAAAAACAACTCATCCCATCTACTTGATCACACTACTGCAGTGTCTTTTATCTTCTTTCAGCAGGACCTGCAAAAGCACCTGCGATGACGTCACCGGGTCACCACTTGGTGAGCGCGGTGACATCATTGCAGGTCCTTTGGCAATGCATATGCATGATTAAAGGAGCTATCCCTGTGAATGTTAATGTAAGAAATGAAAATCAGATATCATATTGTACATGACAGTTTCTTTCTAACAAAGCTAGAACGGATCCAGAGATCTCTATATTCATTTGTCCATTTACTCTTCTAGCTCAGTGGGCAAGTCCTTTTTTTGCAGCTAGTGGCAGTTAAATGGTGAAACTCAACATGTGTGTTCACCACACTGAGGTGGACAGAGAAATTAGGAATAAATCAAACAGCAGGTGGCGCTATACAGATTGATTTTATTATAGCTATAATAAATTTTTCATTTCATGCAGTTACACAAGTATTCAGATTCAAATGTAGAATATTTTTCATGGGACAACCCATTTAATTGAAAGCCAAACTGCAAAAAAAAAATCTACAAAATACCATGAGGCAGAGGCTAGCATTTACTACTCCAGTGTTACTAAGAAGCCCACTGGAGTTAGGCATAAATCTCTTAATAAATTAGGCACCTCTTTTGAGAGATCATACATATGTCACGGATGGCATGGCAGTGTGTCACATTACATAGCGGCTCCTGCTGGTGTCTGTTTCAGAGCGTGACTATGCTGATTGGTGGAGCAGCGGTTCCAGCTCACTACTGCTCCACCAGTCAGCATAACATTTACCACAGCAGTGCAGAGGAGAGCAGTGCAGTCTGGGCCGATTCTAGCTTTTCTGCTGCCAAAGGTGAAAATTTAAATGGTGCCCCTCCTTCCCCAGCCAAATTCTTAATCAAACCCTGCCCACCGGCCAGGAAAATTCAGCACTAAATGCCTCTTACATACAGTGAGGTCTCCTCTTCTGATATAGACCTTCTCTTTCCTCATCTTGTCCATTTGGCCTAGACTACCATGACGACTTCTTTCAGCCATGTCTCATCTCTGCGGAGTTTGCCACAGAGACATCTTAGGTTCCTCTGTTTTCTATCATTCTCCCCAACCTGGTGTCCTAACAGTGTTATCCTGTTGATGCCTCTAATAATTCTAATGTCCCCCCCAATAATTCTAATGTGCCCCCAAATACTATACTGAAAAAAAAAATGCCATAAAGATAGCCCCTCAATAGTAATTGTGCCCCGAAAAGTACCACCAATAGTAATTCCCTCCCAGAGCGCCCTCATTAATAATAGTGGCTTCCATATTGTGACCAATAATAATAATGCCTCCACGGAGCCCCAGTAGAAATAAGGCCTCCCTATAGTGCCCTTGGCAGTAATAAGGCCCCCTATAGGGCACACAGTAGTAATAAGGCCACTCTGTTTGGCACCCGTTTAGACCCCCCAGTAGAAATAAGGCTGATCTATAAGGCACCCTATAGTGCCCCCAGTACTTAGAATGCCCTGTGGCCCTAGCATTTAAAATGCTCCCTGTAGTAGCCACAGTAATTATGCCCCCCCTGTAGGGCCTCCAGTACTTATAATGCCGACATGTAGTGCCCCTAGAAACTGTAATGTCCAAGTCCCTCCAACATGCAGACCCATGTAAATAGCATCATTCCCCTCCCTTCAGCATACAGTCCCATGTAAATAACATCACATCTCTCCCTTCAGACCCTCCAATATACAGTCCCATGTAAATGAAATTGCTCCCCAGCCTTCAGCCCAACCTACAGTCCAAGTGAAATAACATCACTCAGTCCATAATTTCTTTGTTGTTCCTTACAGTGAACTGCAGATCCCACAAAGCATCAATGCAAGCTATGGATAAATATGAATGGGATGCATTATCCTCACAGATGAAAACCACTCTGTCTTTCACCTGCACACTCTGAGGGATTCACTGGGGTCAAAACTGACTGATTCTGACTGACAGGACTCATGGGGGCAGATTTATCAATCTGGTGTATAGTAGAACTGGCTTAGATGCCCATAGCAACCAATCAGACTCCACCTTTCATTTTTCAGAGATCTTTAGCAAATAAAAGGTGAAATCTGATTGGTTGCTATGGTCAACTAAGCCAGTTTTCCTTAAAACCAGTTTGATAAGTCTCCACTTAGAGTTGCCACCCGGCTGGTATTGTACTGGTACACATGGTATTTTATTCTGAAAGCCGGCCCCCTCTTTCCCACAGTATACGTGCATGACCTACAGGACACTACTGAACATCATACTGTATATAAGGTTAATCACTACTTCAGCGCTGCGCTCTGCAGTCTGTATACAGGTCTGATACCAGCAGCATCTTCAGAGCTGAAGGACCTGTGATGATGTCACCGTCATGTGACCCATTCAGGGGGTGGAGCTGAGCAATGCAGAGGAGTGATGGCAGTATGTGAGGAGAAAGGAAGACACATGGATTCAATGTAAGAGCCAGGGAAATTCTAGGAGTTGTAGTTGTCTCCTCTTATGCCTCCTCCCTGTAATCTCCTGTGATTATATATAACAATAGCCTGGACATGCTGGGAATTTTAGTCTCATCCTCTATTTCCTATAACATGCTCTGGTATTAAATAATAATGACCTAGACATGCTGGGAGTTTTAGTCCCATCCTCTTATACCGTCTTCTGTAATGTGCTCTATTACATAATAATGGCCTAGACATGCTGGGAGTTATAGTCTTCTTATACCTCCTCCTGTAATGTGCTCTGTTATTAAATAATAATGGCCTAGACATGCTGAGAGTTGTAGTAATCTCCTCTTATACCGCTTTCTGTAATGTGCTCTGATATTAAATAATAATGGCCTAGACATGCTGAGAGTTGTAGTAATCTCCTCTTATACCGCTTTCTGTAATGTGCTCTGATATTAAACAATAATGGCCTAGACATGCTGGGAATTATAGTCTTCTTATACCTCCTCCTGTAACGTGCTCTGAAATTAAATATTAATGGCCTAGACATGCTGGGAGTTGTAGTCCTCTCATATCTCCTGTAACGTGCTCTGATATTACATAATAATGGCCTAGACATGCTGAGAGTTGTAGTCTCCTTATACCTCCTCCTGTAATGTGCTCTGATATTAAATAATAGTGGCCTAGACATGCTGAGAGTTGTAGTCCTCTCCTCTTATACCTCCTCCTGTATTGTGCTCTGATATTAAATAATAATGGCCTAGACATGCTGAGAGTTGTAGTCCTCAACTCTTATACCTCCTCCTGTATTGTGTTCTGATATTAAATAATAATGGCCTAGACATGCTGAGAGTTGTAGTCCTCTCCTCTTATACCTCCTCCTGTAGCGTGCTCTGATATTAAATAATAGTGGCCTAGACATGCTGGGAGTTGTAGTCCTCTCCTCTCATACCTCCTCCTATAACGTGCTCTGATAATAAATAATAGTGGCCTAGACATGCTGAGAGTTGTAGTCCTCTCCTCTTATACCTCCTCCTATAACGTGCTCTGATATTACATAATAATGGCCTAAACATGCTGGGAGTTGTAGTCCTCTCCACTTATATCTCCTGTAACGTGCTCTGATATTACATAATAATGGCCTAGACATGATGGGAGTAAGGTTGCCACCCGGCTGGTACATGCTGGGAGTTGTAGTCCTCTCCACTTATATCTCCTGTAACGTGCTCGGATATTACATAATAATGGCCTAGACATGCTGGGAGTTGTAGTCCTCTCATATCTCCTGTAACATGCTCTGATATTACATAATAATGGCCTAGACATGCTGGGAGTTGTAGTCCTCTCTTATATCTCCTGTAACATGCTCTGATATTTCATAATAATGGCCTAGACATGCTGGGAGTTGTAGTCCTCTCCACTTATATCTCCTGTAACGTGCTCTGATATTACATAATAATGGCCTAGACATGCTGAGAGTTGTAGTCCTCTCCACATATCTCCTTCTCTATGTGCTCTAATATTACATAATAATGGCCTAGACATGATGGGAGTAGGGTTGCCACCCGGTTGGTATCTCACTGGCCAAACCGGTAATTTAGTGCTCCTGCTGGTTCCTGTAATTTTTTTTCTACCAGCAATAATAATTGCCTGTATTTTCCTTTATGGACTGTTACTAATGAGGCTTACATTGTGGGGCGCTCATTAGTACAGCGTTTAGTTCCTGCCCCCTCCCCCACTTGAGTTAGGCCCCTTTTACACGAATGAGTTTAACGCGCGGGTGCAATGCGTGACTCTATAAGGGTCCATTCACACGTCCTGATTTTGTATCCGCATCAGTTTCCGCAATTTCGGACAATTTATGCAGATAGGATGCGGATCCATTCATTTCAATGGGTCCCGAAAAAATGCGGACAGTACACCGTGTGCTGTCCGCATCTGTGTGTCCGTTCCGATTCTCCGTTTATCAAAATCCTCCTGTCCTACTTCTATCCCGATTTTGCGCTCCGTAGCACAATGAAAGCTCATCTCTAATTGTAATATATTCTGCTTGGCTCTTCCTGCTCTATAACATGCTGCCTACAGATTGTAATATGTTCTGCTCAGCTCCTCCTGCTCTATAACATGCTGCCTGCAGATTCTAATACACTCTGCTCAGCTCTTCCTGGCTCTATAATATGCTGCCTGCAGATTGTAATATATTCTGCTCAGCTCCTCCTGCTCTATAAAATGGTGACTGCAGATTGTAATATGTTCTGCTCAGCTCCTCCTGCTGTATAACATGGTGACTGCAGATTGTAATATGTTCTGCTCAGCTCCTCCTGCTCTATAACATGCTGCCTACAGATTGTATTATGTTCTGCTCAGCTCTTCCTGCTCTATAACATGCTGCCTACAGATTGTATTATGTTCTGCTCAGCTCCTCCTGCTCTATAACATGGTGACTGCAGATTGTAATATGTTCTGCTCAGCTCCTCCTGCTCTATAACATGCTGTCTGCAGATTGTAATACGCTCTGCTCATCTCCTCCTGTTCTGTAACATGCTGACTGCAGATTGTAATACATACTGCTCTGCTCCTCCTGCTCTATAACATGCTGCCTGCAGATTGCACTGCATTTCATGGTTTCAGGTTCCCTTTAAGTAGAGTTGTTCTAGTTTGGCAAGCATGGAGTTAACCATTAAATAAACCTCAGCAATTAAATGGAGATACTTAGGAGCTGGTGGAGAATGTGCTTGTTGCAGTACAGGTTCTTTATGGTAAGGTGGTCCAGTGAGCGTTATTACTGCTAATTATTATAAGGTTGTGCACAACCTTTCTTCAGAAAGTATTTGGCATCTTCAAGTTTAATGTGCAACTCCCTTGAGTTCTAGGAAATGTGGCAAGATATTGCTGGGTTTTATTTCCTCTTTTCTTGAGCAAGGTGGCCTACGTGATTAGGATTTAATCTAATGGTTGTTAGAGGTGTATGAGCAAGCAGGAAATTTGTACATGACCGTTCTAATTCCTGAATAAAAACTACTGCAACAGAAAATTGGAGTCACTGGTAAGGTTGAGCGAACGTTGTGTTTCAAGTTTGGCGTACAAGGTTTGGGTTATCTAAGAATTCCGTTATGGATAACTTATTGTTCGTGGTAGCAGCATCCATAACGGAATTCTTAGTTAACCCAAATCTTGTACGCTGAACTTGAAACACAAAGTTTGCTCAACCCTAGTCACTGGGGCACATTTACTAAAGTGTTTGTGATTGTTTTTAGTCTAAAAATGTTGTTGTAGATGGTCTTATTTTTTTGTCACATTTACTACTGGAATTGCGCCTGTTTTGGAGGATTTTGCAATTTGTTCAGTTACTTTTGTTTTTCTAACTTTTTCTTTTTTTTTTCTTTTTTTTTTTTTTTTCCCCGCACCTCTTTTTGCACCTGAATTTGTCTAGTTTCTATGCCACCCCAGGGCTGGTGTACTTTGTGAGTTTAAAGTGAATTGTGACATTTTTTTTGCATTAAAAGTCGCAGGGACACATTTACTAAAGTGTCGCTGCTTGTTTTCATGAGTAAAAAACCTGTATACGACTGTCTTCCCACTTTTTTTTTTTTTCTCATTTGCCAATTGATTATTACGCCTGTTTTGAGTTTTAAAACAAATTAAGAAGCTTTCTGACTTTTGTGCCCAATTTCAGTCCTATTTATATAGGTGCGCCTTATTTTGCACCAGATTTTGTTGTAAAAAAAAAAGTCTAATTTCTACTCCACTCCAGGGCTGGCATGCTTTTCTGTCTCTGTTTTGAGTGGTGAGTTGTTCCACATTTTGCCTACTTTCATGGAGACGTGCACCTAATTTCAGCTTGCACCACATTTTCATGCATATACTGTTTAGACCAGTTTACTGAATTTGAACCTGTCTTACAAGAAAACGACCACTAGATGTCAGACTTAAACCAAAAAAGACAGAACAGATCTCTGCATGGTGTACAGAGGGAGAGGGACAAAGGAGAGAAATAGAGAACCTAGAGTCTGCATGGCCCAGCACTGGAATCAGTAAGGTAACCTGCTACTAAAAGCTTTAAGACTTTACTGCAGTGAGGGACTCTGTTGAGACACCCTTCACACCTGGACATGACTTGGAAATTACAGCCACCATTAGAAGAGTACCATTACCTGCCATAGATTCTGCAGAAGAAAGAGAGCCATAACTCCCATTCTTGCCTAAACCCATACATCGTTATCTGGCAAGAATTGCACTGTGTACAGTTGGAACTGTGTTTTTGCTATTGTATGTACTACAACTCCTTTTTTGCACTTCAGGAAAGAGAGGCATTTATTCTGTTACATCTGGCCTGGATACTGACTCTTGCACCATAGGCCGGCCATTGCATTCTACAAACACTTAAAGGGAACCTGTCATCTCCGAAACACCCCCTGAACTAGAGTAAGAGGTGTATAGTGTAAGTGATGATGAAGTTTTATCTTCATACTCTCTTATATTCCGACGCTGTGCTCCCACAAACCTGCAGTAAAATGCATTGAGAGGACTAGTTTTTGAGTTCTCTCCATTATGCGAGTGAGCGCCGGAGTCCAGTGAGTGCATTTTACAGCAGGTTTGTGGGAGCACAGCGTCAGAATGGAAGTGAGTATGAAGATAAAACTTACATATTCAGATTCAGCATCACTTACACTATACACCACTTACTGTAGTTCAGGGGGGGTTTTGGAGATGACAGGTTCCCTTTAACATCACGTGCACCCCAACTAACATAAGGCAGGAGCCCTAACTTCAGGGTGTGTCTCCTGAGGGAAGAAAGCATGCATGGTCCAACAGTGTGAGGAACCTCTCTGTGATTGACTGTAACAGCCAGGGGCACTAATAACTCCCTTCCTCCGCTCTGGCTCCTCAGGCATGTTACAGTTCATGGATACAGTGTTCTGCAGGGGGTGCTTAAGTGCTATGACAGTCCTCATTTGGGCACCCCCTTAAAGTTTTTCTGAAAGTGAGGAATTTGCAGAAATTGTCTGTTTAACTTTTGTTCCATTTTTTTTAACTAAAGTTGTGTGTTTAAAATGTTTTTCTCCTCTTTTGTTTCTGCTCCAGAAAGTGGTGAATTCTTGGTGCTTGACCTCGGAGGGGCCAAATTCCGAATTGTTTATGTGATATTGGATGGTTCTCGTGGAGTAGAGATGGAAAATGAAGTGTATGACATTCCAGAGGAAATAATGACTGGGACAGGGCAGAAGGTACGTTTAAATAGAGTTTAAAAGAAGAAGTATCTAATCTTTAGGACAGTAGTTCAATGATAGGCCGCTTACACACGCCAGAGGCAGCACATAGCGTCCATGAGGCTTATTTTTAATTAAATGAGTCCGGGGTGCAACCCGTTCATTCAATTCAAAATGTCACAATAATAATCTTTTACATACTCTGCAATACTTTACAGTCAGGGGGTTCAAGTGCAAACAGTCATAAATAGGCTAGCAGCAAGCAAGTTAACAATTAAAACAGGAGGAATGAAGCCCCTGGGGGTGAGACAAAAGGTAGGTTTTTTTGGTCCAGCCATCTTAACACAATAGGGTGGTAGATATAAGCCTACACGAGCCAGTCGCCAGCCAATATCTGTAGTGCCTCTGAGTGCGTGGGGTGTGGTGGGTGCCGATAGATCAGGTTAAGAGGAGTAATCCTGAAGGGGGGGGGAGGTGAATGGAGAAGGGTTTGTTCAGGGGATGAGGATAGGATAACCTAAAAAGATGTATTTTTAGGCAGCATGTAAACCTGTATATGTTGTGAATTAACCTAATTGTTAGAGGTAGGGCATTCCAGAGAACTGGTGCAGCTCGAGAGAAGTCTTGAAGACTGGAGTGAGATGTTCGGAGTATGGTGGATAATCAAAGCCTATATAAAAACCTCAATACAATATCAAAGTCATCTAATCACCCCCAAATAGCGATATCAGCATATCTCCATTACTACAAACAAACTAATGGGGACACAAATCCATACAAATTTGCTCATAAAAGCAACAGTCTTTATTAAATATTAATAAATTATCATATACAAAATCACAGAAGCCAGAATACCTATATGCATGATACAAAGAAACACAGCGTGAAAAGAGACCTATGTATACGTGCTGTCCTAGAATGCAGCATCAATCACAATTACTGAAATTGTATATAAATACTTTAAATATAATGCCGCACTATAGGTCAGCACATATTGCCGCCACAATCGCCTATAACAATGCTGGGGTGCAATGATGATATCAGAATCCACAATATTCCATCGGTGTGGTCCAAAGGTATAATATCTACAGTTGTCAATCTGGGGTACAATACCCACTACCTGTCCACACCTTATGTCCCCACATATAAATGGCCATCAACAAATACCCGAAGACATGATAGACGCGGCTCCAATAGTCTCCGTCACGCACTATATACCTCGACGCGTGTTTCGCCACCAAGCTTCGTCAGGAGGTATTATGAAATAAAACAGCAGGGTATATATAATGTTACCGGGAGGCTTAAAGTGTAGTCACCTGTATGGCCAGATAATTGGGTGCGAATCCGCCATGATGTGAAGCCGGAATCCATCGGCACATCCCCGCCGCATCACTGCGCATGTCCATGTGCGTAATGACGCGGAATAGGAGCACGTCCGGATCCCGGCCCACAGCGCATGCGCCGGATCGCGACCCCACTGGCCAGACAGGTAACTACATCTCATCCAACCAGAGTGTTACAGTAAGATTAGGGCGCTAAAACCAAAACAAAAATTCATTTATTAAGGTGCAATGTTAAAAATTGAGAGAAAAAGAGAAACGCCCTCAGTATAATGTGTAGACTCTAAAAAGCTGAGCCACACAAATATACAAAGTTTTAATGCACCCCACAGTGTGCTAAAACGTGGGCACGCAATTGGATATAAGCTGGAGTATAGGTCAAACCATAGATCAATAATTGATACTACTTGTAATGTATTGATCTATCTCCACTATCCACTTGTGCCAATAACTAGACCAATATTGTCTGGATGAAAAAAAGCAGTATAGCAGAATACTGAAATGGATAATTCCACTGCTTTACATCCCAGGCACAGGTCTTGTTGTGTAAGTTGATACGGCCCTGTATAAGCCCTAATATCAATTGCTCTAATATGGCCCTGTGTATGTCCTAATATAAACTGCTCGACGCGTTTCTGGGTTAAGAACCCTCATCAGGAGCTAAATGTAATAAATCAGGTAATAGCCATATGGATGTAAAGACACACAAACACATAGAGCGCACGCCACCTCTATCTGTGACGGCGCCTCCGGCACTAGTGCGGCCGTGAAGCGGCCGCCGCACATGCCCGTATAAAAGAGGGAGGTCCCTCCCCTCGCAAGCCTCCGTTCACCAATCAGCCGCCGACCAGCCCAAGGGGATGGAGCGCTCAGCCGAGACAGCTCCCCGGGCCGGGCGGCGCTGTCACAAGTTTGGTTGAGCAGAAGGCATAAACAATAGTGAATACATATTGTGGGAACAAACGGCGGTATATAATATAATTAGTAATCCAGCGGCATCATGTGGGGCGCGACAAAGTGTCCCGTGCGCTACTGATTTCCTAAACGCAAGGATGCCAACATTACCTAAAATGTATCAGATGAAAAAGATACATAGGATACACAAAAAGCACAGAATAGATACATAGGGTACATAGGTGCATATATCTATAATGACAATATCTGTCAGTCAACTAGATCCAATATAGCATCATATAGCAATATATAAATTCTCCCACTCACTCCATCTATATTAAAGTCTCCTGAACTAATGCCTGTATTGAATCAACTCGATGTGACACATAAATGCTGAATTCAGTACATAGTCATGCGCAGTTAGGTCAGGTATCGTCCTAAATTGAAGACCATAGATGAACCGGCTATACCACTCTGTTTTTTACATTAGGGAATTAATGAGTGCTCCCTTATTTATTTTTGACTGGTCTGCCGGCAACAATAATCATACCCTCCTCTATTAGGCTTCTGAATCATCAGAGTGGTATAGCCGGTTCATCTATGGTCTTCAATTTAGGACGATACCTGACCTAACTGCGCATGACTATGTACTGAATTCAGCATTTATGTGTCACATCGAGTTGATTCAATACAGGCATTAGTTCAGGAGACTTTAATATAGATGGAGTGAGTGGGAGAATTTATATATTGCTATATGATGCTATATTGGATCTAGTTGACTGACAGATATTGTCATTATAGATATATGCACCTATGTACCCTATGTATCTATTCTGTGCTTTTTGTGTATCCTATGTATCTTTTTCATCTGATACATTTTAGGTAATGTTGGCATCCTTGCGTTTAGGAAATCAGTAGCGCACGGGACACTTTGTCGCGCCCCACATGATGCCGCTGGATTACTAATTATATTATATACCGCCGTTTGTTCCCACAATATGTATTCACTATTGTTTATGCCTTCTGCTCAACCAAACTTGTGACAGCGCCGCCCGGCCCGGGGAGCTGTCTCGGCTGAGCGCTCCATCCCCTTGGGCTGGTCGGCGGCTGATTGGTGAACGGAGGCTTGCGAGGGGAGGGACCTCCCTCTTTTATACGGGCATGTGCGGCGGCCGCTTCACGGCCGCACTAGTGCCGGAGGCGCCGTCACAGATAGAGGTGGCGTGCGCTCTATGTGTTTGTGTGTCTTTACATCCATATGGCTATTACCTGATTTATTACATTTAGCTCCTGATGAGGGTTCTTAATAACCCAGAAACGCGTCGAGCAGTTTATATTAGGACATACACAGGGCCATATTAGAGCAATTGATATTAGGGCTTATACAGGGCCGTATCAACTTACACAACAAGACCTGTGCCTGGGATGTAAAGCAGTGGAATTATCCATTTCAGTATTCTGCTATACTGCTTTTTTTCATCCAGACAATATTGGTCTAGTTATTGGCACAAGTGGATAGTGGAGATAGATCAATACATTACAAGTAGTATCAATTATTGATCTATGGTTTGACCTATACTCCAGCTTATATCCAATTGCGTGCCCACGTTTTAGCACACTGTGGGGTGCATTAAAACTTTGTATATTTGTGTGGCTCAGCTTTTTAGAGTCTACACATTATACTGAGGGCGTTTCTCTTTTTCTCTCAATTTTTAACATTGCACCTTAATAAATGAATTTTTGTTTTGGTTTTAGCGCCCTAATCTTACTGTAACACTATTAACTTTATTGGACGCCTACTTGCGCCTAGTTAGGTGGTATATAGGTAAACTCATCCAACCAGAGGAAACATACTCACATTCATAATACACTGAATGGGTATTTTATGTATAATACGACCTAAATGTGTTCCAAGTTATATCCCCAAGTATGCTAACATTATGATAGGAATATATGTCATATCTCCCACCATGCCAGTCCGGCAACCAATTAGCTGCCTAACCACGGCTATATATCCAAAATATAGCACATCGCTATTGCCATAAACATTGCATTATGGGTAGAGATGACATAAAGAAGGACATGAACCCAACATAAATATATACCATATTGTGACATAGTGCTAAACTGTCTATTACTCAAGTGTAAGCCCCAACTACTCCTCCTACTATGTAAATATTTCTTGTCAAACAATGAAAAAACAAATAAAACAAAATGTGAAAATTAAACAACATGGCTGTCAGTTGTAAGTCATTAGGTAAATGAAGAACATGGGTTGGATGGTAGACAGAAATGAGGGAGGAGATGTCGGGGTGCAGCATTGTGGAGAGCTTTCTGGGTCAGAATGGGAACTTCAAAGGCAAAGGCATCGGAGTAGCGGTTACACAGATAGATGAGCTTGGCTGCTACATTCAGGATAGATTGGAGAGGGGAAAGTCTGGTGAAGGAGAGACCAATTAGTAATGAGTTACAGTAATCAAGACTGGAATAGATCCGGGCAACAATGAGAGTTTTTGTTGTTTCCACAGTAAGAAAGGCGAATTTTGGCGATGTTTTTGAGGTGCAGGCGGCATTAGTAGGCAATCGAATATAGGGGTGAAGGAAAGATCAATGGCAAACATAACACAGAGACAGCGGGCATGCTGCCTAGGCATGATGGTAGTGCCACACACTGAGATGTAATCTGATCTAGGTAGGTTAGTAGATGGAGAAAACACTAGTAGTTCAGTTTTTGAAAGATTCAGTTTCAGCTAGAGGACATGATATTGGAGACAGCGGACAGACAGTCGCTGGTGTTCTGTATACAGCAGGGGTGATATCACGGGAAGAAATATATAATTGTGTGTCGTCAGCATAGTGATGGTACTGGAGACCAAATCTGCAGATGGTCTGTCCGATAGGGGCTGTATGAGGCGAAGAGGAGAGGACCTAGGACTGGACCCTGAGGAACCCCAACAGCATGAGGGAGAGGGAAGGGATGTGGAACCAGTAAATGACGCACTGAAAGTGGAAGACAACCAAGCGAGAACGTTGTTGTTAAGGGCTCATGAACATGGCCAGCGTTGGCCCGTGGCCGTATTGAGGCCTGCATGCATCGGGTCCGCAATAAATGGGCACCGGCCGTGTGCAGCCCACATCTGCAATCGCGGACCCATTGAAGTGAATGGATCAGCGTGAATTGGTCCACAATCCGAATGCGGTAGCCCCACAGTCGGTTACCATGCATTGTGGACCACAAATTGCGGTCCACAGCACGGGCACTGACAGCACACGTTTGTGTACATGAGCCCTAAGGCTGATAGATTGGAGCATGGTGAAGAGTAGAAAGTGATCTACAGTGTGGAATGCTGCAAAGAGATTGAGGAGAATTAGTCAAGAATATACATGCAAAAGCACATTTGCTGCCTTCTTATATTCTAGTACTAGTACACGGCCATAATGGTGTTTGCCTAGACATACATGGGACCTCTACTGAACCTCAGTGTCCAATTTCTTCATGGCTGTTCTTCCATTGGAATCCATTTGTATACAGTAGAGAGTATGTGTGTGTATGTATATATATAATATATATAATTAGTGCCCTGAGATCAGAAGCACGTGTTGACAGGCTGATTGCTGGGAAGATGAGGCATGTTGAGTGAGCTGTTATTTAGGCAGCACTTCTACATTTTTCCTGGAGAAACTCCGCTGCTTTTTCTCTTATAATGAACTACACCAGTAACAGTTGCTGACTGTAAGTAGCGATTAGGCAAAGAGGGTTTTTTGTTTTTTTTTATTGGATTCCTCAACCTAGCACTATATAAAATCTCAGCATGAAAATAAGACTATCCTGCTGGCACATTAAACCTCAATTACCAGTGTTAACCTCGATGACACAAATGCCATTATTTATCAAGGATTTTTTTCTTTTGCAATAATTTGTGTAAGTAGCTGTGTATGTTGACACTTGAAATAACTCCAAGTTTCGCAACACACAGACTAATGTAATGATGAAACGCCAACGGGATGCAGTTTAGTAATTGCACTTACAAACATTTTAATACATTTTAAAGGAGAAATGAAAATAAACCTCTGTAAATTACCTATAGAAAAATAATTTTTTTTTTGGGTGTTGTTCCAGCTTTCAGTATTCCCCCTATTGAGGTAGGTCTTGACCCAAAAGGTAAAAGTATGTCAGCAGGGGATGTAAAATACAGTGGAAAATACACTGCAGGTTTTACTGCATGTATTACAACAGCCGTGGATTTCACCTTCTCCATTACAGAGGCGGAGTATAAGTTGACATGCTGCAGATTTCAAATCCACCCCAAAGATTTACACAACATTTTAATTAATTTTTTAAAAAATCTCCTCCGCTTTGCAAGCATTGTACAAATGTGTGAATCTGGCATCCGTTTGTTAAAGGGAGTCTGTCAGTGCCTTTAATCTACCCATTAAACTAGTAATAGGGGGCGATTTATCATCTCCCATGCCCCTTAAAAATGGCGTTAAGGCCTCTTTCACACGAACGTTGTTTTTGCGGGCCCATTTATTTCTATGGGCCTGCAAAAAAATGCGGACAGCACACCGTGTGCTGTCTGCATCTGTTGCTCTGTTCCGTAGCCCGCAAAAAAAATAGAGCATGTCCTATTCTTGTCCGTATTACGGAAAAGAATAGTACTATTCTATTAGGGGCCAGCTGTTCCGTTCCGCAAAATACGGAATGCACACGGATGCCATCCGTTGTTTTTGCGGCTACGCAATTTGCGGACCGCAAAACACAACGTTCGTGTGAAAAAGGCCTTAAGGCGCAAACAATGAGTTGCCAAGTTTTTAACTACGACTTTTGCATCTTCCGGTTTTTACACTGCCCTCGTCTCTTTTCAGAAAGAGGGCGTGGCAAGGGTGGGATGGGGTCATCGCCAGCAGCTGCGACCAAATTTATCTTAATTTACACCAGTTTTCTGACGCAAATGATTTCTGTTTAGGCACATGGACTGCCAAAGGGAGCGCCTAATTTAGAGTGCGGTCTGAGCCTCGTCATAAATTAGGTGTGTCCTCCAGCAGTTTATGGCATAAGACCAGCGTAGAAAGTACTGGTCTTGTTAACTCCGATTGGCCATAGACTTCTATAATGATGGATCAAAACGGAATGCCTCTTATAGGCTTCTGTTTTGTATTCCGTTCGGGAATTCCATATTCCATTTTCTGTTATGACGGAATCCCTTCACCACCCGAACACCGAACCCAAACCTGTAAAGTTTGGAATTGTTTTTTGGGCTACGTCATCCCACACCACTTTGAAAAGCAGCATGAAAAGTAGAGCTGTTGCGGCATGCAGATCATTTTTATGGTTTATTGATGATGTGCAACATTTATAAATGTCGCAGCCAGATACACAGAATGCCAGCTAACCCCCTGCCGAATTATCATTTACAAAGGCACAGCCACGTTGCTCCTGTGCTGAATTTAAAACCAGCATGTGCCAATTCAAAAATTTGGTGCAACACTAGAATAAAAAAAAAACTTTAAAACATGGCATTATCAGGGCTGCAATTGATAAATACCCTCATATGTTTTATGGAGATAGAATTTTTGATTCAGCCGCCACAGCTTTACCAGATGTTGCCTGCATTAGTATAAAACGGCAATAGCAAGTCTAAATACCACTGTCAGTTTGCGGCACCGGCAATGTCCTAAAATTAATACTTGACATGAAGATCAAGAAAACATGTCTGGACATTTAACACAAAGATATTTCTGATTTTAAAAATGCCTTTTAAAATACTTTTTTTTTTTTTCCCCCTATTTTAAGTAAGATGGAAACAATTAGGCACTTCTCTTGAGTTGTATGTACCATACCTAAGAACAGGGTAATTGCAAGGATTAATTGTTATATTGTTATCTGGTTAAGAGAAATGTTCTTATTTGCCTACTCAATAGGTCAGGGTTAAACACTTTTACTCGGCCCCTTTTAGGTTGCTGGGAGATGGACCTGGGTCTGCCCCTAGTGAGAGTCTAGCGCTAGGGCAGCATGTCAACATGTGTTGCATGAAAAAGTGTGCAGCTACACAGCGACATGTGCCAAAAAAGTCGCAGAACATTTTTTGTAATAGGCAATGGTGTCACACTGTGATATGCGACATGCTACAACTGCAATGTGCCAGTCACACAAAAATCTAACTCGAATGGATTTTTTGGGACTGTCACAGTATGTTGGAGTGTGACACCATTAACTATCACTACATAAAATGTTGTGTGACTTTTCTGTGACAAGAAGTCACCCAGCACATTTCTCCGTGTGTCTCTAGCCTAACTGAGGAAGAGAGGACCAACATGTGCTTGATCTTTAGGACTAGGCCTGAGTCCCAGAGAATTATCATCTGAGATGGAGAGGAATACCACAGCCCCCATCATTGCCGTTATCCATACATTGCCATTGAATAGGAACTGCACTGAGACTTGCTTGGAATTGTTCCTTGATATGGTTGTATGTACTACTATTCCTATTCTGCACTTTAATAAAGAGACTTACTGTATTTTTCGCTTTATAAGACGCACCCCAGATTTTAGAGTAGGAAAATGAGAAAAAAATATTTTTCATCAGACCTCATATCTGACCCCCCCCCCCCATAAATTTCAGAACATCACATCAGGCCCCATCAGACCTCAGATCATCCCACTGTGCCCCCATCAGACCTCAGATCATCCCACTGTGCCCCCATCAGACCTCAGATCATCCCACTGTGCCCCCATCAGACCTCAGAACAGCCCAGCGTGCCCCCATCAGACCTCAGATCAGTCCACAGTGCCCCATCAGACCTCAGAGCAGCCCACAGTGCCCCCATGAGACCACTCTGTACCCCCATCAGACCTCAGACCAGCCCACAGTGCCCCCATGAGACCACTCTGTGCCCCCATCAGACCTCAGACCAGCCCACAGTGCCCCCATGAGACCACTCTGTACCCCCATCAGACCTCAGACCAGCTCACAGTGCCCCCATGAGACCACTCTGTACCCCCATCAGACCTCCGACCAGCCCACAGTGCCCCCATGAGACCACTCTGTGCCCCCATCAGACCTCAGATCAGCCCAGCGTGCCTCATAACAATAAAATAAAAAACTTCACTTGCCTGTCCTGCGCCGCGGCTCCTCAGGCTTCCCGGCCCGGCGCTGCACTGTCACCTGACTGCGTGCAGTGTCAGGTCATAGTGCGCGCACTACGTCCTGACGCCGTACGCGTTCAGGACAGTGCAGCTCCGGGACAGGAAGCCTGAGGAGCCGTGGCGCGGGACAGGCAAGTGAAGTTTTTTATTTTATTGTTATGGGGCACGCTGGGCTGATCTGAGGTCTGATGGGGGGATCCCGGCCCCCCGGCAGCTAAAACATACAAGTGAGCGCTTCCATAATGGAAGCGCTCACTTGTATTCGTTTTATAAGACACACTGCAATTTCCCCCCTACTTTTGGGGGGAAAAAAGTGCGTCTTATAAAGCAAAAAAATACGGTATTTACTACAACTGGCCTGGTCACTGACTCCATTACCATTTGCCAGCCATTTTGCCTGCATCCACACTCCTGCCTTGCATTCTGACAAGACGCGCTTACCAAGCAATGCTGTACATAGTATAGCAACTGTGCTTGGTATCATGCTCAGCCCCATTCACTTCTATGGGGCTGAGCTGCACCTGGGCCCCTCTTTTCAATGAACGTGTTGTCATTGGCCTAGGAAAAGCTGAGAGAAGGCCGGAGTGATACTGAGAGTGGCACTGCCTTCTCAAATGGCTGGTCTGACACCTGGAACCCCCACCAATCAGATACTGATGACCTATCCTGAGGGTAGACCATCAGTATTAAAGTCTCAGAAAACCCGTTTAATACTAAGGGCACATCAACTGATACCAATTATCCACACCAAGATATACCTCAGGGGAAGAAAGAGTGGGCCTGCAGATGTTGGACATGCTAATTTCCCAGAGGGGCTGGCCTACTATACTGTTTTCTTTCTGTCTCTCTCTGTCTCTCTCTGTCTCTCTCTGTCTCTCTCTGTCTCTCTCTGTCTCTCTCTGTCTCTCTCTGTCTCTCTCTGTCTCTCTCTGTCTCTCTCTGTCTCTCTCTGTCTCTCTCTGTCTCTCTGTCTCTCTCTCCTCCCACTCCCACTGGAGGTATTGCGTAACAGACTCCTTTCTGGGGGGGGGGGGGCAACCATGTGCTTGTTGCCCATAGCAACCAGTCATAGCTCAGCTTACTTCCTTAAAATTCTCTGGTAAAATGAAAGTTTTGCTATTATTGGTGTCTATGAGCAACAAACAGTTAGTGTTTTTTTTTTTTGTTTTTTTTTTTAGACAGTTTTAATAAATCTGCTCCGCTATCCGTTTATATGTGAAACTGCACATTTATTAGAATAGTCCAGCAGTTTGGACTCTGTACGTCTGCTTCAACTTGCCAATGATTGGATGAAGTGGTTACACAGAGTCATTGGCAACATGGCGTGCCTTTTATATATTAGTATGATATATAGACCTAGTCAGTCTTCAGTATTGGGATTTAAAAATGAAAATAAAATGTATGTAAAGTGTTAATTTTGACTCTACATTCCCTGTTGTCCTTACAGCTGTTTGATCATGTTGCTGAGTGTCTTGGCCGCTTTCTTGAACAACGAAACCTAAAACATAAAATCTTCCCCCTTGGATTCACTTTTTCCTTCCCTTGTCAGCAGAGTCAGTTAGACAAGGTAAGACTGTATTTTAACTCTATTATCACGTTAGAAGGTCTGCAAAAACATTCACCGGTCATGAAAAGTAGGTGCTACCTCCAGTATTGGTAAGGATGGTGACCAGATTTTGGTTGTGTGTGAACCCAGACTTGATGGATTCATTTAATGAGCAGTATCACTATGATGTATGAGGTCTACCTCCTCAACATTTTGTATACTGGAAAATGTACAGTCATGGCCAAAAGTTTTGAGAATGATACAAATATTAATTTTTACAAAGTCTACTGCTTCAGTTTTTATAATGGCAATTTGCATATACTCCAGAATGTTATAAAGAGTGATCAGCTTAACAGCAATTACTTGCAAAGTCAATATTTGCCTAGAAAATGAACTTTATCCCCCAAAACACATTTCAACATCATTGCAGTCCTGCCTTAAAAGGACCAGCTAACATCGTTTCAGTGATTGCTCCATTAACACAGGTGTGGGTGTTGATGAGGACAGGGCTGGAGATCAATCTATCATGATTAAGTAAGAATGACACCACTGGACACTTTAAAAGGAGGCTGGTGCTTGGCATCATTGTTTCTCTTCTGTTAACCATGGTTATCTCTAAAGAAACACGTGCAGTCATCATTGTACTGCACAAAAATGGCCTAACAGGGAAGAGTATCGCAGCTAGAAAGATTGCACCTCAGACAACAATCTATTGCATCATCAAGAACTTCAAGGAGAGAGGTTCCATTGTTGCCAAAAAGGCTCCAGGGTGCCCAAGAAAGACCAGCAAGCGCCAGGACCGTCTCTTAAAAGTGTTTCAGCTGCGGGATCGGGCTACCAGCAGTGCAGAGCTTGCTCAGGAATGGCAGCAGGCAGGTGTGAGTGCATCTGCACGCACTGTGAGGCGGAGACTCTTGGAGCAAGGCCTGGTCTCAAGGAGGGCAGCAAAGAAGCCACTTCTCTCCAGAAAAAACATCAGGGACAGACTGATATTCTGCAAAAGGTACAGGGAGTGGACTGCTAAGGACTGGGGTAAAGTCATTTTCTCTGATGAATCCCCTTTTCGATTGTTTGGGACATCTGGAAAACAGCTTATTCGGAGAAGAAGAGGTGACCGCTACCACCAGTCTTGTCTCATGCCAGCTGTAAAGCATCCTGAAACCATTCATGTGTGGAGTTGCTTCTCAGCCAAGGGAATCGGCTCTCTCACAGTCTTGCCTAAAAACACAGCCATGAATAAAGAATGGTACCAGAATGTCCTCCGAGAGCAACTTCTCCCAACCGTCCAAGAGCAGTTTGGTGATCAAAAATGCCTTTTCCAGCATGATGGAGCACCTTGCCATAAAGCAAAGGTGATAACTAAATGGCTCAGGGAACAAAACATAGAGATTTTGGGTCCATGGCCTGGAAACTCCCCAGATCTTAATCCCATTGAGAACTTGTGGTCAATCATCAAGAGACGGGTGGACAAACAAAAACCTACAAATTCTGACAAAATGCAAGCATTGATTGTGCAAGAATGGACTGCTATCAGTCAGGATTTGGTCCAGAAGTTGATTGAGAGCATGCCAGGGAGAATTGCAGAGGTCCTGAAGAAGAAGGGTCAACACTGCAAATATTGACTTGCTGCATTAACTCATTCTAACTGTCAATATAAGCTTTTGTTACTCATAATATGATTGCAATTATATTTCTGTATGTGATAAAAACATCTGACAAACACACATAAAAACCAGAGGGCAGCAGATCATGTGAAAATATAATATTTGTGTCATACTCAAAACTTTTGGCCATGACTGTACAGTAAAAATGAAGTTCTTGATGTTTGGGTTTGTTTGTATGTTTTAAATAGATGGGTCTTGGTGTACAATACCTTTCTAAGGTCAAGTTGTCACCCTTAAACCAGCTCCAGCCCATTAGAATATGATGACGCCTCCCTGTAGTGGTGTGACAAAGGAAGGTGCCACAACAAAGTCATGAGGGAAAAAATACATTCTGTTTTGTATGGAGCCATAAGACTCCCATAGAGGTCCATGGGGCCTCCTACTTGTGAGTGGAATTTTTTGTAAAACCCCTTTCACTTACATTGTACTGCACTTTGTTGTTGAACTTGTACTTTGTAGCAAATGTGAACCAAGCTTTTATGTGCTGTTAGCTATGCTCTAGCTGTCCATATGGCGCTAAGCCTGTATATAGAGCTGGAATGCAAGCAACTAAAGAAGATTCTCCTCCCAAGTCTTTCATTTTTTTTCTTCTTCTCCTTATAAAGGATAATTTCTCATGTCCAACAGTATGACCTTAACAGACACCAAATAGAACATGGGGTTGAAGGAGTATTCTTTCTGACCTTTAAGGCATAACCCTACCTCATCTAATTTCACCCTGTTTTGATTTTCACCTCAATAACCCCCCCCCCCCCTCCCCTCACCATTCGGACAGTGGGACGTTGTTGGGTGACCATCATTCTAAAAACCATGGCTGTGGAGTCGGAGTCATGGAGTCGGAGTCGGTCACCATTTTGGTGGAGTCGGTATAAAGTGGACCGACTCCCAAAATATATAATGAATTAGTACATTTAGTTCAGTGCAATAAGTGCTGAATATATTTTTATAAGAATTTGTGAAAATGATGAAATGTCCTATAAATATCTGTTCTATTCCTGATCTAAGGATTTCGGCTTTTAGTTGAGATGACTGTGTACTGCCCTTTATGTCCAGTGCATGTTCTCTCTGTATGCTTTATGTTTCCTCTGAGCTCATGTTTGGAGAGGTTAGCTGCTCTCATGGCTTCTATCTGCTGATGTAAAACACCTAGATGTATGAAAACTGTCTAGGTGTAGAAGTTTCTTTGTTGCCCATAGCAACCAATCAGAGCTCCCCTTTCATTTCATATAGTGCTCTGGAGAAATGAAAGGGGAGCTCTGATTGGTTGCTATGGGCAACAAAAAAAGTCTTAGACCTAGACAGTTTTCATACATCAGGCCCAGACGCGTAGCTACTGGGGGGGGGGCAGGGGAGGCGATGCTCCGGGCCCAATACCTCTGGGGGGGGGGGCAGCAGCAATGGCCTTAGTACAATCAGGCGAATACAAGTGAGCGCTTCCATTATGGAGTCTGATGGGGACACATTAAGCTGATCTTAGGTCTGATGGGGACACATTAAGCTGATCTGAGGTCTGATGGGGGAACATTCTGCTGATCTGAGGTCTGATGGGGGCACAATACGCTGATCTGAGGTCTGATGGGGGTACATTAAGCCGATCTGAGGTCTGATGGGGGCACAATACACTGATCTGAGGTCTGATGGGGGCACATTAAGCCGATCTCTACCTCTGGGGGGGGGGGGGGGGCCCAGCAGCAATGGCCTTAGTACAATCAGGTGAATACAAGTGAGCGCTTCCATTATGGAGTCTGATGGGGACACATTAAGCTGATCTTAGGTCTGATGGGAACACATTAAGCTGATCTGAGGTCTGATGGGGGAACATTCTGCTGATCTGAGGTCTGATGGGGGTACATTCTGCTGATCTGAGGTCTGATGGGGGCACATTAAGCCGATCTGAGGTCTGATGGGGGTACATTAAGCCGATCTGAGGTCTGATGGGGGCACATTAAGCCGATCTGAGGTCTGATGGGGGCACAATACGCTGATCTGTGGTCTGATGGGGGCAAGGGACTGTTAGTTTAGTGATGTAAAAGCTGGGGACAGATTTCCTTTAACATAGGAGTCCCGTTGTTTTTACTCCTATTAATCCTATATTTTACTGCATTATGTGGTAGAGTATTTAGAGTAGGGTATGTAGAAAGTCTATTGTACTGTACTTAACAGCATAGACGATCTTGCAGTTTATATAGTCATCTTGCTAATACAGTATTATAACCACAACTAGTAGTATGTGCCTGTGAAGTTGGAAACGTGTGTTTGGGAAGCCACTAAGTGGCGGGCCCACTCAAGTATGTTTCGCCCCCCATGAGCTGAACCTCTAGCTACACCTCTGATCAGGCCCTTAGTGAGCTGCACCCAGAGAAGCCTGATAGATTATAAATAGAGATGAGCGAACGTGCTCGTAACGAGCACTGTAGCGCTCGGCTCCCCTGCGCTCGCATGGGCGCAGGTATCCGCTTCCGTCCTCCTCACTCGACGGATGCAGATGCCTGCGCCCATGCGAGCGCAGGGGAGCCGAGCGGTACAGTGCTCATTACGAGCACGTTCGCTCATCTCTAATTACAAACTGTTTTTGTCATGACTTATCTGTACTGTTGATTTTATGCAAATTTGTTTAAAGTTATCACTTAAACATGCTCCATGTATGTCGGAGTCAGGGGAAATTGAGGAGTCGGGGCTTTGGCTTACCGTCTCCACAGCCCTGCTAAAAACGGCTAGAATTGGAAATGTTTTCCATACAAAAATATGAAGTTAGGTTGGTGTGACCTTACGGCTTGTTACCTTTTACACAGAGTGTTCTCATTTCTTGGACCAAAGGATTTCACTGTTCTGGTGTGGAAGGAAAAGATGTGGTTCAGTTGTTAAAGGATGCCATTCAGAGGCGAGGGGTGAGTAAAGCTTGAAACATTATCGTACTGTAGTATTGGATTGATTCAAGCATGGCAAATTAATCTTCCATCGGTTCTTACAGGAATATAAAGTTGATGTTATTGCCATTGTCAATGACACAGTTGGGACAATGATGAGCTGTGGCTACAAAGACCACAGTTGTGAGGTTGGCTTTATTGTTGGTAAGTTCCTGGGGGAATATTTAGTCTTAGAAGCATTACATTTACAGTTCATGATTTAATGTTGCTTGTTCTCAGGTACTGGTACTAATGTCTGCTACATGGAGGAGATGGGCAATGTGGAATCTGTAGAGGGAGATGAAGGCAAAATGTGCATTAATGTGGAATGGGGAGCACTTGGTGATGATGGGGCTTTAAGAGATATTGAAACTGAGTATGACCAGCAAATAGACAAGGCATCCCATACACCTGGAAAGCAGAGGTAGGAGAAAACCAGAGCATATTATAACACATTAAAATGTTCTCTTCAGACTGCTGCTTGAATAGTTTCATGTGTTGATTGTTGGGAGGGTATTTTTTTTTCACTTTTGTTAATGTAATTCACTTTTTTGTTCAGAAATTGAAGCTTGACAGTGATTTTGAATCCTTTTGTGTAGTAGCTTTATGCAGTCTTTTTCTAATTAACTCTACTCTTCTAGACTTCTGCTGCCTTTAGTTTCTAGCATAGGAAACAGCTGTCTGATTACTTCTGCTATTTTCACTTGGTCAACCAGTAGGAGAAACGCCTACTCTTGCTGACTTTATTTCCTTCTTTGCGGAATCATGGAAGTGGTATGGCTCTTCAATATCAAGAGGCAAAGTAACTAGCTTCTCCAGCTTTCAAAAAAGATCTATGTACTGTACTTGGAAATATTAGATTTTCATCAAAAACATGTGGCAGTGGAGATGCGCTTATTTATAAGTCCCACAAAATAGTAGAACATGTCCTATTATTGTACGTATTATGGACAAGGATAGCACTGTTCTATTATGGACAGGACATTCCGTTCTGCAAAATGTGGAACACACACAGTTGGTATCCATGTTTTGCAGATCTACAATTTACAGACCACAAAAAACTGCTACGGCCATGTGCATGAGCCTCGAATTAATAGGGTTGGCCTCACAAATTAGTACAAGGCAATTCTCTTACAGAATAATGAGTCCCTAAATGTATCTGCACGTAATGTGGATTGCAGAAATTTTAAAAACCACCTTAAATTGTAGGTTTTGTACCTTTTTGTATGTGTTTTTTTTTTGGTCTGATTTTTCTGTGTATGTTAACAACCCCATTTAAATATATTGGATATCATATCCGCTGTGGATCTGCAAAAATAGTTGACATGCTGCAGATTTTAAAAGTAGCATGGCAGATCAATTTCCTGCATACAACATACAGTATGCATCATGTACATGAGATTTGGCAAATCTCATTCACTTTGCTGGTACTGTATTTGTGGATTTTGTACATGATAATCCACAATGTGTGCAGGTACTTTAAGGGTGACTACACACATTTGTTCTGTGTGGATTTCATGTGGAAAAACCACAGCGTAATACAACAGCATCAAAAACCACATAAAAATGCACTTAAACTGAGATGGTGTGGAATTCTGTGCATATTTTGGTGTAGATTTTATGGTGATTTTCTGCCCATAAATCTGCACCATATGCAGGTACCCTTAGGGCTCATTCAGACGGCCATATCTTGTGGAACGGGTGCGGATGTATTAATTTCAGTGGGGCCGCAAAAGATGCAGACAGCACACCGCTCCGCAGAAAAGATGGAGTTTGTCCTATTCTTGTCCACAATTGCGGACAAGAATAGACATTTTCTATTATGGTTGGTGTCATGTGCTGTCTGCAAATTGCAGAGCGCACATGGCCGGTATGTGTGTTTTGTGGAACCACAAAGCACTAAGGCCGTCTGAATGGACCCTTAGACTAATTTTACACAAGCTTCCAGTCTGGGAAATGCACTCCTTGTGATGGCAGCATTTCCCTAACTGAACAGTACCCCACCCTGACTGTGCTTATGTTAGTACAATACAGTAGACTTTTGGTCAGACAGGAACTCATAGCATCAAAGTAATTATGATGCTGTGAGTTTGAGTCAATGTTTGGTGGGGAAACATGTTCTAAGTGATGGCTGCATATTCCGGACCCAACATGCTCGCGTAAAATTAGTTTAATACAACAGGGCCCTGAAAGTCCAGAAAACCTGTTTGGAGGTGACTTTCAAGGCATGCAGATGATTCTGATGTAACCTATTAGTTGACAAGACACTTAAAAGGACACTTTATATATAGGCAGTGTGGGCTCTCTGGTGGGTCCAAGGATCCCTAGTTACATAGTTACACATTTACATAATTACAAAAAACGGACAGCACCTCCTACAGGTGAGAGTCAGGTGCAAGCTACCTGTTGGCTAATTAGATACTAAACAGAGAATGCATTTACATAGTTACATAGTTGTTAAGGTTGGAAAAAGACACAAGTCCATCAAGTCCAACCTGTAATCCTGCTATATCGATCCCTGGATCAATGTCCATCTTCCTTTTAAAAAGGGGTTGGGCCAAGGGAAATGGTGAGTAGAACAATATTTATATACATTGTCATAAGCCTCAATTTTATGTTGAATTAAAAAGGCATCTAAACCCTTTTGGAAGCCATCTACTGTATTTGCTGTGACCAGTTCCTGTGGCAGGCTATTCCAGAGATTCACAGCCCTTACTGTAAAGAATGCTTGTCACCTCTTATGACCAAATCTTTTTTTTTTCTCCAGTCGTAGGGAGTGGCCTCTTGTTTTTTGAAGGGGTTTAACACAGAATAGCTTCCCTTGATATTTTTTGTATGGCCCATTTATATATTTGTATAAGTTAATCATGTCCCCCCTTAGACGTCTTTTTTCAAGGCTAAACAATTTCAGTTCATTTAATCTTTGCTCATAACTAAGATCTTCCAGGCCCTTTATGAGTTTAGTTGCTCTCCTCTGTACCTTTTCTCCAGGGCATCCTTTTTATGGACTGGTGCCCAGAACTGAACTGCGTATTCCAGTTGAGGCCGCACCAACGCTTTGTATAGTGGCAATATTATATCCCTGTCTTGTGAGTCCATACCTCTTTTAATAGAAGACAAAATTCTGTTGGCCTTAGAGGCAGCTGACTGGCACTGCATGCTGTTATATAGTCTATGATCTACTAATACACCCAGATCCTTCTCAGCAAGTGACTCTCCCAGTGTTACTCCCCCTAAGACAAATGCTGCATGCAGATTATTTGCCCCCAGGTGCATAACTTTACATTTATCTATATTGAACCTCATTTGCCAAGTGGAGGCCTAAACAGTAAGTTTGTCCAAGTCCGCTTGTAACTTAACATCTTCCCTAGACTGCATGGTATTACAAAGTTTGGTGTCATCTGCAAAAATAGGAACAGCGCCATTAATCCCATCCTCTATGTCATTAATGAATAAGTTAAATAATAGGACCCAGCACAGAACCTTGGGGAACACCACTTATAACCGGGGACCATTCAGAGTAGGAATCATTGACCACAACTCTTTGGATACGATCATGAAGCCAATTTTCAATCCAATAACAAATTATATTTTCTAAACCAATAGACCTCAATTTACCCATTAGTCGTCCATGAGGGACAGTATTAAACGACTTTGCAGTCTGAAAACACAATTTCGACAGCCTTTCCACTGTCCAGGCTTCTACTCACCTCCTCATAAAAACAAATCAGGTTAGTTTGACAGCTTCTGTTCTTAGTAAAACCATGTTGGCTATCACTTATTATATTATTGACTGTTACATAATCCTGTATGTAGTCCCGTAGAAGGCCCTCAAACAGTTTTCCCACTATGAATGTTAAGCTTACTAGTCTATAATTTCCTGGTGTAGACCTAGCACCCTTTTTGAAAATGGGCACCATATTCGCCTTGTGCCAGTGTCTTGGTACAAGGCCTGTCATTAAGCCTTACACTCCCAGCGCCGTACATGTACGGCGCTGGAAGCCGGGACACAAATCCCAGCGCTGTACTGCTACTGCGCTCTGATCAGGCGGGTGCAGGAGCTGGGCTCGCCCGATCAGCTGCACGGGTCCGGCAGTGGCCGATAGCCGGACTCATGCTGTATGCACCAGCATCGGAAGTATTGTAATGCATAGTAAAGGGGATCAGACCCCCCTCAAAGTTGAAGTCCCAGACTGCGACAAAAAATAAAGTAAAAAAATAGTTTAACAAAAAAAAATAAAAGTTTCAAGTAAAAAAAAGCGTCATTTTCCCAAAATAAAGTTGTAAAAAAAATAGGGAAAGGCATAATAGGTATCGCCGCGTGCGTATCGACCGGCTCTATAAAAATATCACATGACCCACCCCGCTAGGTAAACGCCGTAAAAAATAAAAACAGTGCAAAAAAAGCCATTTTCTGATCACCTTGCCTCACAAAAAGTGTAATACCAAGCGATCAAAAAGACGTATTAATCCCAAAATGGTACCAATCAAACAGTCATCTCGTCCCGCAAAAAATTAGACCCTACCTAAAACAATCGCCCAAAAAATAAAAAAAAATATGGCAACACAAATAAAAGATTTTATTCTGTTCAAAAATGCATCTAATGTGTAAAACTTAACAAAAATAAAAATGTTAGACATATTGGGTAGCACCGCGTCCGTAACAACCGGCTCTATAAAAATATCACATGATTTGCCCCTTCGGGTGAATGCTGTATAAACTGTCAAAACAGCTTTTTTTTTTTCACCTTGACTCACAAAAAGTGTAATACCAAGCGATCAAAAAGTCTTATGTACCCCAAAATGGTACCAATGAAAACTTCACCTCATCCAATCCACCAAAACCTGTGCTGCAAAATCCATATGGCGCTTCTTCTGTTTTGAGTCCTGCCATGTGCCCTCACAGCAGTTTATCACCACATATGGGGTGTTGCCATATTCAGGAGAAATAACAAATTATGGTTGCTTTTTCTCCTGTTACCCCTTGTGAAAATGAAAAATTTGGGGCTAAAGCAACATTTTATTGGAAGAAATGAAACTTTTCATTTTCACAGCCAAGGTTTTTCCAAATTCCGTAAAACGCTTAGGGGCTCAAAGTGCTCAGTACACCCCTTAATATATTCTTTGAAGGGTGTAGTTTCCAAAATGAGGTCACTTTTTGAGGGTTTCCACTCTAGGGGTACGTCAGGGTCTCTCAATTCAAAATGGTGCCTAAAAACCATTCTAGCAAAATTTGCCTCCAAAATCCATATGGCGCTCCTTTCCTTCTGACCACTGCCACAAACCCATAGAGAAGTTTACCACCACATATGGGGTATTTCTGTAAACTGCAGAATCAGAGTAATGTATATTGAGGTTTAGTTTGCTGTTAACCCTTGCTGTTTTGCAAGAAAAAAATTAACGTGAATAATCTACCAAAAATTGAAATTTTGAAATTTCAACTCCATTTTCCTTTTAATTCTTGTGGAACACCTCAAGGGTTAACAAAGTTTGTAACATCAGTTTTTTATAATTTGAGGGGTGTGGTTTCTAAAATGGGGTTATTTATTAGTGGTTTCCATTAGGTAAGCCTCACAATCACTTTATAACTGAATTGGTGCTCAAAAAAATGGTTTTGGAAATTTTGATGAAAAATTGCTTCTAAACTTCTAAGCCCTCTAACTTCCTAAAAAAAATAAAATGACATTTACAAAATGATGCCAACATAAAGTAGACATATGGGGAATGTTAAGTAATAAATATTTTATGAGGTATCACTTTGTTTTAAAAGCCGAGAAATTGAAATTTTGAAAATTGAAAATTTTTCAAAATTTTTGGTAAATTTGGGATTTTTTTCATAAATAAAGGTGAAATATATTGACAAATGTATAACTGTCATGAAGTACAATTGTCACGCTCTGGTGTGGAGGAAATAGCAAACTCAGCCAGAGACAAAAACGAGGACCACTCCTCCTGGTTCTCAGAGACAAAACATCTCAAGTAAGTCTCCAGACTCTGATTGGTACGCTCAGTCTGTCCATTCATCTGAGGATGAAAGGCAGAGGAAAAAGACAGTTGTACCCCGAGCCGAGTACAGAATGCCCTCCAGAATCTGGACACAAACTGAGTCCCACGATCAGAGACCACGTCAGTGGGAATGCCATGAAGTTTCACATGTTGTCAACAAACACTTGTGCGAGAGTTTTAGCATTGGGGAGTCCGGGTAATGCAATAAAGTGCGCCATTTTTACTAAAACGATCTACAACCACCAGAATAACTGTCTTACCATACGCAGACCAGGCAGATCAGTGATGAAGTCCATGGATAGGTGAGTCCATGGTCTGGACGGGATGGGTAATGGAAGTAGGGGTCCAGAAGGTCGAGTATGTGTCACCTTAGCGCGGTGCACAGACACTACAGGCTAACACATAGTCCTCAACACACTTACGCAGCCCTGGCCACCAGAATCTACGAGAGATGAGGTGACAGTGGATTTACTCCCAGGGTGGTCCCGCAAGCACCGAAGAATGATGCTCCTCAAACACCTTATGACGCAAATCGGAAGGAAAAACAACTTCCCAGGAGGGCAAGACTCCGGCGCATCTCCCTGGGCCTCAAACACTTTAGCCTCAAGATCAGGGTAAAGAGCGGATATCACCACTCCTTCAGCAGTATAGAGCTCGGATCTTCAAAATCACCACCTCCGGGAAAACTACGTGACAAGGCATCCGCCTTCACATTCTTAACCCAGGATGATATGTGACAATGAAATTGAAATCTGGTGAAGAACAAAGACCATCTGGCCTGCCTCGGATTAGTCGTTTAGCTGACTCCAGGTAAGCCAGATTTTTGTGATCAGTGAATACCGTGATTGGGTGAAATCGCCCCTTCCAACCAATGACGCCATTCCACAAAAGCCAACTTAATGGCCAGTAACTCTCTGTTACTCACATCATAATTTCGCTCCGCCGCAGAGAGTTTTTTTCGAAAAAAAAGCACATGGGCGCCATTTACCAGGTGACGGGCCCTGTGATAAAACTGCTCCTACCCCCACCTCGGATGCGTTAACCTCCACAATGAAAGGTTGCGACATATCTGGCTGCACCAATATAGGGGCAGAAGAAAAAGCACTCCTTCACAGCGGAGAAGGCTTGCAACGCTGCATCAGACCACACTGAGACATCCGTCCCTTTCTTAGTCATGTCAGTTAAGGGTTTAAACTATTGTCGAACAGTTCTTAAAGGGGTTATCCCACGAATAATGTAAAAAATGAAAATCAGACATCCTATAGTACATGACAACCTCTTTCTAACAAAGCTAGAACCAGCCCTGTACCTCACATGGCTCCAGAGATCTCCCCATCCATTGCTCTCCTACATTTATATCAAGCTGACAGCTCAGGGGAGTGTCTTTTCTGCTGCAGCTAAGGAGGCGTGTCTCAGCTCTCCCTATCACAGCTCAGGAGGCAGTTAAAAGTTGAAACTGAGCATGTGCGGCCTGCTCAGTGAATAGGTCAAAGAAATAAGAATTAAGTGGTCCTGTAGAGATACATTTTATTGAATAACTCAGCAGCTAATCAAAATTTTTTAATGGCATGGCAATTACAAAAGTATTCAGATCCAGGTGCTTGGTTTGAAAACTGTAAAATATTTTTCATGGGACAACCCCTTTAATAAATTTTCAGTAATAGTTGGTGAACCCCCAAAATCACATAAGAGCCTTTAGATTTTCAGGTCGGTCCCAGTTCAGAACAGCACAGACTTTCTCAGGATCCATACGAAAACCTGAAGATGAAAGCAGGTATCCTAAGAATTGCAGCCTCATGTACAGCAAAAACAAATTTCTCTAATTTTGCATACAACTTGTTATCTCTTAAGATTTGCAACACCTGCCTCACTTGAACCTGATGTGTCACAATATCTGGAGAATAGATTAGTATGTCATCCAAATACACGACTACAAACCTCCCCACAAGATGATGAAAAATGTCATTAACAAAATGCTGGAAGACAGCAGGAGCATTGGTCAACCCAAAAGGCCATGACCAGGTTCTCAAAGTGGCCCTCAGGAGTGTTAAAGGCAGTCTTCCATTCATCCCCTTCCTTGATCCTGACCAGATTATATGCCCCCCTTAAGTCCAACTTGGAGAACACCTTGGCAATCCACAATCTGGTTAAACAAGTCAGGAATCAAAGGAAGGGGGTATGGATCACGGACAGTAATCCTATTGAGTTCACGGAAATCCAGACATGGCCTAAGAGTTCGCGTCCTTTTTCTTAACAAAAAAGAACCTGCTGCCACAGGAGATTTGGGAAGGCCTAATATGTCCTTTAGCCAAACTCTCAGCAATATATTCCTTCATGGCCGTTCTCTCAGGTCCAGAAAGATT
>ONZH01007283.1:0-54366 GCA_900303285.1 Rhinella marina | reverse complement strand
CTGCTTTCATCTTCAGGTTTCGTATGGATCCAGAGAAAGTCTGTGCTGTTCTGAACTGGGACCGACCTGAAAATCTGAAGACTCTCATGCGATTTTTGGGGTTCACCAACTATTACCGAAAATTTATTAAGAACTATTCGACAATAGTTAAACCCTTAACTGACATGACTAAGAAAGGGACGGATGTCTCAGTGTGGTCTGATGCAGCATTGTGAGCCTTCTCCGCTGTGAAGGAGTGCTTTTCTTCTGCCCCTATATTGATGCAGCCAGATGTGTCACAGCCTTTCATTGTAGAGGTTGACGCATCCGAGGTGGGGGTTGGAGCAGTTTTATCACAGGGCCCGTCACCTGGTAAATGGTGCCCATGTGCTTTTTTTTCAAAAAAACTCTCTGCTGCGGAGAGAAATTATGATGTGGGTAACAGAGAGTTACTGGCCATTAAGTTGGCTTTTGAGGAATGGCATCATTGGTTGGAAGGGGCGATTCACCCAATCACTGTATTCACTGGCTTACGTGGAGTCAGCTAAATGACTTAATCCGAGGCAGGCCAGATGGTCTTTGCTCTTTACCACATTCAATTTCATTGTCACATATCGTCCTGGGGTTAAAGGGAGTCTGTCACCTCCCAGGCCCCTATAAAGCACTAAAATAGCCCCATAGCACATGCTCTAATAAATGCAACGTTACCTTTTGCGGCTTCTTTTGACCTTCAGAAACGCCAAAAACGCACTTTTAATGGTATGCAAATGAGGTATCGGAAGAGCCCGGAGGCGGGGTTCACCGGGCTCGAGCCCGGGCTCCTGTCCTTATTTGAATGAATTCCCCGCCCCAGCTACTTGCCGCACCCGCCCTCCACGTATCTCGGGTCCTCCCTTCCTTCCATACAAATCCCGCGCCTGCGCAGCCTTCTGCCGGGACGGCGCATGCGCACTGTGATGCCCACTTTGGGCACGGCATCGCCGTACCTAGTGCGCATGCGCCGTCCCGGCAGAAGGCTGCGCAGGCGCGGGATTTGTATGGAAGGAAGGGAGGACCCGAGATACGTGGAGGGCGGGTGCGGCAAGTAGCTGGGGCGGGGAATTCATTCAAATAAGGACAGGAGCCCGGGCTCGAGCCCGGTGAACCCCGCCTCCGGGCTCTTCCGATACCTCATTTGCATACCATTAAAAGTGCGTTTTTGGCGTTTCTGAAGGTCAAAAGAAGCCGCAAAAGGTAACGTTGCATTTATTAGAGCATGTGCTATGGGGCTATTTTAGTGCTTTATAGGGGCCTGGGAGGTGACAGACTCCCTTTAAGAATGTGAAGGCAGATGCCTTGTCATGTAGTTTTCCCGGAGGTGGTGATTTTGAGGATCCGAGTTCTATACTGTCCGAAGGAGTGGTGTTATCCGCTCTTTACCCTGATCTTGAGGCTAAGGTGTTTGAGGCCCAGGGAGATGCACCGGAGTCTTGCCCCCCTGGGAAGTTGTTTGTTCCTTCTGATTTGCGTCATAAGGTGTTTGAGGAACATCATTCTTTGGTGCTTGCGAGACACCCTGGGACTAAATCCTTTGTCAACCTCATCTCTCATAGATTCTGGTGTCCGGGGCTGTGTAAGTGTGTTGAGGACTATGTGTCGGCCTCTAGTGTCTGTGCACGCGCTAAGGTGACACATACTCGACCTTCTGAAACCCCTACTTCCATTACCCATTCCATCCAGACCATGGACTCAGTTATCCATGGACTTCATCACTGACCTGCCTGATTCTGGTGATTGTAGATCGTTTTAGTAAAATGGTGCAGTTTATTGCATTACCCGGACTCCCCAATGCTAAAACTCTTGCACAAGTGTTTGTTGACAACATTGTGAAACTTCATGGCATTCCCACTGACGTGGTCTCTGATCGTGGGACTTAGTTTGTGTCCAGATTGTGGAAGGCATTCTGTAGTCGGCTGTCTTTTTCCTCTGCCTATCACCCCCAGACGAATGGACAGACTGAGCGTACAAATCAGTCTGGAGACTTACTTGAGATGTTTTGTCTCTGAGAACCAGGAGGAGTGGTCCTCGTTTTTGTGTCTGGCTGAGTTTGCCATAAAAAATCACAGACAGGACTCCACTGATAAGTCACCATTTTTTGGTGCATATGGCTTTCACCCGCAGTTTGGCACATTTTCTGGTTCTGATACTTCTGGTATTCCTGAGGAAGAACGTTTTTCGTCATCATTGCCATCTATATGGCAGAAAATTCAAAATAACTTGATAAATATGGGTAACAAGTACAAACGTGTGGCTGACAGGAGACGTATGAATGGTCCGGACCTAAGTGTGGGTGATTCTGTGTGGCTGTCTACTAGGAACATTAAGTTGAAAGTTCCTTCTTGGAAGTTGGGTCCACGATTTATTGGCCCATATAAGATCACGGCCATTATTAATCCTGTAGCATTTCGTCTTGAACTTCCTCAGGCTCTAAAAATCCATAATGTGCTTCACAGATCTTTGTTGAAGAGATATGTTGAACCTCTGGAGCCATCTGCCTTGCCACCCGCGCCTGTCTTGATGGATGGCAATTTGGAATTCCAGATCGTCAAGATCATTGATTCTCGAGTTCTCCGTGGGACACTTCAATGTCTTGTTCACTGGAAGGGTTATGGACCTGAGGAGAGGACATGGGTACCGGCATCTGATGTGAATGCCAGTCGTTTGGTGAAAGCCTTTCACAGGTCTCATACTGATAGAGTTGGTCCTGGGTGCCCAGAGGTCACCCGTAAAAGGGGGGGTAATGTCACGAACGTTCCTGCATCAGGTTGCAGGCGTTCGGCTAGGCTTTCAAATGTGACATAATTTGACATGTTTTATTCTTGGTTTGGTTGCTGTTCACCACACCCCTTCCCCTCAGCTGTTGTGGGTGTGGTGATTATCTTTCCACTATTTATCCCTTCCTCTCCCAGTATTCCTTGCGGTTTATTCCTGTAGACCTGGGATGGGTGCCCTTAGAGGAAGGGACATCAAAGACCGGCTGCTTAATCACCAGCACTTTGATCTCCCCTCCTCGGGAGGCCCCCATCCCCATACGTCACTCAAATTTCCACCCAACTGTATCCATATCCACCTGCATCCTCATCCACCTGCATCCATACTCTCCTAAAAATAAAAATATAAAAAGAAGGAACATAAGCAAAAATGCATGTAATACATACCTGTATTCCATTCGCTTCCATCCATATTTCTATCCACTTGCATCCTTATCCACTTGCATCCATACTCCCCTGAAAACAAATATAAATGAAAATAAAAATGGAAATGAAAATAAAAAATAAAGACAACAACAAAAATAAAAAGAAGAAACATGAAGTGAAATGCATTAAATTACATGTACACAAAGACATATATACTTACCTTAAATATTCATTTTATAATAGAATGCATCCTATTACTTTGATTTTAGTATATATATATTCAGACAAGAATAATGTGTGAACATAGACAGTAAAACACTGGAATAATATAATCGCTATATACACTAAAGCAGATAGATACATCACTATAATCATTTTTAGTATTATTTTTATAATAGTACTAGCTGAAGGACCCGGCTTCGCCCGGGTATATTTGATCTATTTCATTTAATGTTTGTGTGTGTGACGTAAAAAAAATATCGAGAGTGACCTCTACAGCAGCCCGCCCCTTATAACTGTGACCTCCACAGCAGCTAGAATGGCCACTGTCTTCACCCCAGAAAGCCAGACCTCACCGGCCATTCCCCCAAACGTGAAACAGTGCCCTTGGTTACCATGAAGACTCACCACTAAACATGAGGCCACGCCCCCTGGCTCCATGAAGACACAGAGGAGAAGCTGCCTGAGCGTGAGCTACTGAAAGGGTAGACATCCCTACGTCCATCCAGGCACTGTGCTGGACTGAGGACAGGGAGCCAGAAAACCGGACTGTCCAGCCTAAAGCCGGACAACTGGCCACCCTAACATCAGCCTGCCCCTAGGGTGGCCAGAGGTCCAGTTTTAGGCTGGACAGTCTGGCTTTCAGACTCCCTGTCCACTGTCCGGCACAGTGCCTGGACAGACACAGGGATTTCCACCCTTTCAGTAGCTCACGCTCAGACAGCTTCTCCTCCGTGTCTTCATGGAACCAGGGGGCGTGGCCTCATGTTTAGGGGTGTGGCTTCATGGGGACCGGTGGCACGGCTTCACGTTAGGGGAGGGCTGGACATTCTGGCTTTCAGACTACCTGTCCTCTGTCATGCCCAGGGCCTGGATGGACATGGGTCGTGGCCTCTTGTTTAGGGGTGTGGCTTTATGGGGACCGGTGGCACGGCTTCATGTTGGGGTAAGGCTGGACATTCTGGCTTTCAGACTACCTGTCCTCTGTCATGCACAGGGCCTGGATGGACACAGGGGGTGTGGCCTCTTGTTTAGGGGTGTGGCTTCATGGGGACCGGTGGCACGGCTTCACATTGGGGGAAGGCTGGACATTCTGGCTTTCAGACTCCCTGTCCTCTGTCATGCGCAGGGCCTGATTGGACACAGGGGGCGTGGCCTCTTGTTTAGGGGTGTGGCTTCATGGGGACCGGTGGCATGGATTCACGTTAGGGGAAGGCTGGACATTCTGGCTTTCAGACTACCTGTCCTCTGTTATGCGCAGGGCCTGGATGGACACACAGATGTCCTTTTGAACAGCTCACTCTCAGACAGCAGCACTGTGCTGTCTGAGCATGAGCTGCAGGGAGAAAGTCACACTCCCTCCCACCCCTGCAGCTGACAGAAGTTGATTTTTACCTTCATTTTTTCAATCCCGGTCAGATGGGGAGTGGAAGGGGCATGGCCATAGAAACCTGGTGTGTGTGTGGAGACTAACTGCCTGGGAGCTTCTATTGGCTGATAAGGGTCATGTGACCAGGCTACTATTGCCTAATGCATTTTTTGGTAATATCTCAGGAACGGTACGTCCTGGAGAGTTGAAAACTGTTCTAAAACCGTCCCGAACACCTGATGTACATGTGTGCCAAATTTTGTGATTGTAGCTGCAGCGGTGCGGATTCCTTTAGCGGACATACACACACACACACACACACATACACTCAGCTTTATATATTAGATGTTATAATTGTACTCTATTGCTTATATATTGATTTATTTCTATTGATTTATTTCTATATATTCTATATATATTTCTATATATTCTTTTATCTCTTGCTTGTACATTTTTTGTATTTCTGTGTACTCATTATTTTAACATTACTATCAACCATCATTCATATATCAAAAAAAGGGTAGAAGCCCAATTCATAGGACAATCAAATCCAGTGATTACATCAAACCTCCAGAAAAATGGGAGGGGTTCAATCAAAAACGCTATAAAAGTGCCAGACAATTAAAGAGTCCACATACCACTGAGGAAGGGGCAAGCATAGCCCTGAAACGCGTTTGGTGATAAGAGGACTAACTGGCAATCTAGATTACTCTCCCCCATCTGACACAAAAGACTGTATATTCAAATCTATTTCAGTCCATTACAAAACTGAGGAGAGAAGAAACAAAGTATCGCAAAGGATTACAAAACTTAGCAAACAGTGATCACGTGGGACGCCACAGTCAGCATCGCACTACTCCATCATTACAGTGGAGGAGAGGAGACGCGCGCAATACAATGGCCAGCGTCCACGTGCTGTCAGCCACTACACCAAAGGCTGCGCACTGACGGAGCTGGGGAATTGACACTGCTCCCCACCGGACCCACCAACGAACGGAGGGGTAATGTACTATCAAATAAATAAAGTATAACATCTTCATATACTATAAACAAATAGGACGGCAAGAACTGTTCTTCACTACTATTGTTCTATAGGATATATATTTACATTTTGTGCTGGCTATACTCGGTGTTGATTTTAAATTGGACCAGAAACAACGTTAATATATCCTGCTATATCCTGCTACTACCTCCACAGCCATAACAGACTTTGCAAATATGTTTTTGACATTAGGTTATCTCCTATTATATATATATATCAGTGACTATTGAACATTGTTGGGGGATATCTCACATTTTCAGCGCTGACATTTTTATTTTATTTTATTTATTTATTTTTTGGCGCCTATTTTCTATTTTTTATTGCTTATCTTTTATTCTCTATGTTTTTATAAAAAAGTATTAAAGTAATTACCTCTGATAAACCATTTTTTCTAAATTCTACAACAAATATGTATTTTTATATAACATAAACTAAACTTTGGATATTTGTAATTCTGCACTACTACAATAGAAAATATATCATATATTACATATATATATTTGGATACAGACATATTTTTTGGGAATATATAACGAATACTTTATACAAACCAAATGTAAAATGATTGCTGATCACTAATTTATTTATTCCATTCACTGGTTTATACTTTCTGCTTACTTTGTTGTGTGTGGTGTTATTCTCGGCTGAGATCCGGTTGCAGCAAAAAGTGGTATTAAGATAAGTGTCATTTTCCCTATTGTGTTTATCCTACTTTTCCCTGTTGTGGTTTTGCCTTCTGGAGTCTCCTGTTCGTCCATCCTCTTGGAGGAATGGGTTGACTCTTTCCTCTGTCACTAGCTGCAGGTTCTATAGGGTGAGTTTGTTATTAGGTTCCTGTGTATGAACTCTCCTACCACTATGGCCTGTTCATACTGGTAGTCAGTCAGGGCCTAGTTTCAGGGTTCCCTGCAGGAGGTGACCGTTTCCCTTGTTTGGTCTTTTCCCTTCCCTATTACGCTTGGTGTGGCTTATCCCTCCACACCAGACCGTGACAATACCAGTGTTAAAGGAAATTTGTCATCAAATCATCACCATTAAACTAAAACTATTGTCTTGCAGCACTTACTACCTGGAACTGAGTGCATCAGCCTCAAATGTTTTACTGGGCATGCGCCGAGCCCAGTGACAATTTCATCCACTGCTGGAAGAGAAGAAGTGCACCTTCAGCTCAGTGACACTAAAGGAAAAGGTGGGTGGGGTTACGTGCTGTATTGGAGCGTCAGCAACGGCACTGCTGGGGGCATACAGTATGAGCCGAGAGGCGTGCTTGAGCTCTGCTGGAGGGCGGACCTGGGCACCTTTGAATGAAAATAACGCCCCTCTGGGCTCCTTACTTGGGTCATTTGCATAAGAAATAAAGTGGATTTTTTTCAAGATAGAACCCAATCAGCATGGAAAGAAAAGCACATCTGCAAAGGGGGTAAGACAATAGTTTTAGTTTAATGGTGATGATTTGAATTACAGATTTCCTTTAATGAACGCATTGTATAACAGCAACATACCTTTCAATTACAGCAAAGGAATTTTAGTGCAATACCACCATTAGTATACCAGTGTTACTGCACACGTTGAATTACTGTGATAGAGTGTAATTGATTAATGTTCCATTTGAATAAGAATAATCATTAATTGTTTTTAAAACAACGTCTATCTTGTATCTGATCTTAACACTTGCCTGTCCTATATGTGTTATCTTGGGAATGCCTTTTCTGTAACAATTAAAATGTTCAGGGGACAAAGGTCAATTAGCAAGAAGCATATGCAATATTTAGATGAAACATCCTAAAATAGGTGGTTAATAGGGATGAGCGAATCGACTTCAGATGAAACATCCGAAGTCGATTCTCATAAGACTTCTTTCCAATACTGTACGGAGCGAGAGCTATGTAGATTTTAGGGAATTCCACCTTCAGATGTATGAACGCATGCATCCCATTGTGGAGGTTACCAGGGAGAGGAATAGATGGGCCCCGGACATTTAGGAGGATGGACACATGGCAATACCAGTATTGCCATTTTGTCCTTTATGTCAGTCACTGGGTTCTGGTCAAATCTGCCCAGTGACTGAGAAGCTATTTTAGCCTCAGGTTTTGGAGGGAAAATCTTTCCCGCTCTTTTGGGGATCACTTGGTAGAGATTTATTTCTGCCCAGTGATGTCCTTTGATTTGTCAGTTCAAATGACCTATTGTGTCACAGGGTTCAAGGTAAGTTTACCTGGACCCTGGTGACAATAATTTTATAAATGTCCGCACTCCACGGGTCAGTTTGCCCTTTGACTGCATCTTCCCGTGGAGCCGGATTCTGCGTGTCCAAGGATCGTGTGTGGACCTGGCTGAGCTGCGGACTTACCATTGATGCTTTGATGGAAGACTTCACCAGCCATGCCGTTGAAGATTGAGCCCCGTCGTGGATTCAAGAATATCTTCTGCTGCTGCGGAGTGGTTAGCTGTCAATTGTGCTGGAGTCTTCAGGCATGCCAGAGGGTTCGGAGTGGAGTCCCGGTGACGAGGTGGCCGTTGGTCCCTCTGCGTCTGGAGCATCGCTGGGAGCTGCTGTGCCTGCAGTTATCATGAGGGAGGAACGTCTGCCCGGACATAGCGAGCGGAGCAGCCGGCAGAGGACCCAGAAGAGGAGATTCTCTCCTTCACCGTCGGCGCATGCGCGGCCGCGCATTGAAGAGGAGTCATGTGTGGGAGTTCCAGATCTTGCAGGAAGACGTTGGGATGGAGCGTCACTTCCAGCGCGATGGGGCGCATTGCCCGCCGGGCTTCCCAAGGTAGATATGGCGCGGGTTTCTAACGCCTCCTTGCAGGCCCATAGCCGTGGGTTGCGGGGAGTTGAGGGACCTACTCCAGGAAGAATGGTGGAGGGCCTGTCTCAGGCTGAAGAACCTGCCATACCAGGGGAGACCTTTCCGGATCGGCTGCTGCAGGACCGCAGGCTGGATTGGGTCAGCAGGCTGGTGAGTGGATAGCATATATTTCCACTGCTTGGCTGGCGGTTGAAATGGGGGCTGGGGTGGATGCTGACAGTGTAATTGACCCCTTGAGTGGTCCTAATTGTCTTCCCATGGTAGAAAGGTCTAAGGGAATTGCTGAGACTTGTTTAACCCCTTAGTGACGAATGACATACTATGTACGTCATGATGGGGTGTTAGTTTCTGTGTAAAGTAATTAACACAGAAGAGGACAGAACACTGCAACAGATGGACAGTCACCAGTACATACTGAATGATAAAACATTGGGTAACTCTGACATGGAAAAGGACCTAGGAATTTTAGTGAACAGCAAACTAAGCTGTAGAAACCAGTGTCAGACAGCTGCTGCCAAGGCCAATAAGATAATGGGTTGCATCAAAAGAGGCATAGATGACCGTGATGAGAACATAGTCCTGCCACTTTACAAATCACTAGTCAGACCACACATGGAGTACTGTGTACAGTTCTGGGCTCCTGTGAACAAGGCATACATAGCAGAGATGGAGAGGGTTCAGAGGAGGGCAACTAAAGTAATAACTGGAATGGGTGGACTACAGTACCCAGAGAGATTATCAAAATTAGGATTATTCACTTTAGCAAAAAGACGACTGAGGGGAGATCTAATTACTATGTATAAATATATCAGGGGTCAGTACAGAGATCTCTCCCATGATCTGTTTATCCCCAGGACTGTGACTGTGACGAGGGGACATCCTCTGCACCTTGAGGAAAGAAGGTTTGTACACAAACATAGAAGAGGATTCTTTACGGTAAGAGCAGTGAGACTATGGAACTCTCTGCCTGAGGAGGTGGTGATGGTAAATTCACTAAAAGAGTTCAAGAGGGGCCTGGATGTATTTCTGGAGGGTAATAATATTACAGGTTATAGTTACTAGAGATGGGTCGTTGATCCAGGGAGTTATTCTGATTGCCTGATTGGAGTCGGGAAGGAATTTTTTCCCCTAAAGTGAGGAACATTGGCTTCTACCTCACAGGGTTTTTTTGCCTTCCTCTGGATCAACTTGTAGGAAAACAGGCCTAACTGGATGAACAGGTGTCTTTTTTCGGCCTTATCAACTATGTTACTATGTTACTATGACGTGCACAGTACGTCATGAAATGAAAGTGTCACCGCGTGTATGCTTGCAGTGACACCGGCATCTGAACGGGTGTCACGGACAGCAGAGCTGTCCAGGCACCCGTCAGTGGACCAATTACAGTGGTCCCTGCCTCCCGATCGCTGTGATTGGTCAATCAGAACTGACTGACCAATCACAGCTCGTCCAGCTTGCCGGTGGGGAAGTTTCACACAACGCAGGATCGGAGCTGCGTCGTTGCTGAGTCCTGTCAGAGTGCCACAAGTGTCCTCAAGTGTCTCCAAATAACACAAGTGCCCCCATACATTCCACAGTGCCCCAGACTCACCCCATCGTCCTGTCACTTCAGAAGATCAGAGCTGCGCTGCCCTGGTCTCCTCTGAGTACCTCCACAGTGCCCCAAACACACCCCATCCTCCAACCACCCTTCCTTTAGTGGTGTAGTTAGTGTAATAGGGCTATTAGTTGGGATTAGAGTTAGGCGTTTGTAAAAAAAAAAAATATATATATATATATATATAAAACATAAAAATAGGCAACACTCTCAAAGTAAAATGAAAAGCAGAGGAAGACGCCTCCTACGCCTCCTACACATGGGTGAATAAAGTTCCTCTGCTTTTCATTTTACTTTGAGAGTGCTGCCCCCCCCCCCCCCCCAGCGCTGGTGCAACTCGTTTTTTTGCCGGCTAAGTCAGAAATTGAACCCCTCCATGCCAAATTCTCACCCTAACCTTTTCCCTCCTAACATTATGTATATCACTACAGAACATACAGGGTAAGGCTACATTCACACCACAGTTGTTTTTGCGGCCTCCGATCTGCATATTTTGCGGCTCAGATGCGGACCCATTCACTTAAATGAACACTGTGTGCTGTCCGCATCTGTATGTCCGTTTTTTGCGGACAAGGATAGGCATTGTTACAGTGGATCTGCAAAAAAAAAAAACGGATGCCATACGGAACATCACCTTTTTTTTGCGGATCCACAATTTGCAGACTGCAAAACACAATGTTCGTGTGAATGTAGCCTAATACAGCGCCCCATACCTCTTACATCCAGTATAATACAGCGCCCCATACCTCGTACATCCAGTGACGTCTCCTCTGATGTAGATCTTCTCTTTCCTCATCTTCTCCTTTCAGACCAGACGCCATTTTTCAGCCATTTCTCATCTCTGCAGTTTGACAGAAAAAAATCTTAGTTTACTACTTTTCCATCATCCTCCCGTCTTCTGGACAAATAATCCTACCACCCCCAGTACTGTGCCACTAGTACCACACAGGTAGTGCCCTTCAATAATTATTGACACACAATGTCCTAAAATAACTGCGCCCAGCAAATAGTGTCCCTGACAGTAATAGTGTAAACATAACGTCCCCCAGAAATAACTGCGCTGATACTGTGCCAGGGTGTCCCCCACAGTAATAGTGTCCCCTATAGTAATAGTGCTCCCAACTAATAATTCTCTGCCAGAGTGCACTTGTTAGTAATAGTGCCCCCAACAGTACTAATGTCCCCACTGTGCCCCAGAAGTAATAATGCTTCCAATGTGCCAGTAAGAAGTGCCCCCAAAATTTCACCCCAATAATGTGCCAGTAAGAAGTGCTCCCCACCCATAGATGCCCCCCAAATTATGTGCCAGTAAGAAACGCCCCAATAATGCGCCAGAAGTTCCCCCCATTGATTCCCCCCCAAAATCATGTGCCAGTAAGAAATGCCCCCAGTGCCAGTAAAAATGCCCCCAGTGCTCCCATGCCCTAAAGAAATGCCCCCATGTGCCAGTAAGAAATGTCCCCCAGTGCCCCCATGTGCCAGTAAGAAATGCCCCCAGTGCCCCCGTGTGCCAGTAACAAATGCCCCCAGTGCCCCCATGTGTCAGTAAAAATGACAACAGTGCCTGTAATAATGCCCCCAGTGAGTGTACAAATGCCCCCAGTGCCCCCATGTGCCAGTAAAAATGGCCCCAATGCCTGTAAAAATGCCCCCAGTGCCCCCTTGTGCCGTAAAAATGCCCTCATGTGCCAGTAAAAATGCCCCCAGTGCCAGTAAGAAATGCCCCCCAGTGCCCCCATGTGCCAGTAAGAAATGCCCCCAGAGCCAGTAAAAATGTCCCCAGTGCCAGTAAAAATGACCCCATGTGCCAGTAAAAATGCCCCATGTGCCAGTACAAATGCCCCCAATGCCCCCATGTGCCAGTAAAAATGCCCCCAGTGCCAGAAAAAATGCCCCCATGTGCCCCTAAAAATGCCCCTAGTGCCCCCAATAGAGCTTCGGTCCGTGACTGCTACAATAAAAAAAAATTAACACTAATACTTACCTCCATCAGGCTGGCAGTGAGCCGATGCAGGCCTCTTCCGGCCTGTTTCCCACGCTGTACGGCTCAGGCGGTGTGATGACGTCATCGCACCGCCTGAGCCGGCCTCTGATAGGCTGCAGGCCTAGTGCCTGTAGCCTATCAGAGGAACGGGCAGGGGAGACGCCTCTCCCTCCCCTGCCCCGCAGTACAGGCATCTGTATCGCCATCCTGAGGACGGTGATACAGATGACTATGGAGATTAGCGCTTCCACAATGGAAGCGCTCATCTCCCTCTGCCCCGCCGCCGCCCCCATCTATGCACAGGGCCGCGCCGCACCTGGCTAATTGGCGCTACTGCGACCGCTGCGACCCCTATAGCTACGCCACTGGGGATACCTCTGGGTACCTTCAAATGCGACACAGTGCCTGAAAATTATTCCATTTATACCAGAATTATTCCAGAAAAACAATTCTATGAAAAGCATATTGGGCCAAAGTGCTCACTACATCCCTAGATGAATACTTTAGGGGGTGTAGTTTCCAAAATGGGGTCACTTTTTGGGGGTTTCCACTGTGGGGGACCTCAGGGTTCCTTCAAATGCGACACAGCGCCTGAAAACAATTCCAGTGAAATCTGCCCTCCAAAATCCATATTGTGCTCCATCTGTTATAAGCTCTGCCGTACTCCCATACAGCAGTCAACAACCACATATGGAGTGTTACTGTAAACTGCAGAATCAGGGTAATAGATATTGATTTTAGTTTGGCTGTTAACCCATTCTGTGTTATAGGAAAAAATTGATTGAAATGGAAAATCTGCAAAAAATGTGAAATTTTGAAATTTCTTCTCCATTTTCTTTTAATTCTTGTGGAGCACCTAAAGGGTTAACAAAGTTTGTAAAATCAGTTTTGAATAACTTGAGGGGTGTAGTTTCTAAAATGGAGTAATTTTTGGGTGGTATCTAGTATGTAAGGCCCACAAAGTGACTTCATAACTGAACTGGTCCTTAAAAAAGTGGATTTTAGAAATTTTCTTAAAAAATGTAAGAATTGCTTATAAAATTCTAAGCCTTCTAATGTCCTAAAAAAATAAAATAAAATTTTCAAACATAACGTAGACATATGGGAAATGTAAAGTAATAACTATTTTGTTAGCTATCACTATCTGCCTTAAAAGCAGAGAAATTCAAATTTGGAAATTTACAAATGTTTCCAAATTTTCTGTAAATGTGGGTTTTTTTTTTATAAATAAAGGTGAATCATATTGACTCAAATTTACCACTAACATGAAGTACAATGTGTCACAAGAAAACAATCTCAGAATGGCTTGGATAAGTAAGTTAATACCACATAAAGTGACACATGTCAGATTTGCAAAACTCAGTCTGGTCACGAAGGTGCAAAATGGCCCGGTCATTAAAGGGAACCTGTCACCTCCTTGGGCTAAAAAAACCTGTTAGCAGTACCTTAATTTATGTTCCAGCGTGATTCAGAAGATGATCTTTGTAAGGAGAAGAGATCCTTCAAACTGTGTAAAATTCATATTTTAATCCTCCGTTGGCGCGCTGCCTTGACTCGGCTTGAAGTCAAGGGGGCAGCGGCCTCCTTGACTCGAGTCAAGTAAACCACTCCCCTTGGCAAGTTGATGGACAGTTTGCTGATGGGCCGGGGATCGCGCAAGTCTCGCGCATGCGCGGTGCGCGATATCTCCCTGCGCGATCCCGGCCCCAGCTCTTCAAATTCCGGGCGCCTGTGCCTGTACTGCGCATGCGCCAAGTAAGCGAGCGCAGTACAGATGTGACAAGGAAAATGTGACAAGATGTGACAAGGAAAAAAAAAAAAAAAAAAGGGCAACTTTCTAATTATTTTATCACTATGAAAACGCAGGAAAAACTATACATATTAGGTATTGCCAGATTCGTACTGACCAGTAGAATGAAAGTAACAGATCAGTTTTAATGCACATTGAACGCTGTAAATAAGAAACCCGTAGAACTGTAGCGGAATAGCGTTTTCTTTGCAATTTCACCCGGTTTGGAATTTTTTCCCGCTTCCCACTACATCATATGCAATATTAAATGGTGGCGTTGGAAAGTAGAACCTGTCCCGCAAAAAACAAGCCCTCATACAGCTATGTGAACAGAAAAATAAAAGAGTTATGGCTGTTTGAAGGCAGGGAGCGCAAAACGAAAATGCATGACCGAAAAAACCTCCGGGAGTGAAAGGGTTAAAAAGGCTAACTTGCCGTTGCAGCCGACGGTGAAGGATTTTCTTTCCAAAAGCATGGACACCGGTAAATCTGGAGAAAATGCTGCCTTGGTTAAACAGGTTTCCAAATCGGCAGATAGCTGATTTGTTATCTGCAGGTTTTTCTGAGGGTTTTAACTTGCCCTCATTTTCTGGCAAGGGTTGTGTTATGGTGAAGAACTTGCCTTCAATTCTGCAATTTCCGCAGGTGGTTGCGTTGAAATTGCAGAAGGAGCTTGATGCCGGCAGGATTGCTGAGCCTTTTGAGGTGCCACCCTTTGAGGATTTTCGTCTCCTCTGGGGGTGGTGCCAAAAAGGAGTCAAATTCTTACAGGATTATTCATCATTTATCCTATCCGTTTGGACAGTCTTTAAATGATGAAATTGACAAATCTTTATCCCGTGTATGTTATGCTATGTTTGACTCTGCAGTTTCTGTTGTTAAATCATTTGGTAGAAGGGCTTTAATGGCAAAATCCGATATTCAGCTGGCATTTCGGCTCCTTCCAATTAACCCTTTAGCATTCAATTCATTTTAATGGTGCTTTTTATTTTGATAAATGTCTTCCAATGGGATGCTCTGCAGGCAGTTGTCATCAAGGATATCTGGTTTTAGGAATCCGGCTGTGCATGTGTCTTTGGATAAAGATTAGTGTTGATCGAGCACCGTAATGCTTGGGTGCTCTGGCCGAACACTGGGTGGTGCTCGAGTGCTCGGCCGAGCACCCAAGTATAATGGAAGTCAATGGTAGAACACGAGCACTAAACCAGGCACCCCCTGCTCTGAAGAGGGGAGGGTGCCTGGTTCTTAGGGAAAGTTGAGAAAATGGTGGAAACACCACTGAAATGGTTTGGGAACAGCATGGGGAGGATGTCTAGATGCATCTTGGACACCGACAGGGGCGTTGCTAGGGTCTCAAAAGATCCGGGGCCCAAGCCCCAAAGCATATGGCCTGATTCTCTAAGTCGACCGCCCGCCTGCCATTCTGCAGCATCACCTACCTTTCACATCCAGGGCCTCCAGGTGACGTCTCCTCTGATGTAGATCTGTCATCATCTTCTCCATTTGGTCCGGATAACTTCTCTCAGCCGCTCCTCGTCTCTACAGAGTGTGACACAAGGACATCTTAGCTTCCTCACATTTCTATCATCGTCCCCAACCTGGAGTCCCCACAGTGTTATCCTGCTGCTCACTGTGCCTACCAAAACCTCCAAATACTATCCTGAAGAAAAAATAGTGCCCCTCATAGTAATAGTGCTCCTCATAGTCCCACAATAGTATTTCCCTTCTACAGTGCCCCCAAGAGTGTCCCCATTAGTAGAAGAGCCCTCCAGTATTAATAATGCCCTCAGACAGCCCACAGTAGAAATAAGACCCCCCCTATTGTTCCCCAGTTGTAATAAAGCTCTCTACAGCCCCCTTAGTAGTAATAAGGCCCCCCATAGTGCTCTTAGTAGAAATAAGGCTAATCTATAAGTCCTTCCTATAGAGACCCCAGTAGTAATAAGAACGCCTATAATGTACCCTGGATTTAAAATGTACCCCACAGTGCCCCTAGTATTTATACTGCCTCTACTGTTAAAATGTTCACCCTGAAGTGCCCCCAGTATGTATAGTGCCCTATACTGTTATACTGCTCGCCCTGAAGTGCCCCCAGTATTTATATTGCGCCCTGTAGTTATATTCCTCGCTTTAGTGCCCTAAGAAATGATGATTCCTTCCAGCCCCTCCACCATACAGTCTCATGTAAATATAATTACTTTCTCTCCCTCCGCCATAGATTCCCGTGTAAATAACATCACTCCCCTCCCTTCAGCCCCTCCAATATAAAGTCCCATGTAAGTAACATCATCCCCACCCACAGCCGCCTTTAATATACAGTCCCATGTAAATAACATCACTCCCCTCTCTTCAGCCCCTCCAATACACCATCCCATGTAAGTAACATCATCCCCACCCACAGCCGCCTTCAATATACAGTCCCATGTAAATAACATCACCCCTTCCCAAAGCCCCTTCCAACATTCAGTCCCATGTAAATAACATCAACCCCTCCCACAGCCCCCTCCAACACACAGTTCCATGTAAATGACATCACCTCCTGAACATTTAGTCCCATGTAAATAACATCCCTTCCTTCAGTCCTAACATAAAGTCCCAGTTAAATAACTACAACTCTCAGCATTGCTCTGCCTCTCCCTTCACTTACCTGTCCTCATGTAGCAGACCTCACCACAGCTTCTTCCCCTAGAATTCTCTTCACTGCCGACTTTTCCTGCACTGGTCACATGATCGTGACATCATGGCAGGTCCTTCTCAGCCACTGCACTGATCACATGGACTGTCTTGTCATAACAGGTCCTTCATCGTTTGCAGTGCTTTAGATTCAATTGTATTGCCGTCCTGAGGATGGCAATACAGTTGTATCCTCCAGGAAGCAGTGGCGGATTGGGAACTCAAAGTGGCCCTGGAAAAAAAGCATAAAAGTGGCCCCATGTTGTAGGTGGGGCCAAAATGGTAGGAGGCGGGACCACGCTAAGTGGACAAGGTCAGCAAACCATTAGGCGTGGTTCACACAGCATACCTCCCGACCAGAGGCGTAGCTACCAGGGGGGCAGGGGGGGCGACGGCTCCGGGCCCAGTGACTCAGGGGGGGCCCAGCAAGGATGACTATCAGGCGAATACAAGTGAGCGCTTTATGGAAGCGCTCACTTGTATTTAGGGACCCCCATCAGACCTCAGATCAGCCCACCCAGCCACGTAAGATTAAAATAAAAGACCTTTCTTACCTGTCCCGCGCTGCGGCTGCCCTCCGGTCCGGCGCTCCACTGTCTCCCTGGCCGGCGCTCACTATGACCTGACGCTGATCAGATGCGGACCGAAACTAAAGCTGTATACATGAGCCCTTATTGTAATTAATTTCTGTGTTTTTGATGCCTCAGCTAAAATGTTGGTGCACAGTCTATTAGTGCTCTCCATAGTAGTTGCTGGAGTGTGTTCTTACAAATATGGTGTGTACTTTTGCTTATAATAAAAGTAGATTATATGAATTATATGAAGAGCAGATGTTTTCAGAAATAGTGGAACAGACACAACTACTGTTTATACTGTTTATAAATAAGTAATTTTAGCATTAAATAAGTAAAATAAGGTGTAAGTTAAATAAAAAATTACATGGAAAGCTAATTTACTCTAATTAGTAGTGTGTAAGGCTACATTCACACGACCGTAGTGTTCTGTGGATCAGCAAATTTCGGATCCGCAAAACATGGATACTGGCTCGTGTGCGTCCCGCAATTTGCAGACTGCAAATGCTGCCGCTATCATAGAAAATGCCTATTCTTGTCCACAATTATGGATAAGAATAGGACATGCTGTATTAGTTTTGCGGGGCCGCAGAACGGAACTACGGATGCGGACAGCACACGGTGTGTTGTCTGCATCATTTGCTGCTCCATTGAAATGAATGGGTCCGCACCCTTCCGCAAAATTACAGATGCGGACTCATTTATATGGTCGTGTGAATGTAGCCTGATGCTTAATTTTCCCTGCAGTGGTCGACATGTGATCAGCTTTGGAGTGCTTCACACACGGGAATTTCAGCCCTGGACTAGTGTTGATCAAGTCGATTGGCACTTTCTTTTCACACAGCTTGATGCACATTGAATGGGGGATGAACGAGAGTAAGGCCACCTGCACAAGAGAACGGGTGAACGCGCAATATATACATGCGAATTTCCGTGCGGATTTCTGTGTGTTTATGCATCATATCCGCAACAAAATCCACAATTTCTAACAGCTGTTTTTGTTGCAGATTTGATGCGGTTTTGACACAAATCTCACCCTTCACAAGGCTGAAATCTGCAACTAAAACTGCAAATATAATTGACATGCTGCGGATTTGGAAATCCTCACCGCGTAACTGCCGCGTAAGTGTAACTGCCATTTCACTACCAAAAATGAAATTCCTAACATATGTGATGCTGAAGGGCAGATATTCATGAAGCTGTATTTTTCAGTTAATTTTACCTTTCTGATGTCTGTATTCAGCCCTTAGCAACCCTATTTCTCTGTTCCTCTATTTCAGCATCTTCCTAAAATGGCAACTGCTGCACTTCCTGTGGTGATGTTTGCCCTGTCCTTGAGGCCATCCTGTATTTCCCTCACTTCCCATAAGCCTTTGCTCTCCACATATGAAGTAGCAGGACCAATCAGAATGCAGATAACCTCCCCCACTACCCCAGAGCACCATGTATCCTCTCACATACAGCTAACCAGAGACAGACAAGACCAATCCAAATACAGATAACCTCCCCCACTACCCCAGAGCAGTACATATCCTCTCACATACAGCTAACCAGAGACAAGCCCTGTATTACATGAAATCAGTAAGCATTTGTATTAACCTCTTAATAGTCACTTGTCCCTTATTATCTTATACACTGACAGGGAGGGTGGGGGCTGCTTTACCTGCTCAAATCTCTGGTTTGGTACCAGCTAGAAATAGGGGCTTTGTATTGTCTGAAAGCTGACATTTCAGGCTTTAAGACAATGCCAAAATGACATAAATCAGTCCAGGGGGAGATATCGCTCATAGAAATCAGGATGCTGTGAATGAAGCTGAAAATAAAAGTATAAGCAGATTTTACTCAAAATTATTCCTGGCTCGATTTCTAACAGTGATTTCTCCTCTGTTGCACGGACTAGAGCTCTCATTCTGGTCTGGTCTATTAAAGCAAGCCAAGTTGCATGTTTCTAGCTGGTACAATTCAGGAGATATTAGCCTTTAAAGCGGCCCTCTCCCCTCCACTTTCTGCTCCGGCCCAGCTCCAGGCTCTTAGGGCTGAGCTCCTCACCCCAGTGCTCATCCATCTCTTGTTTATCATTCAGAAAAGTTGTCCTGTACATGGCAACACTCTGAGATGAGAGCAGCTGAATAGGAAAGTAGCATGCATCTGTGGGGGTTATTAGCAGGTAAAACTGAGAATGAAATTTTAAAGCACAAAAGGACCTATACAGCAGGATGTATTATATCATTAGGGAATAAAAAATGAAACGACAGTTACACTTTAAAGTGTACATGACATCTATGCAATCTTATACGCTTCGCTGGTGCTTTACCACACTGTGGTTTTTCTGCACGAAAAAACAGCAAATATTCTGCAATGTGCGCAAGTGGCCTAAGGCTACGTTCACACTGACTATTTTGGATTCCACTTCAAAAATTCTCAGACAAAAACACATGCAGAACTTCCCCATTGCTTTAAAAACTACACTGTGGAAAAACAAAGTTTCCTGTCCATTCTTACACATCCAGAATTCCATTGACAACGGCCAGGAATTAAAATCCTTGATAAAACCTCAACCAAAACTGCATAGAAAAACACATCAGGGAAAAAAAAATGCATGGAATTTTTTTTTCTCACCCAAAATACTCTGTGTGAATGTAGCCTTGCTGCTATCATTTGTATGCTGTCAGGGGTGGACTGGGAACTTAAAGTGGCCCTGGAAAAAACAGGAAAAGTGGCCTCCGTTTTGTAGTTGGGCAGGGACAGCAATACCATATTGTGGCACATTATACCACCCCAACAGAGCCAAATACCACAGTCCATCACAAATACTGCCAGCAGCACAAAATACATCCCCAAAAATTACCTCTGGATTGCCTCCTGGGCATCGACCCACCCGGAAATTTTCCTATAAGGTCTTTGTCCAATCCGCACTTGTATGCAGTTCGGTTTCCACACGGCCGGCGTTACGATGGGGGGGCAAACAGGGCAATTGCCCAGGGCCCCCTTTCCCAGAGGGGCCCCCTGCTGATAGGAGTCTTTTTTTTTTTATTCAGCTCTTTTATTTATTTCCTAAGGTGCTGCAGCGTTCTGCTGCTGAACACCCCCCCCCCTCCCTTCTTGCACAGTCTCCCCCTCTCCCTATCTTACCTCCACAACATTAGATCCTGCTGCCAAAGTCCGGCATCAGGACGTTCTGTGTGGGCGGGGCTAGCATAGCTCCGCCCCCCATCCTTTGCTCCAGGCTGCAAGGCCCAAACTATGCTGGGATGACTGGGCCTTCAACTGCATCGGACCCCCAGACCTCAGCTCCTGAACTGCAGGGGGCTCCCAGGACCCTGCCTGTTCCCTCTCCAGCAGGTAAGTCCATCCAGAAAGTGTAGGTGGAAGAGGGGGGTGCAGGGCTGCGTGGGTCACACCACTCTTATTGTAACAGCCCTGCACTAACCTCATGTACTAATGGTCACTGATCTCCCTTGAGCCCCCTCTGTGAGCTCTGTCATCCCCCTGCCCGCCCTCTATCAGCTCCCCGCGCCCCCTCTGTCAGCTCCCCGCGCCCCCTCTGTCAGCTCCCTGCACCCCCTCTGTCAGCTCCCCGCGCCCCCTCTGTCAGCTCCCCGCGCCCCCTCTGTCAGCTCCCCGCGCCCCCTCTGTCAGCTCCCCGCGCCCCCTCTGTCAGCTCCCCGCGCGTGCAGCGTCAGGTCATAGTGCACGCCGGCCAGGGAGACAGTGGGGCGCCGGATCGGAGGGCAGCCGCAGTGCGGGACAGGTAAGAAAGGTTTTTTATTTTAATCTTATGTGGCTGGGTGGGCTGATCTGAGGTCTGATGGGGGCACAGTAGGCTGATGTGAGGACTAATGGGGGCATATTCTGCTAATCTGAGGTCTGATGGGGGTACAATACGCTGATCTGAGGTCTGATGGGGGCACAATACGCTGATCTGAGGTCTGATGGGGCACAGTACGCTGATCTGAGGTCTGATGGGGGCACAATACGCTGATCTGAGGTCTGATGGGGGCACAGTAGGCTGATCTGAGGTCTGATGGGGGCACATTCTGCTGATCTGAGGTCTGATGGGGGCACATTCTGCTGATCTGAGGTCTGATGGGGGCACATTCTGCTAATCTGAGGTCTGATGGGGGCACAATATGCTGATCTGAGGTCTGATGGGGCACAATATGCTGATCTGAGGTCTGATGGGGCACAGCAGGCTGACCTGAGGTCTGATGGGGGCACATTCTGCTGATCTGAGGTCTGATGGGGGCACATTCTGCTGATCTGAGGTCTGATGGGGGCACATTCTGCTGATCTGAGGTCTGATGGGGACACATTCTGCTAATCTGAGGTCTGATGGGGGTACATTCTGCTGATCTGAGGTCTGATGGGGGCACAATATGCTGATCTGAGGTCTGATGGGGCACAATATGCTGATCTGAGGTCTGATGGGGCACAGCAGGCTGACCTGAGGTCTGATGGGGGCACATTCTGCTGATCTGAGGTCTGATGGGGGCACATTCTGCTGATCTGAGGTCTGATGGGGGCACATTCTGCTGATCTGAGGTCTGATGGGGGCACATTCTGCTGATCTGAGGTCTGATGGGGGCACATTCTGCTAATCTGAGGTCTGATGGGGGTACAATACGCTGACCTGAGGTCTGATGGGGGCACAGTAGGCTGATCTGAGGTCTGATGGGGGCACATTCTGCTGATCTGAGGTCTGATGGGGGCACATTCTGCTGATCTGAGGTCTGATGGGGGCACATTCTGCTAATCTGAGGTCTGATGTCTATTGTGTGGGGGCACAATACGCTGATCTGAGGTCTTATGGGGGCACAATACGCTGATCTGAGGTCTGATGGGCATAGTAGGCTGATGTGAGGTCTGATTGGGGCACATTCTGCTGATCTGAGGTCTGATGGGGGCACAATATTCTGATCTGAGGTCTGATGGGGCACAATACGCTGATCTGAGGTCTGATGGGGGCACATTCTGCTGATCTGAGGTCTGATGGGGGCACAGTAGGCTGATGTGAGAACTAATGGGGGCACATTCTGCTAATCTGAGGTCTGATGGGGGTACAATACGCTGATCTGAGGTCTGATGGGGCACATTCTGCTGATCTGAGGTCTGATGGGGGCACAGTAGGCTGATGTGAGAACTAATGGGGGCACATTCTGCTGATCTGAGGTCTGATGGGGGCACAATATGCTGATCTGAGGTCTGATGGGGCACAATACACTGATCTGAGGTCTGATGGGGGCACAGTAGTCTGATGTGAGGTCTGATGGGGGCACAGTAGGCTGATGTGAGGTCTGATGGGGCACAGTAGGCTGATGTGAGGTCTGATGGGGGCACATTCTGCTGATCTGAGGTCTGATGGGGGCACAATATGCTGATCTGAGGTCTGATGGGACACAATACGCTGATCTGAGGTCTGATGGGGGCACAGTAGGCTGATGTGAGGACTAATGGGGGCATATTCTGCTGATCTGAGGTCTGATGGGGGTACAATACGCTGATCTGAGGTCTGATGGGGCACAATACGCTGATCTGAGGTCTGATGGGGCACAATACGCTGATCTGAGGTCTGATGGGGGCACAGTAGGCTGATGTGAGGACTAATGGGGGCACAATCTGCTGATCTGAGGTCTGATGGGGGTACAATACGCTGATCTGAGGTCTGATGGGGCACAATACGCTGATCTGAGGTCTGATGGGGCACAATACGCTGATCTGAGGTCTGATGGGGGCAGGGGACTGTTAGTTTAGTGATGTAAAAACTGGGGACAGGTTTCCTTTAACATAGGAGTCCCCTTGTTTTTTACTCCTATTACTCCTATATTTTACTGCATTATATGGTAGAGTACTTAGACTAGGGTATGTAGAAAGTCTATTGTACTGTACTTAACAGCATAGATGATCCAGCAGTTTATATAGTCATCTTTCTAATACAATATTATAACCACAACTAGTAGTATGTTCCTGTGAAGTTGGAAACGTGCGTTTGGGAAGCCACTAAGTGGGGGGCCCACTCAAGTATGTTTCGCCCCCCCTGTGCTGAACCTCTAGCTACGCCTCTGCTCCCGACTTCTGAAAAGCCAAGGGAGAGATAATAGCTGGAGTGCGCCTGTACAACAGCAAATTTATTTCCACTATGCCATGCCTCTAACTCCGTCAATACTCTATACACCCCAGTCCAAACCAATGTCACACAGTAGTTATGCCCCCTTTCTGCTCCCACCCAGTAGTTATACGCATACACAGTAATTATGCCCCTTTGTGCCCCTACACAGTATTTATGCCCTCCTGCTGCCTCCACACAAGGTTGTGATTTGTGTCCAGCCGCTGGCCATTAAAGGACCTGAGAGCAGATGGTACTGCCTACTGATAGGAGAAGGGCTGGCAGCATGATAATGACATCATAGCAAGGCCACTGGGGACATTTACATCATATTTGACATATCAGCCACTCCTCTTATAACGATCCAGTACTGATATAACCTCCAGAGACATTACATCATATGTGACTGATATCGGCCGCTCCTCTTATAACGATCCAGTATTGATATAACCTCCAGAGACATTACATCATATGTGACTGATATCAGCCGCTCCTCTTATAATACCTCAGTACTGATATAACCTCCAGAGACATTACATCATATGTGACTGATATCAGCTGCTCCTCTTATAACGCTCCAGTACTGATATAACCTCCAGAGACATTACATCATATATGACTGATATCAGCTGCTCCTCTTATAAAGCTCTAGCACTGATATAATCTCCAGAGACATTACATCATATGTGACTGATATCAGCTGCTCCTCTTATAACGCTAGAGTACTGTTATAACCTCCAGAGACATTACATCATATGTGACTGATATCAGCCACTCCTCTTATAACGCTCCAGTACTGATATAACCTCCAGACATTTACATCATATGTGACTGATATCAGCCGCTCCTCTTATAACGCTCCAGTGCTGGTATAACCTCCACAGACATTACATCACATGTGACTGATATCAGCCGCTCCTCTTATAACGCTCCAGTACTGATATAACCTCCAGAGACATTACATCACATGTGACTGATATCAGCAGCTCCTCTTATAACGCTCCAGCACTGATATAACCTCCAGAGACATTACATCATATGTGACTGATATCAGCCGCTCCTCTTATAATACCTCAGTACTGATATAACCTCCAGAGACATTACATCATATGTGACAGATATCAGCAGCTCCTCTTATAATGGTCCAGTGCTGATATAACCTCCAGAGACATTACATCATATTTGACGGATATCAGCCGCTCCTCTTATAACGCTCCAGTACTGATATAACCTCCAGACATTTACATCATATGTGACTGATATCAGCCGCTCCTCTTACAACGCTCCAGTGCTGGTATTACCTCCAGAGACATTACATCACATGTGACTGATATCAGCCGCTCCTCTTACAATACCTCAGTACTGATATAACCTCCAGAGACATTACATCATATGTGACAGATATCAGCCACTCCTCTTATAATGGTCCAGTGCTTATATAACCTCCAGACACATTACATCATATGTGACGGATATCAGCCACTCCTCTTATAACGCTCCAGTACTGATATAACCTCCAGAAACATTACATCATGTGACTGATATTAGCCACTCCTCTTATAACGCTCCAGTACTGATATAACCTCCAGAAACATTACATCATATATGACTGATATCAGCTGCTCCTCTTATAATTCTCCAGTACTGATATAACCTCCAGAGACATGACATCATATGTGGGGGATGGAGGGCTGGGAAATTTTGGAATGCCACTGATGACAGGGAATGGGTGGTTGGGGGGGGGGTTGAGGGGGTCACTGGAGGATATAACTTCTTAGAAGCTCTGTGTAAAGTATAGGTGAGATAGAGGGCAGAGGTCTGTGAGGGGCTGGAACACCAGGGGGACACAAGATGTGCAGGGGCAGCAGCTTCAGGACTCCTAGCTTCTCTCCCACAATAACTTACCCCATTGCTGTTGTGTGGAGTAGGATGATCAGTGAGGGACTGAATATTATACTTCAGGCAGTCTTGAGACACAGTAACACAGGAGACCAGGAGAGAGTAGTAGCTGCTTCTCCATTATCGTCTGCTGCTGCTGCCTCGGCTAGTCTAGCTCCGCCCCCTCCTCACACAGAATGGAATATCACACTGCACAGAGGAGGGGGGAGCTGTCTGCTCATGTGGGCTCCCTGACATTTACTTTGGAGAAAGGAACAAGCCCTGCAAGTTACTGTGCTGTCCCTTTCCCCAAAGTAAAATGATGTGTGCCAGTGTTGCAGTCCAGCACCTGTTAACAGCCATGATGGTAGCTGTGAGCTGGCCTACTGCACCCTAAAAGACTGGCAGGCAGTACATTCGGGGCCTGGGGCATAACATCCGGGGCCCAGGCCCCGAATGTTTTAGCCTAACGACACCCCTGGACACCGAAGTTGCTGCTGGGAAGGATGTTGTTCGGTTATTCTGCCACTTTTACGGAATGACAAGAATACCCCCCAAAACCGAATATATTAGAGGAAATATTGTTAGGAAACATATATTTACTTGTACATAAAGCATAAGTGCTGCCAAAAATTACAAGGAAGAGGCACTCCGATACATCACATAAAGGAGGGCCTCATTCACATTGTGGTACAATTGTTCATGTCGTGGGACTCCTACACTCATAAAGCCTATGCACAAAGAGAAAGGGCTGACAAAAATTACAAGGAACAGGCACTCTAATACACCCTTTATTACACATAAATGAGGGCATCAAACACACCTTTGAAAAATTATGATTGATGGCCTGCTGCTGACACTCAAAAACAATAGGGGTGACGTGCAGCTGCTGAGCTGACCGTCTAAAACATTATGGGTGAGGTGCTGCTGCTGAGCTGACCATCTAAAAAATTATGGGTGACATGCTGCTGCTGAGCTGACAGTCTAAAACATTATGGTTGAGGGTCTACTGGTGAGCTGACCGTCTAAAACACTATGGTTGAAGGCCTGCTGGTGAGCTGACCGTCTAAAACATTATGGTTCCGGGCCTGCTGGTAAGCTGACTGTCTAAAACATTATGGTTATGGTAATGTCGACTTGATTAACGGCAGGAAAAAATGACACCGGATGTCAGCTATATAGGATACAGTAACGTTATAATGCACAAGCCCCGCAGGTAATGTCGACTTGATTAACGGCAGAAAAAATGACACCGGATGTCAGCTATATAGGATACAGCAATATTATAATGCACAAGCCACGCAGGTAATGTCAACTTGATTAATGGCAGAAAAAATGACACCGGATGTCAGCTATATAGGATACAGTAAAGTTATAATGCACAAGCTGTGCAGGTGGTGTTAAGGTCAGGCAAACTTGCGTTATTTTTGCCCCAAAAGAAAAAAATATATTGTAGCCAGATGTAACAATAGTCCTTAAAAGGACTTTTGGGTCTTTTTAACAGAACAACTACCCCTGCCTAGCCAAATCCTATCCCTACACTATCTGTGCCTCCTTGCGCAAACGTTATACAGCAGACGCAGCGCAGGTACTGTGGCCTTGATTAGCCGGCAGAAAAAATGACAATGGATGTCAGGTATATAGGATACAGAAAGGATAAGAATGCACAAGCTGTGCAGGTGGTCTTAAGGTCAGGCCACCTTGCGCAATTTTTAACCCCCAAAAAATAAAAAAATATATTGTAGCCAGATATCAAAATAGCCCTTAAAAGGGCTTTTGGGTCTTTTCAACAGAAATTCTAGCCCTGCCTAGCCAATTTTTATCCCTACACTATCTGTCCCTCTTTGCAGCAGCTCTCCCTGACTCGGTCTGAGCCGGGTCACATGTCACGCTATATAGCACCCGATGACGCGTTCCTGGCCAGCCCATCACTGTAATGCCAGTAGCCAAGATGGAGAAGGAAAAAAGGGGGGACCCCACGCGGTTATTGGCCCTTCCCAGCCTAATGGTACCAGCCTGCAGCCGCCCCAGAACAAGACCCTCAATTTAGAAGGTCCGGTCCTGCGAGTACCCGGCTCTTCCCGACACCCCTGGTGGCGGTGGGTGCCGGGGTAATAGATGTTGGGGTTAGTGCTGGCCATACCGGCAAGCACTAAGCCCAGTATTATTAATCAGGGCCGTCTATAGATAGCCATGATTACTAAAACTGCAATGTTGTAAAAAAACACACACACACTTATAAAATATTTTATTGAAATAAATACTCTCACAGACCCCTGTTTGACCATTTTATTTAAAAAATAAAAAAGCTGGTCCGACGTAATCCACTGAATCCGACGTAGTCCTCAGCATTCACTATCCTGAAAAATAGAAAACAAATAAATAAACAAAAAAACAAACAAACACAGACCACTTACCTCCTCCTCCTCTTCATTACATTGCGCCCTCTGCTGGTGAATGAAAAAAATTACACCTTGAATTCTCCAATGAAAAAAAAAACATGATAGGTGACGGATCCGTCATGAACTCCATTGAAAGTCAATGGAGGACGGATCCGTTTACTATTGTGTCACACCAAACGGATCCGTCCTCCATTGACTTTCAATGGAGTTCATGACGGATCTGTCATGACCCCAATGCAAGTCAATGGGGACAGATCCGTTTACTATTGTGTCACACCAAACGGATCCGTCCCCATTGACTTGCATGGTCATCCGTCCCCATTGACTTGCATGATCCGTCTAGGGGACTCGAGCATTGCACTCGAGTACACTCGGTGTTCGGCCCTTCGCACAGTTGGGGGCGACGGCGGGGCAGAGGGAGATAAGCGCTTCCATTGTGGAAGCACTCATCTCCATAGTCATCTGTATCGCCGTCCTCAGGTAAGTATTAGTGCTTATTTTTTTTTATTGTTGCAGTCCCAGACCGGAGCTCTATTGGGGGCACTGGGGACATTTTTACTGGCACATGGGGCACTGGGGGCACTTTTACTGGCACATGGAGGCATTTTTACTGGCAAAAGGGGCACTGGGGGCATTTTTACTGGCACTGGGGGCATTATTACAGGCACTGGGGCCATTTTTACTGGCACATGGGGCACTGGGGGCATTTTTTACTGGCACATGAAAGCACTGGGGGCATTTGTTACTGGCACTGGGGGCATTTCTTAATGGCACTTGGGGGCATTTCTTAATGGCATGGGAACACTGGGGGCATTTCTTACTGGCACTGGGGGCATTTTTACTGGCACATGGGGGCATTTCTTACTGGCACATGGGGCATTTCTTACTGGCCCTTGGGGGCATTTCTTACTGGCACATGGGGGCACTGGGGGCATTTCTTACTGGCACATAATTTGGGGGGCATCTATGGGGATGGGACACTTTTTACTGGCACATGATTTTGGAGGGGAATCAATGGGGGGAACTTCTGGTGCATTATTGGGGCGTTTCTTACTGGCACATAATTTGGGTGACATTTTGGGGCACTTCTTACTGGCACATTGGAAGCATTATTACTTCTGGGGCACAGTGGGGACATTAGTACTGTTGGGGGCACTGTTACTAACAAGTGCACTCTGGCAGAGAATTATTGGGGAGTTTGGGACTTTGGGGAGCACTATTACTGTGGGGCACCTGGCACAGTATCAGCGCAGTTATTTCTGGGGGACGTTATGTTTACACTATTACTGGGCACACTATTACGGGACACCATTTGCTGGGCGCAGTTATTTTAGGACACTGTGTGCCAATAATTATTGCAGGGCGCTATCTGTGTGGTACTAGTGCCACAGTACTGGGGGTGGTAGGATGATTTGTCCAGAAGACGATGCAGAGATGAGAAATGGCTAAAAAATGGCGTCTGGTCTGAAAGGAGAAGATGAGGAAAGAGAAGATCTACATCAGAGGAGACGTCACTGGATGTAAGAAGTAAGGGGTGCTGTATTAGGCTACATTCACACGAACATTGTGTTTTGCAGTCTGCAAATTGCGGATCCGCAAAAAAAGGATGATGTTCCGTATGGCATCCGTTTTTTTTTGCAGATCCACTGTAACGATGCCTATCCTTGTCCGCAAAACCTGACAAAAATAGGAATGGACATACACATGCGGACAGCACACAGTGTTCATTTAAGTCAATGGGTCCGCATCTGAGCCTCAAAATATGCAGATCTTTTATGGAGATTTTCTTTTAGACATGTGGACATAGAGAGTGGAGAAGCAGGTTTGTTTTTTTCGTGATGGCATTCATCTGTCTGATATTGGTTACAATATTTTTAACCTCAACCTGCAGACTATGGTTGAAATAGCTGTGGGTGAGGTGGGGCCCTTGCCGCCTTGTTAGGCGGCATGGGCCTTGTGGGTTGTTTATTGGATAGTCATCCCGCTATGGGATGGACTCTTTTGTATTTCAAAGTTGAGTAGAGTCTGAGTTTATGACTATGCTCTTAATTATGGTTGAGTTTAAGAGTTAATTATTAATTAGTTAATTTATTTGAATTTAATAAATTAATAAGTTTTACCTCCACTCTCTAGTCTGGTGTCATTATTTTGTTTTGATAATTCTTTTTTTGATAAATTTGGTTATTTACTGGTTAGGGCATATATACTGTGTATTGCCATGGATGGGCCCCGGACATTTAGGAGGGGGACACATGGCAATACCAGTATTGCCATTTTGTCCTTTGTCTGTCACTGGGTTCTGGTCAAATCTGCCCAGTGACTGAGAGGCTATTTTAGCCTCAGGGAAAATCTTTCCTGCTCTTTTGGGGATCACTGGGCAGAGATTTTATTCTGCCCAGTGATGTGTACTTTGATTGGTCAGTTCAAATGATCTATTGTGTCACAGGGTTCAGGGTAAGTTTACCTGGACCCTGGTGACAATAATTTTATTGGGTAGGGTGGGAGGAGTTTTTACTATAAATGTCCGCGCTCCAGGGTTCAGTTTGCCCTTTGACTGCATCTACCCGTGAAGCCGGATTCTGCGTGTTCCTCCCTCCCCTCCCCAGAATTTTGAGGATATTACGTGTTTTATATTAATTTTGTAGGTAGGGTGGTTTATTGGATAGTCATCCCGCTATGGAATGGACTCTTTTGTATTTCAAAGTTGAGTAGAGTCTGAGTTTATGACTAGGCTCTTAATTATGGTTGAGTTTAAGAGTTCATTATTAATGAGTTAATTTATTTGAATTAAATACATTAATAAGTTTTACCTCCACTCTCTAGTCTGGTGTCATTATTCTGTTTTGATAATAGGTTATTTACTTGTTAGGGCATATATACTGTTTATTGCCATGGTATGCTGATTGGCTCTTAGGCCCCACTGGCTTCTCCTGTTCAAAGAAGGGTTCATTGGAAGTAGGTGTCGTCCACTTCCCTGCAGATAATTTTAAAATCGAACAAAAGGTGGAAAATGATAGAGTATAGTTGATTAAAGTTCCATTTGAATAAGCATCAACTACTGTTCTTAAGATCAGATATGGGACAGATTTTGTTTTAACAGTTGCCTTGTCCTATGTGTTATCTTGGGAAAGCCTTCTCTATGACAATTAAAATGTTTAGGGGACAAAGATCAATTAGCAAGAAGCATATATTTATATGGACATCCTAAAACAGGTGGTTCATTCAGAGGCTAAAAGCTATTTATAAAACCTAGAATTCAGAAGTTGTGTAGCTGAGGTGGAATAATTGCAATATACTGTATATATATATATATATATATATATATATATATATATATATATATTTGTGGGTATGTGCTGAAGTGTGCCTTAACCATTAGCTACCAACACCGTATATGTACAGCGCTGGAGAGATGTGTAAACATGGAGCCATGGCTGGGGGGTGTCTGCCGTTTCAAAGAGCAGAGGCCCGCGGCTAATGACAGCGACCGGCAGTAATGCTGATCATGGTCATTACAGCCTTTAGATGCCATGATCGAGTGTGCGACAAATAGGGATGCCGGTAATTCGCTATAATAGGCTGGGTCTCTCTGAAGAGACCCAGCGTATTAGAGCTGCCATTCTTTTGTTGGCCAGCAGGTGGCAGGCCAACATAAAAATCAGCAATTCACATTACCATGCTGCTGTATGCAGCATGGTAATATTGATTTAAAAAAGAAAATTGTGAACATGGTAGCCTCCTAGACTGGCTACAAAATGTTTTTTTTTTAAGTAAAAAACTAAATGTAAAAGAAAATATAAAAAAATTGAAATCACCCCTCTTTCCTTAGAATAAAAACATAAATAATAAAAAATATAAACATCAGGTGCATCAGGAGTCCGAAAGTTTTAATTTTTATATTTAGACACGTAAAACCTATACATATGTGGTATTGCTGAAATCACACTGACCCAGAAAATGAAAAGCACAGGTCATTTTTGCTGCAAAGGGAACAACGTAGGGGCAAAACCTGTAAAAAAGTGGAGCATTAGAAAGTACAACATGTCCTACAAAAAACAAGCCCTTATATGGATATGGGAATGGAAAAGTAAAAAAGTTATAGCACCAGGAAGAAAAATGAAAATGAAAAAACCCTATGGTATCCAAACGATTAAGAAGGCAATATGATCAATTTTTCTCTTGTAATTGGCTAATTTACAATTGTGCTCTCCCACTAAGCTACCGTATAAATAAAGAGGCCACCAGACCTGTGATAGGCCATTTTGTACTCTGACACTTGTCTTTGTGCTTCTTTGACTCCATCAGCTGATGCTTGTTTAACCCTTTCTACCCCGGGCCAGTTTTCACCTTCCTGCCCAGGCCATTTTTTGCTAATCTGACATGTGTCACTTTTTGTGGTAATAACTTCGGAACACTTTTACTTATCCAGGCCATTCTGAGATTGTTTTCTTGTTGCACATAGTACTTCATGACAGTGGTAAATTTGAGTAATTATATTTTTCCCTTGACCCATGACAGCACCGTAGAGAGACGTATCCAACCCCTCAACTGGACAGGAAGCCTCAAAGCAATTAAAAAGGGAACACCCACTCCCTCCCTCAGTGTGGTTTTCTGTCCTCTGGACAGAGGAGCCTGGCACATGCAGCCTCCAGGGCTGTGAAGCAAGGAACACCTTATGGATTGAACTTAAGTTTTACAGCGAATATTTGTGTTGTGTGGTTGGTATGAATCTGCTTGGTGTCTTTAGTATGATTGATAGGGTCAGCAGGCAGGCCAACATCAGCAATTCACATATTACCATTTTAAAGTAAAAAACTAAATGTTAAAAAAATATATTAAACAAAAAAATTTAAATCACCCCTCTTTCCTTAGAATAAAAACAAATAATAAAAAATATAAACATCATGTGCATCACAGAGTCCTGGTTGACTGCCTCGTGGCTTCAGGGTCTGGCCGACTGCCTCGTGGCTTCAGGGCCTGGCCGACTCCCTCGTGGCTTCAGGGTCTGGCCGACTGCCTCGTGGTTTCAGGGCCTGGCCGACTGCCTCGTGGCTTCAGAGCCTGGCCGACTGCCTCGTGGCTTCAGGGCCTGGCCGACTGCCTCGTGGCTTCAGGGCCTGGCCGACTGCCTCGTGGCTTCAGGGCCTGGCCGACTGCCTCGTGGCTTCAGGGCCTGGCCGACTGCCTCGTGGCTTCAGGGCCTGGCCGACTGCCTCTTGGCTATAGGGCCTGGTTGCCTGCCTCTTGGCTATATGGCCTGGTTGCCTGCCTCTTGGCTATAGGGCCTGGTTGCCTGCCTCTTGGCTTTAGGGCCTGGTTGCCTGCCTCTTGGCTTTAGGGCCTGGTTGCCTGCCTCTTGGCTTCAGGCTGAATACCTTTGATCTTATGTTGGTTTCACTAAATCCTGTCTGGCTGATCTCCTGTGCGCCTGTACATGCCTGGCTGTATGCCTGTGTGGCTATGCCTGTGTGGCTGGACATTTTAACATCTATGCCTGTGCCTGGTTGGTTGATCAGATATCTATCTTTGCTTGCTTAGGGCTCGTTCACATCACCGTTTTGCTGTCCGTTCTGATTTTCCATTATTTCAGCGCAAAAAACGGAAAAAAACAGATTCGTTTAATTTTCCATTGGTTTTCATTGTGACGGAAATGTGTCCGTTATAGCCATTTCGACAACGTATCAGTTTTACATAACAGAAACTAAAGTCTTGTCGACAGGACTTTTTTGTCCGTCCAGTAAAACGGATCCGTCATTGTCCGTTTAGATTTTGGAATGTAAGTCTATGTGAGACGGAGTTTGATGGATAGCCCACGGAATATTTTCCGTCATGTAATCCGTTTTGGAATCCGTTATAAATTATAGGAAATGTGATTATGCACATGACAGGAAATAAAAGCGCAGCCATTTTTGTTGCTGGATGCCTTATTTCCTGCTTGAATTGTGCCAAAGGGAGCTATCCAGCAGTGTCAGGCAGGTATTTTGCAAGTTTAAATTGTAAAAGCATTGTTTTTTCCCTTCCTTTCTCTGTACTAACACTATTCTAACAATGTGTGATGTAATGATCGATTTCTATATGTTTTTTTCCCTACCATTGCTAGTATGTCTGTATTTTGAATATATTTACTATGTTTTTTTTCTTCTCCTTTTTATTTGTTTTTAATGTTGTAGATTATTTGATTTGTGTGTGTTTTTAATATGTTGTCATTTTTTACACAGATTTCTGCGTTTTGCTTGGGACGCTGTTATTTTTTGGGGCAAGAGATTCCCTTTGGCCTAAATACGTTAGCCTGCGGCATTCAGTAAGTGTTGTCCTACAAAGCGTACCACCTTTTAAAGTTGGTACTTATTTTTGCTTTATTGTAACTAAATTACTTTTCATGTATGGTTTTCCCTTTTTTTTTCTTTAATAATAACAAAATGTTTGTGGCCAAACTTTGATTTTTTTTGGTCTAAATATTTTACAGGGTGGGACCTCTACTGCCGGACATGGAGCTCCAGTGAGGGGACAAGTTGTGCGGGCTCCGGATGCAGGAAGTGTAAGTTTGAATTTGGATGTGTTGTTACATAGTTCCATAGTTTCCAAGGCCCAAAATAAAGTCAGTCCATCCAGTTGATCCAGAGGAAGGGCCAAAACCCTTTTGCGTTTGATCTTCTTTTTTTTTGTATAGAAAAAAATAAAATCAAAATCATGGCTCTGAAAAGTTGCTGCATAAACGACCCCTCTCGAGTAAATGGAACCTCTCATATTCTTACCCTCCATAACTACATCCTGGCCCCTGTTGAACTATTTTTGACAACTTACCTTCACAACCTCCTCATGGGGAAAGTTCTATAGTGTCAATGCTCTTACAGTAAAGAGTCCATAGTCTCATTGCTCTTACCGTAAAGAATCCTCTTCTATGTTTGTGTACAAACCTTCTTTCCTCCAGACGCAGAGGATGTCCCCTCGTCACAGTCCTGGGGATAAATAGATGATGGGAGAGATCTCTGTACTGACCCCTGATATCTTTAGACATAGTTATTATTTATCGCGTCAGTCGCATGATTTTGGAAGAGAATATTCCTATTTGGTTTAATCTGTCTGTGTCCTGGAGTCCACCCATTCCATTTCTTAATTTAGTTGCCATCCTCTGAAACCTCTCCAGCTCTGCTTTGTCTGGCTTGTTCACAGTAGCCCAGAAATGTACACTGTACTCCATGTGTGGTCTACCTAGTGATGTTTAAATTTGCTACACTATGCTGTAATTAATGGCATTTTTGGCCCTTTTGATGCTACCCATTTTATAATTGTCAGAGTCTGCTGCTGTATGCATCAGGTTTCTTGAGCTTATTTTGTAGTTTTCTAGATTTTAAACTGACCTTTTCCCAGTTTAGGTTAATTAATGCTTTTACATTTAGTATGTACTTGGGACTTGCATTATTCATTCACATATGTCTAACCTTTCATTTGTCCTGGAGAGAAATGTTTGTAAAGTTATCTGACCCTGCCTCCAGTATAGCCCTATCTATCTGTAGCAGTGTACTGGCCTCTTCGGTGTTAGCGACTTTACACATTTCACTGTCCTGTAGCAAATAATATCTTTAATAGTGTCAACCTTCTGCAATATTGTAATGCCAAATATAGCTGCAAATTTGGCAAAATACACCCCCCTGTGGTACCCCACTAGTGACAGTTACCCAATCTGAGTATCTAGCATTTCATGTCTTTTATGTTGTAATTTTTATATTTTTATGTTGTACCGTGACAAACGCTGTGTTGAATGCCAGATCTACCACATCCATTTTTTGTCCATGGCCAAGTTTGGAAGTTATCTCATCATAGAAAAGTGATCAATTCCCTGAATAATTCCTTCAGATATATTATTTTTTGGTTAAATGTCATTGATGTTCTCCTACATGGCATTTATCAGAAAGCATTCCAACAGTTTACACACCCCTGAAGTTTACATTCTCGCCCTATATTTATTTTCCTGGGTTTGGATTTCCGCCTGGAATATTAGCCACACAGTTGATATGTGCTATTGGTTTTTTTGACTTTTTTTTTTTTATTTTTATTTGTGGATGATTTTGTGTTTGGAGTATTCTGTCCATTACTGTTTTAAATATTACCAATTGCCCTGTTTTATTTAATGTTTTTCAGGAAACCACACACTCAATTGGCCAAACTTCAGGTGCTGAAAGACAGCCAAGTGGGCATGGTGCTGCCAGGAGGGGTCGTGGACGTGGATCTTGTGGTCGACCGGCTGTAAGTTCTGTTTTAATTTGGACTCAAAACATTGACTATGAATGTGTTAGGGCTCCGTGTAAGAGCTTTCTTTGTTGCAGGGTTCTAGGGCTTCTGAGGAGGATGAGGAGGAGACTCCCATGCCCACCATTGATGGGTCCCTCCTCATCCAATTAGTGGAAGAGCGCCCCCCACTGTGGGATCAGTCGGATCGACTACATGCGGATCAGATGGCCACCCGTCAACTTTGGCAGGAGGTGTATCGTGGCATCATGCCCAATTGGGATACACTGTCACGTAAAGGCCAGTCGAGTTGTGGTGTGTATATTTTTTTGCTTTTTGTTAAAAATAAAATGCAATAATATTTGGTTACTGCCTGATGTGCCTTTATGGATATATTTAAACATGCTTTTTTGTCTCTATTTTAAATGCTGGCCCAATGTTGGTTCTCTGTGTAAGTTGTTATGCTTTTTTTAGCATTTAAAAGTGGCAAACATCATTCTGGGTTGTTTTTTTTTTCACCCAAATCTCATTTGCAACTAGCATTTTGTACTCCGTTCATTTTAAAGTGAAAAGCGTGTTTCTAAAATATTCCAAAAGCGCAACATTAGCCCTATTTACTGTAAGAATAGATTAGACTCGAAATAAGTAACAGGTAGCATTTGTAGCTTGTTTTGGTTGTTCACAATGTCAAACCAAGTATTTATAACTTAGTTCAGATGTCTATGTTAGTTTTTAATCTATTTTATTTTCCTTTTGAAGGACGTTTCATAATTACCCGCTGGCGGTATATGAGGGACCGGTTTATCCGGAACCTTAATAAGGAGCGTTTGGCCCCCAGCGGGTCCGGAGCCAAGCGCACTCGTCCATACAGATATCAACGGGCTCTGGAGTTCCTTAGGCGCACGGCAGGACTCCGAAGGTAAGTTTAATTTCAAACGGTTAGGATTTGTGCTATGACACTGTCTGATGTCTTATGTTTTTTTCTTTCTTTTCCTTTCTAGGACACAATCCAGTGTTGAGGAGGTTGCGCAAAGTGAGGCCCCCTGCGAGGGCGATTCCCAGGCAGTAGCAGGGCCTTCTGTGTCAGAGGCAGGAGCTCAGGACAATGAAGGTCCCCGACCTGCTACGGACACTCCTCCCCAGTCTGAAAGAGCTCATATAATAGATTCCTTTGAAGGTCTGGGGAGGAGAGGACGAGCAGGTCAGAGACAGCAGCAGGAATCAAAGCTGCGTGATCTACCAAGTATCATTCGTTACAACTTGCTTAGATTGGATGCTCAGAATGTTCGGACTCGGGATTAGTTTAAGACTCGGATGCGACAGTTGGAGGGGGCGGTGCTGTCGTTGACCAAGAATCCGAACGTTCAGTTCCTCCTAAGCCTCACTCCTATGCTGGACCGCGTCAGTCCTGAGAATCTGCCTCTGTGCTGCTCAGCACTGACTCATACCATTCACGTTTATCAGCGCCACCCCCCTCCCCTTCCTACCCCCATCCCACTCCCGTCCCCCATCCCCCGTCCGTTCCCCTTCTCACTCCCATCCCACTCCCATCCCCCATCCCCTGTCAGTCCCCCTTCTCACTCCCGTCCCCCATCCCCGTCCGTCCCCCTTCTCACTCTCAGAGCAGTGCCCATCCTTTCTTTGCCTCTCCACATCCTACCTCTGGTTTTTTACAACCACCTCATTCTTTCCAAACTCCATCTTCTTTTGTTTCTTCTCCAGGAGCTGCTCTGTCAGTGTCCTCCTCCCTTCATACTCCCCCTCCTCCCGCTGATATTAGTGGCCGGCCAGAGTCTTCCCTGAGTGCTTTGATGCAGCCCCCATGAATACACAGAGGTTCCCGCTTGCTGCATTTTTTGTTTTCTTTAACCCCTTCCCACCCAGGGATGTGAGTTGCCGCCCAGCGCCGTACTAGTATGGCGCGCTGATCGGGCGGGTGCAGGAGCTGCGCCTGCCCGATCAGCTGCGGGGGACCGATCTGTGCCCAGTAGCCGGACCCCTGCTTCGTACGCCCGCATCTGTGTTTTCACCGATGCGGGCATATTAACCCTCGATGTGCCGCGGTCAGCGCTGACCGCGGCACATGCGATGCGGGAGGAAGGGGGGTCCATCGGGTCCCCGCGCTGCTGTGATGGACGGGGACCCGATGGCTTGGATAGCAGCCTAAAGCAGGCAGGAAGCAGGCTGTAAGTGTATTACATTGAGTAATACACTTACAGCCAATGCATTACAATACAGAAGTATTGTAATGCATTGTAAAGGGTATCAGACCCCCAAAGGTTAAATAAAGTGGGAAAAAAAAGTGAAAAAAAATAAAAGTTTCAAGTTAAAAAAAAAAAAAAAGTACACTTTTCCCAAAATAAAGTTAAAAAAAACTGTAAAAAAAAGGGGAAAAAAGAAAAGTAGACATATTAGGTATCGCCGGGTCTGTATCGACCGGCTCTATAAAAATATCACATCATCCACCCTGCCAGGTGAACGCAGTAAAAAACAAACAAAAAAAAAACAGTGCCAAAACAGCCATTTTTTGGTCACCTTCCCTTACAAAAAGTGTAATAGCAGGTGATCAAAAAGGCGTATTTAACCCAAAATGGTACCAATCAAACCATCATCTTGTCCCACTAAAATGATACCCTACCTGAGACAATCGCTTGAAAAATAAAAAAAATATGGCTTTCTGAAAATGGCAACACAAAAAAAAGATTTTATTCTATTCAAAAATAAATCTAATGTGTAAAACTTTCCAAAAATAAAAAAGTTAGACGTATTTGGTATCGTCACGTCTGTAACAACCTGCTCTATAAAAATATTACATGAGATGGCCCCCCAGGTGAATGCTGCAAAAAAAAAAAAGAAAACTATGCCAAAACAACCATTTTTTTCCCTCTTGCCTCACAAAAAGTTTAATAGCAGGCGATCAAACAGGCGTATTTAACCCAAAATGGTACCAATCAAACCGTCATCCTGTCCCGCAAAAATGATACCCTACCTGAGACAATCGCCCGAAAAATAAAAAAAAATATGGCTCTCTGAAAATGGCAACACAAAAAAAAGATTTTATTCTGTTCAAAAATAAATCTAACGTGTAAAACTTTCCAAAAATAAGAATGTTAGACATATTGGGTATCGCCGCGTCCGTAACAACCTGCTCTATAAAAATATCACATGATTTGCCCTCTGGTGAATGCTGTAAAAAATAAAAAAAATAAAAACATGCCAAAACAGCTATTTTTTTCACCTTGCCTCACAAAAAGTGTAATACCAAGTGATCAAAAAGTTTTATGTACCCCAAAATGGTACCAATGAAAACAGCTCATCCCACAAAAAATGAGCCCCCACATAAGACAATAAAGACAAAAAAAAATAAAATCAGTGGCTCCCGCAAACCATTCCATCAAAATCTGTGTTGTAAAATCCATATGGCGCTCCTTCTGTTTTGAATCCTGCCATGTGCCCCCACATCAGTTTACCATAACATATGGGGTGTTGCCGTATTCAGGAGAAAATGGGGAACAAATTATGTGGTGCTTTTCTCCTGTTACCCCTTATGAAAATAAAAAAAATTTGGGGCTAAAGCAACATTTTATTGGAAGAAATGAAACTTTTCATTTTTACAGCCAAGTGTTTCCAAATTCCGTAAAACACTTAGGGGGTCAAAGTGGCCAGTACCCCCCTTAATATATTCGTTGAAGGGTGTAGTTTCCAAAATGGGGTCACTTTTTGAGGGTTTCCACTGTAGGGGTACGTCAGGATCTCTCAATTACAAAATGGTGCCTAAAAACTATTGGAGCAAAATCTGCCTCCAAAATCCATATGGCGCTCCTTTACTTCTGACCATTGCCACAAACCCATAGAGACGTTTACCACCACATATGGGGTATTTCTGTAAACTGCAGAATCAGAGCAATGTATATTGTGGTTTAGTTTGCCGTTAACCCTTACTGTGTTGCAAGAAAAAAATTATTAACATGAATAATCTACCATTTTCCTTTAATTCTTGTGGAACACCTCAAGGGTTAACAAAGTTTGTAACAGCAGTTTTTTTATAATTTGAGGGGTGTAGTTTCTAAAATTGGGTCATTTATGGGTGGGTTTCATTATGTAAGCCCCTCAAAATCACTTTATATCTGAATTGGTGCTTAAAAAATGGTTTTGGAAAATTTGGTGAAAATTTGAAAAGTGGCTTCTAAACTTCTAAACCTTCTAACGTCCTAAAAAAGTAAAATAACATTTATAAAATTATGCCAACATAAAGTAGACATATGGGGAATGTAAAATAATACCTATGTTTGGAGGTATTACTATGTATTTTGAAAGTAGAGAAATTGAAATTTGGAAATTTGTAAATTTTTCCAAATTTTTGGTAAATTTCGTATTTTTTTATAAATAAAAATGAAATATTTTGCCAAAAATTTACTACTGTCGTGAAGCACAATATGTGACGAGAAATCAGTCTCAGGAAGGCCTGGATAAGTTAAAGCGTTCCAAAGTTATTACTACATAAAGTGACACATGTCAGATTTGCAAAAAATGGCCTAGACAGTAAGGTGAAAACAGGTCGGGGGTTGAAGGGGTTAAAATAATTTGTTATTGTTAGAATTTTGTTTATATTTTCTATTTTCATTTTATTTATATGACTCATACAAAGGGTGGTCTTTTTCTAAATTTCCTAAGTTTATGTTTTAATATAAAAGAGACAAAAGAAATCTCTAATCAGATAATGTTTTTATTTTGGGACATAACTATTTATGTGATAAATATTATTGGAAAAAACAAAGAACAAATTGTGTCTGTACTTTATTCACACATGCACTCCGTACATAGTTGCCCGTTGTTTTGACACATTACACATATACAATGTTAGATTGGGTCAATTCGCTAGATAGAAATCAAAATACCAAATAAGTCCTATCACACACACAGATATTTAACAAAGGACAAAAGGTTACATTTAGACTATTACATGATCCTCCTGCATATCTTACTTAAGATTTTGCAATTTAAATACACTTTCCATTACAAAAAGGAAACTAAGGCCTCACTATGTTTGGTAAGGCTTGTTTGTGTAAAAAATTTAGTCAGAAATGTCCCATGGAACACCAAAAAAAATAAAATAAAATTAAGTGTCATGTTGCCATGGAAGAAATCCAGCCGGGGAACTAAAAAAATTGGCAAAAGAATCCCTCAGGGCGTTGACAGCTGCTGTAGACCGAGGACCAGTGGTCTGCTGCTGTTGGCCAAAAGCAACAGAGGGAAAATCCGTTGGTGAAGGCTCCCGCGTCAAAATGAAATTATGAAGAATTACACAGGCCTTCACCACACTGTCTAAAGTGTCTGGCAGAAGCTGGATAGGCCCCTGGAAAATACGCCATTTGGAGGCGAGTATTCCAAAGGCACACTCCACCATCCGCCGTGACCTGATGAGGCTATAGTTAAAATTCTGGCCAACAGTACTCAAGTGCCACTGCCCATAGGGTTTGAGGAGGTTGCCACACATCTGGAAAGCCTCATCTGCAACAATTACAAAAGAGGTTTTGGCTGTGGAAAATTAAAATTTCCACTATTGACACGCCGGCCCATAGCAGAGGATTTAAATACCTTAGAGTCGTTTGTACGACCGTAGGCACCTATGTCAACACAAATAAAACAATATTTTGCATCAGCAAGTGCCATCAAAATAACCGAAAAATAACATTTATAATTAAAAAATAAAGAGCCACTTAGGGGCGGCTTCTGAATTCGGATGTGTTTACCATCCAGGGCCCCCAAACAATTGGGAAATTGGGTAACTTCCCAAAAATCTTTAGATATTTGTTCCCAAGCAGCAGTGGTGGGTTCAGGGATAAATTCACTATGCAGGCAAGCCCACAGTGCCTTGCTAGTGTCCTTGACAATGTATGAAATCGTTGATTTGCCAAGACGAAATTGATAATGTAGGCTGGCATAGCTCTCCCCAGTGGCCAGAAAACTATAAAATAAAAAACAAAGTAATAAAAAAATCAACAGTAGCAATGCATTTAAGCAAAATATAAATACATTAACATATTGGCTGCGTAAAAACAAAAAAATAAAATAACGTGGCCCATGGAACAAAATTTCCAAAAAGGTTCACAATTCCCCACTGAAATGTATGATTGGCAAGGAGGTAATAACAAACAAGAACACAGTGCACTAATTCTCACAAGAGGAGCAGTCACAATACAAATATATAACAAACAAAAATAATGTGAAACCAGAGTGAAAGGCTAGCCAAGGGACCTAGCTAGAGGGGACACAGGGTAAGCAAATGCTTTAGGCCTAATAACCACAAAGAGAACACAGAAGGAGAAAGACTGTACAAAATTCGGAACAGGGGAGCAATGACACTATTAGACACTCACATTAGATTACTAAACAATGAAGGCTGAGCGCCTTGTGTTGTAGAAACATTAGAATTATACAGTAGTATTTGAACATGAGTTCAGAAAGTTCAAATGAACGAAAATGGGGTCAACAGTCACTTGTGGCAACACAAAAAGTAAAGTGCCTTTTGGAGTCAAATAAATAAAACAAACAAACATATACAAATAAAAACCTATATAATTAAAAATAAATACCGTATCGTCACCATAAGTCGCTCTTCTGGGGACATCTCCGGAACCACGTATTCTGTCGCTGGAGCCTACGCCTCACCCGACCAAGAAGATCATCAAATGACTGTACTGACATCCGAAAGTACTCAAAAAACTTCTGTGGATGCAGCCGCAGCTCCGGGTAAAGCACACTAAACGCACCCCGAGTCAAATGTGAAGAATTAATGGGATGTACCCAGATTCGGTGACGAGTACGCCGACGTCTCCGACTCCACAGTCCATACTCCAGGTCAGACATACGATGAGCTGGTAACATGGCTTCCGAAAAATCCACAAACATCCACCACACAGCTCACAGATTTCAATACTAATGGAGGACATTAAATACCTGCACACAAACACACACACTTGTGGAAACAACAGAAAAAAATTTCAATAAAAAATAAACGGATCCGTTAACGGAAAGTGAAAACGGAAACCTAACGGAACAAACGTATCCGTTATTACAGGGAAAAATAATAACGGATCCGTTAAAAAACTAAAACATGTAAATAACGTTGCTTTCCGTTTCCAATACGTTTCCGTTAGGATTTAAACGGATCCGTCGGATAACGGAAAGCAAAACGGTGATGTGAACCGTTCAGCCTTCGCTGAATATCTTGCATGTTTACCGGCTTTGGTAAAAGCCTGGTCTGCTGAGTGCCTGTACTTCCATACCTCCCAACTTTGCAAAGAGAGAAAGAGGGACATACTGTGCGGCGCGCACAGCGCGCCGTGCCAAATTTTTTCTGCAGTAGGCCACGCCCCTAACCCCGCCCACTATAAACTAATCTCACTCAGTCCCCTTACTACACAAGGATAATAATCACAGTGATGTCATCGTACAGGGATACTACACACAGTGATGTCACAGTACAGGCAATTTGTTATTTCTGATTATTTTAAGGCATTCCAGTGCTGGTGGAGTTTCATTACTTTGAATGAATTTTGAGAATTGCAACATTTCATCGGGGAATGATCTTTCTAAATCATGATGATAGCCTTATCTGCGCCCCCCCAGGCCTTGTTTGCACAGGTGTACTATGACATCATTGTGTTTATTATCCCTGTACTGTGACATCACTGTGCTTATGATCCCTTTACGGTGACATCACTGTGTGTATTATCCCTGTACTGTGACATCATTGTGTTTATTATCCCTGTACTGTGACATCATTGTGTTTATTATCCCTGTACTGTGACATCACTGTGTTTATTATCTCTGTACTGTGACATCGCTGTGTTTATTATCCCTGTACTGTGACATCACTGTGTTTATTATCCCTGTACTGTGACATTGCTGTGTTTATTATCCCTGTACTGTGACATCACTGTGTTTATTATCTCTGTACTGTGACATCACTGTGTTTATTATCCCTTGACTGTGACACTGCTGTGTTTATTATCCCTGTACTGTGACATCACTGTGTTTATTATCCCTTGACTGTGACACTGCTGTGTTTATTATCCCTGTACTGTGACATCACTGTATTGTATTATTTCTGTACTGTGACATCACAGTGTTTATTATCTCTGTACTGTGGCATCACAGTGTTTGTTATCCCTGTACTGTGACATCACAGTGTTTATTATCCCTGTACTGTGACATCACAGTGTTTATTATCTCTGTACAGTGACATCGCTGTGTGTATTATCCCTGTACAGTGACATCGCCTTGTGTATTATCCCAGTGCAGGAAGAGGTAAGTGGTCCGTGTTTGTGTGTTTGTTTTCTATTTTTCAGGGTCGTGGCTGGCAAAGGAAAAAAAGGGGGGGACCCCACGCCATTTTTTTACAAAAATAATTAAATAATTTTTTTTAAAAATGGCGTGGGGTCCCCCCCTTTTTTCCTTCGCCAGCCAGATACAACCAGCAGCGGCAGCCTGGCACTACCAGGGTGGGAAGGGACACGGTTATTGGCCCTTCCCAGCCTAATGGTACCAGCCTGCAGCCGCCCCAGAGCCAGACCCTCAATTTAGAAGGTCCGGTCCTGCGGGTACCCGGCTCTTCCCGGCACACCTGGTGGCGGTGGGTGCCGAGGTAATAGATATTGGGGTTAGTGCTGGCCTGCCATACCGGCAAGCACTAAGCCCAGTATTAGTAATCAGGGCCGTCTGTAGATAGCCATAATTACTAAAACTGTAGTATTGTAAAAAAAAATACACACACACAAGTATAAAACATTTTATTGAAATAAACACTCCCACAGACCCCTGTTTGACCATTTTATTAAAAAAAAAAAAAAAAAAGCTGGTCCGACGTAGTCCACCGAATCCGACGTAGTCCTCTGCATTCACGACCCTGAAAAATAGAAAACAAACACAGACCACTTACCTCTTCCTGCACTGGGATAATACACACAGCGATGTCACTGTACAGGGATAATAAACACAGTGATGTCACAGTACAGGGATAATAAACACAGTGATGTCACCGTACAGGGATAATAAACACAGTGATGTCACAGTACAGGGATAATAAACACAGTGATGTCACCGTACAGGGATAATAAACACAGTGATGTCACAGTACAGGGATAATAAACACAGTAATGTCACAGTCCAGGGATAATAAACACAGTGATGTCACAGTCCAGGGATAATAAACACAGTGATGTCACCGTACAGGGATAATAAACACAGTGATGTCACAGTACAGGGATAATAAACACAGTGATGTCACAGTCCAGGGATAATAAACACAGTGATGTCACAGTCCAGGGATAATAAACACAGTGATGTCACAGTCCAGGGATAATAAACACAGTGATGTCACAGTCCAGGGATAATAAACATTGATGTCACAGTCCAGGGATAATAAACACAGTGGTGTCACAGTCCAGGGATAATAAACACAGTTCACAGAAAGTTAAAAAAATAAAAGTATTACACTTACCTTTTTCCTAGCAGCAGGGCCAGCATCACCAGCAGGAAGATCTTCTGCTCGTGTCTGAAGGGGGCGGAGCCAATGGTGATGGCTGGCCCCGCCCCCGCCGAGACCCGATGCATTGATGAAAGGTACGGGGAGCTGCAGGGGGGACAGGAGGGAGGATGGAAGAAGCAGACAGCCGATTCCGGCTATCTGCTCCTTCCTGCAACAGGCAAGTGTCTCTGCGTCCTATGGACGCAGAGACAGCTGCCAGAGACCGGGACATACCTCCCCCGTACCGGGACAGCGGGACTGCCACTGCAATCTGGGACTGTCCCGCTGGATCCGGGACGGTTGGGAGGTATGCACTTCTATGCCTGGTTGAATGAATGCTTGTGCGTCCATGCCTGGTCTGTGTCTGCTCGGCTGACTGCCTTTGATCCTGTGCCTGCTTGGCTGACGGCCTTTGAGTCTATGCCTGCCTGTCTGGCCGGCTGTCTTTGGGTCTATGCTTGTCGGGCTACCTCTTGTACCTGTGAAGCTCATTGCTTCTGTGTTTGTGCCTGCTGGGATGAATGCTCCTGCAGCCTTGCAGCTGTCTGCTTCTGGGCTTATGTAGTGCAGTTTTGTTTGATCAGCCGCCTACTTCAGATAGCTGGCGGCTCCGGCTGCTGTGTCTTGATAACTGGCAGCTCATACAGCCTTGTTGGGTTGGCCGGCGGCTCGTTCAGCAGTATCTGGATGATGGTACTTGGCTCTGAGTGGGTGTCTGTGTCCAGCTATGCCTGAGATACCGCCATGTCTCAGTGGTAGTCTGTCTTGGTGGCTATGAATGCATGGTGAACTAGTTCTGTGGCTGTGCGTCACTGACAATTTGTAGTTTAATGATCTACAATGTGCATCGCACACCAACAAAGCCCTGTAATGCTCCTAGTGGGGAGTATGAAGGGCTGGACCATATTGTTGGAATGGCCTACAGGAGGTATGGTGCACCAGCAAAGCCCTAAAAGCCTCCTGCTTGGGTGTGAAGATATGGGCTGGACCATATTGTTTAGAAGGCCTACAGGAGGTATGGTGCACTAACAAAGTCCTACATGGCTCCTGGTTGGGAGTAAGAAGATGGGCTGAACTATTTAGTCTGGATGGCCTACAAGAGGTATGGCACACCAGCAAAACCCTATAAAAAAATGCAGCTGATCTAGAACTTCCCAGGGAGGCCCTGGAGGGTCGGCTGCTGTGTGCTGGGGCCCTTTGTGCGGTAGTTTCCAGCAGTGGGGACCCTAGGAGGTCTGAAGGGTCTAGAGGGCTCTTTGGACCTCCTGCAGCAGATCCGTGGGCTCCTCCAGGGGAGAGATGCCACAGTAGGGTTCCATCATGGATGCCATGTTGCGATGAAATTGGGAGATTTGGCGTCTGAAGTTCTTCTGGCCGATGTTACAAAGGACCTCCAGTGGATCTTGGATCAAAGCATCTGTTTCGCAATATAATCTGCACCAGAGGAATCTGTGTTCAGCAATCATTATCATCATTCTGTGTCAAGATAAGTACTTCTCTAAGATGTTTTGTTAAATCTGTTATGATTATTTTGATATGAACATGATATAAAAGAAATTTCATATTGGTTTCTAAGTTTATGCTGGATTTAGAGTATGTATAGTGTAAGGGATCGTATCCTCTCAGGGGGTCGACATCACACAATATCTTCAAAACACTGGGATTTTCAGGTCCAACTCAGTTTTATTGGTACCAGCACACCAAAACAAATCATAAAAACAAGACCTGCCCGGCTGGGCTCTGACTAAACATAGTTCAGCTAACTCACCTAAATACATACGCTGTTCATACACAGCTTTTAAGTGTGGCTTCCTCAGCCGATCAGTCCAGCAGCCTCCTGGCTATGACTCCAACCGTACCTTTGGGGGGAGATGGTCCAATAGTCCTCCCGACTATGACCGTGTGACCATCTTCTCCTAGGGTCACTGGGCCCCCCAAACTTCCAGGCTACACTGAGCCTTGTGGCCCCTCAGCCCTCGTGGCTGAGACCACACGGAGCCACCGCAGGCTCTAACCTCTCAGGCCTCCTCAGCCTTTCTCCTCTCTCCAGACTGACACTGAGGGCTGGTTTATCACATCAGTAATTACACCCAGGTGGCCTCACCTGTGGTGGAATAGGGATGTGGACTGGAATATCCACCCCCTCCAGACCTCTATTTTACCAATAGGGGGAGCTTCTTCTTCCCCAATCACCACCTACAAAGGAAAAGAGGTGTCATCATCACCATCACACATTTCACATGACCCCACATTTTCATTATGCATTTCAAATAATGTCACATGTTCATTTTGTACCTCATGTGCACCATTGCTTTTAATGGTCATTTCACCTAAACCTGTGTTCAATGTGCATCTCCCTTACACCTTCATTTAAAGGGACAGGTACAGGTTCTGCAGGAGTTTCACCACTTTCTGCAGAAGTGTCTCCATTTCCCCACAACTCCCAGAACAAGGGAAAATCACAGTCTCTAGTCGCACCATTCAAAGCACTCTCTCCATTCCATAGCTGCCGAAACCACGGAAAGTCTGTGCCCAGCACAAATTCCACCTCTGGGGTCTCACATTTTAGCAGCTCTCACTGCACAGAACTATAGTCCTTTTCAAAAGTTAGAGACACTGCGGTCTCTGTCTCTGGCCCCCTCTCCAGAAAGTCCCGAACATCGGACATCACCCGAGACACTCGTTGGCGGAAATCCAGCGTAACCCCCAGCGGGATTCCCCCAATCACCATCTCACAGGACCTTTCCTTTTCTTTATCAGCTCTTGTGATTAAAGAATCCTTCATTGCACAGTCCTGCATCAGCAGGCTCATCAGCTGCTCATGGGCACTATATGAACTTTGCACAACGACACTCGCCATCATAGTGACCTTCACAAAAAAAAAATAAAAAATTCCAACACGACAGTCTCTCTCACATGGGCTACTGGCCCTTTAAATTTCAGCAAGCTTTACTTGCCACACCGCAGAAGTGTTCGGATTAGCAGCTGCAGCTTTTTCCAAACAAACAGGCTTCCGGCCCTTTAACACAGGAACACAGCAACATTCAGCAGCACCTGCTCTTTTCCACACCGTTGCTCCTAGCAACACTTTCTTTTCACTTTTCTGTTGCCCCCAGCAACAACATTGTGCCTTCTTTGCACAGACACACGCCTTGGTGGCATCAACATTCCCGCATCCTCCACCATATGTAAGGGATCGTATCCTCTCAGGGGGTCGACATCACACAATATCTTCAAAACACTGGGATTTTCAGGTCCAACTCAGTTTTATTGGCACCAGCACACCAAAACAAATCATAAAATCAACACCTGCCCGGCTGGACTCTGACTAAACATAGTTCAGCTAACTCACCTAAATACATACGCTGTTCACACACAGCTTTTAAGTGCGGCTTCCTCAGCCGATCAGTCCAGCAGCCTCCTGGCTGTGACTCCAACCGTACCTTTGGGGGGAGATGGTCCAATAGTCCTCCCGACTGACCGTGTGACCATCTTCTCCTAGGGTCACTGGGCCCCCCCAAACTTCCAGGCTACACTGAGCCTTGTGGCCCCTCAGCCCTCGTGGCTAAGACCACACAGAGCCACCGCAGGCTCTAACCTCTCAGGCCTCCTCAGCCTTTCTCCTCTCTCCAGACTGACACTGAGGGCTGGTTTATCACATCAGTAATTACACCCAGGTGGCCTCACCTGTGGTGGAATAGGGATGTGGACTGGAATATCCACCCCCTCCAGACCTCTATGAAGCGTGAGGCCTGTCACTGCCTCACAATAGTTAGAAATATCCAAGGTTAGGATGTTTTGATCCGACTTTTTTAGTTCAGGACCTCTTATTGGCTTTTGGTTCCCTCTGCTTCCGTCGGGGTCTTTTTAGCTTAAATTACTTTCAAGCGCGGTCCCTCCTGAGGGGTGTTTTATATCTCTGCTGTTCGGTCTCTCTATGGTGCGGTCATGGGTGAAGGGAAAAATGATACCTAATTACTCTTACGGTTAATTGGATTTTCCAGAACCCATGACAGCACACCTCTAATTCCCTCCCTGGTGCTTATGGTTCATGAGAATTGTTTGTCTTTCAAGGAAATAAAAAAAACAACAAAACAAAAAAAAGTTAAAAGGAATATGTACGGCTCCTACTGATCTTCTATGGAAACAACACTGAGGGAAGAAGTGGGTGTTCCCTTTTCAATTGCTTTGAGGCTTCTTGTCCAGTTGTGGGGGTGGATCCATCTCTCTATGCTGCTGTCATGGGTTCTGGAAAATCCAATTACCGGTAATAGTAATTATCATTTTTCCTTTATTTATAAAAAAAATCCCAAATTTACCAAAAATTTGGAAAAATCCACAATTTTCTAAATTTACATTTCTCTACTTTTAAGACAGATAGTAATACCTCATAAAATAGTTATCAGCTGCCGCAAGTGCCGCCCGCAATGATTTCTCAGGATGGCCGAGCGTATGCAAGCAGAGTATCAGCATACAGCTGATACTCTGCTTGAAACTGCTGACATCGGTGCTAGCACCGATGTCAGCAGTTTAACCCCTTCCATGCCGCGGTCCGTAGGGACCGCTGTATGGAAGGGGTTAACAGGGAGGTAGCGCTCCCTTCCTCTCCCATCGGCGCTGCGGTGCGCTGGCAGCGCCGATGGTGTGGGCAGATGAGAGGGAGGAAGCTCCCTCTCCCTTCCATCGGGACGCTGCTCTGCTGTGGCAGCGTCCCGATGGTTACCATGGCAACCAGACGCTTTCGTCTGGCTTGCCATGGAAGCCTGTTCAAGCTCCTGCTAAAGGCAGGAGCTTGAACAGGCTATAAGAAAATACACTGCAGTACACTATACAGTGTACTGCAGTGTATTGTAAAATACCAGACCCACTGGTTCTTGAAGAACCAAGTGGATCTGAGTCAAGAAAGTGAAAAAAAAAAAAAAAAAGTTAAAAAAAAGTTTAAAAAATTGATTAAAAATAAAAAAACACACAATACATAAACATGTTAGGTATCGCCACATCCGTAATAACCCGCTCTATAAAAATATTACATGAGATGGCCCCCCAGGCGAATGCTGTAAAAAAAAATAAAAAAAACTATGCCAAAATAGCCATTTTTTTCCCTCTTCCCTCACAAAAAGTGTAATAGCAGGCGATCAAAAAGGCGTATTTACCCCAAAATGGTATCAATTCAACCGTCATCTTGTCCCGCAAAAACTGTACCCTACCTGAGACAATCGCCTGAAAACTGAAAAAAATATGGCTCTCTGAAAATGGCAACACAAAAAAAAATATTTTATTCTGTTCAAAATGCATCTAATGTGTAAAACTTTCCAACAATAAAAAAGTTGGACATATTGGGTATCGCTGCGTCCGTAACAACCTGCTCTATAAAAATATTACATGAGATGGCCCCCCAGGCGAATTCTGTAAAAAAAATTTAAAAAAAACTATGCCAAAATAGCCATTTTTTTCCCTCTTCCCTCACAAAAAGTGTAATAGTAGGCGATCAAAAAGGCGTATTTACCCCAAAATGGTACCAATGAAAACCTCACCTCATCCTGCAAAAAATGAGCCCCCACATAAGACAATAACTCAAAAAAATAAAAATCAATGGCTCCCGCAAACCACTCCATCAAAATCTGTGTTGTAAAATCCATATGGCGCTCCTTCTGTTCTGAGTCCTGCCATGTGCCCCCACAGCAGTTTACCACAACATATGGGGTGTTGCCGTATTCAGGAGAAAATGGGTAACAAATTATGGGGGGGCTTTTCTCCTGTTACCCCTTATGCAAATAAAAAAAATTGGGGCTAAAGCAACATTTTATTGGAAGAAAAAAAATGTTCATTTTCACAGCCAAGTGTTTCCAAATTCCGTAAAATGCTTAGGGGGTCAAAGTGGTCAGTACCCCCCTTAATATTTCCACTGTAGGGGTACGTCAGGGTCTCTCAATTACAAAATGGTGCCTAAAAACTATTCTAGCAAATTTTGCCTCCAAAATCCGTATGGCGCTCCTTTCCTTCTGACCACTGCCACAAACCCATAGAGACGTTTACCACCACATATGGGGTATTTCTGTAAACTGCAGAATCAGAGGAATGTATATTGAGGTTTAGTTTGCTGTTAACCCTTGCTGTGTTGCAAGAAAAAAAATGTTAACATGAATAATCTACGAAAAAAGTGAAATTTTGAAATTTCACCTCCATTTTCCATTAATTCTTGTGGAACACCTCAAGGGTTAACAAAGTTTGTAACAGCAGTTTTTTATAATTTGAGGGGTGTAGTTTCTAAAATGGGGTCATTTATGGTGGGTTTCATTATGTAAGCCCCTCAAAATCACTTTATATCTGCATTGGTGCTAAAAAAAAATGGTTTTGGAAAATTTGGTGAAAATTTGAAAAATGGCTTCTAAACTTCTAAGCCTCCTAACTTCCTAAAAAAGTAAAATGACGTTTACAAAATGATGCCAACATAAAGTAGACATATGGGGAATGTAAAATAATAACTATTTTTGGAGGTATTACGGTGTATTTTGAAAGTAGAGAAATTGAAATTTGGAAATTTGCAAATTTTTCAGAATTTTTGGTAAATTTGGGATTTTTTCATAAATAAGGGTGAAATATATTGACTCAAATTTATGACTGTTATGAAGTACAATGTGTCACGAGAAAACAATCTCAGAATGGCCTGGATAAGTAAAAGCGTTCCAAAGTTATTACCACATAAAGTGACACATGTCAGAATTCAAAAATTTGGCCCAGACATTAAGGCCAAAATGGGCTCTGTCCTCAAGGGGTTAATGTTTGTATGTGTCGTTGCAGAGAGAAAGCCTCCCTCCCACCCATTCCTGCAGCTAACAGATGTTGATTTTTACCTTCAGTTTTTTCAATCCCCATTGGCTGCGGAGTGGGAGGGGCGTGACCTGACCGGGTGCGTGGTTTAGCGGGACCTTGGGGGGGGGGGGGTTGCTTTTAAGTCCTTTTAGTGGAAGAAAACATCTTTTATTACTACTGAACGGTAGTAGTCTAATATTAGTCTATTTCATCTAATGTTTCTGTGTGTTGTTGCAGAGAGAAACTCACCCTCCCACCCCTGCAGCTGACAGAAGTTTATTTTTACCTTCATTTTTTCAATCCCCATTGGCTGCGGAGGGGGAAGGGGGCGTGGCCTGACAGCCGGGGTGTGGCTTAGTGAAACCTGGAGCAGGTGTTGTAAGTCCTTCTTTTGAGAGTGGTGTAAATCACAGGTCGGTGCCATGGTAATTTATGAGGACACGCAATGGGTAGCAGTGGAAGATTTACTACTGAACGGTCATAGTCTAAAATTAGTCTAAAACATAAGTTATATTTATGGTAACCAGAATACCCCTTTAACAGTATCATCCACAGCGCTCTGCCCTTTAAAGCATTGAATAGAAATGATTGGATTATTACCTGAGATTCTCAGCTGGCTGCTAATTACCTGGCTGTGTTGTTATGGAAACCTGCCCTCCCTGTGTGTGTCTGTGCAGAGAATGGCAGTTGGGGTTTAAAACCAATGCTGTCAGGCTAATATTGGCTAATGCAGGTCATATCTTGGGAATATCTCGGGAACTTTATGTCCTAGAGAGATGAGACCTGGTCTAAAACCTTCCCGGGCACCTGATGTACCTGTGTGCCGAATTTGGTGAAAATCGGTCCAGTAGTTTGGTCGTGCATAGAGAACAGACAGACAGACAGACAGAAACTCATTTTTATAATATTACTAGCAGAAAGACCCGGCTTCGCCTGGGTATATTTCATCTATTTATTTAATGTTTCTGTGTGTCGTTGCAGAGAGAAAGTCAATGCAGCTGACAGAAATTGATTTTTACCTTCATTTTTTCAATCCCTATTGGCTGCAGAGTGGGAGGGGGCGTGGTTTAATGTGACAAGGGGGGGGGGGTGGTTAAGTCCTTCATTTCAGGGTGGCCTGAATTATAGGTTAATGCCATGGTAATTTGAGGAAACACAAAGGGTAGCAGTGGAAGAAAACATTGCTTTGCACGGGTATATTTAATCTATTTCATTTAATGTTTCTGTAATGTTGTTGCAGAAAGAAATCCAACTTCCCTCCCACCCCTGCAGCTGACAGAAGTTGATTTTTACCTTCATTTTTTCAATCCCCGTTGGCTGCGGAGTGGGAGGGGGCGTGGCCTGACAGAGTCGGAGCGTGGTTTCCCGAGATCTGGGGCGGGGGTCAGAGTGGCATGAATTACAGGTCGATGACATGGTAATTTATGGGGACCCGCAATGGGTAGCAGTGGAAAAAACATCTTTTATTAGTACTGAATGGTCGTAGTCTAAAATTAGTCAATTTCATCTACGATTTTTGTGTTTCGTTGCAGAGAGAAATTCACCCTCCCACCCCTTCAGCTGATTTTTTTCAATCCCCGTTGCCTGCAGAGTGGGAGGGGCGTGGCCTGGCAGAGTTGGGGGTGTGGATTATCAAGATGCTTCGAACGGTTGTAGTCTGAAATTAGTCAATTTCATCTAAAATTTTGTGTGTCATTGCAGAGAGAAATTCACCCTCCCACCCCTGCAGCTGACAGAAGTTTATTTTTCCCTTCATTCTTTCAATCCCTGTTGGCTGCGGAGTGGGAGGGGGCATGACCTGACAGAGTTGGGGGTGTGGCTTAGCAAAGCGCTTTGCATAGGTGATTTAATCTATTTCATTTAATGTTTCTGTGTGTCGTTGCAGAATGGCTGCAGAGTGGGAGGGGGCGTGGTCTGACAGAGTTGGGGGCGTGACTTAGCAAGACGATTCGAACAGTTTTAGTCTATAATTAGTCTATTTTATCTAAAATTTTTGTGTGTCGTTGCAGAGAGAATTCACCCTCCCACCCCTGCAGCAAACAGAAGTTTATGTTTACCTTTATTTTTTCAATCCCCGTTGGCTGCGGAGTGGGAGGGGGCGTAACCTGACAGAGTCGGGGGCGTGGATTAGCAAGACGCTTCACATGGGTGTATTTAATCTATTTCATTTAATGTTTCTGTGTGTCGTTGCAGAAA
>ONZH01007282.1:0-19863 GCA_900303285.1 Rhinella marina | reverse complement strand
TGCTGATGTCAGGGACAGGCTAGTATGTATGGTAATGGCCTTTTATGACCAAGTTTATGAGGTCAGCTCTTGGCTCAGAATCTGTCCACTAAGATAAATTTTCTTGTGGTTATTATGGCAACTTCATACTACTTTCATCCTATCTGTAATAATGTTCTGCACAAGTGCATATCAAATACGGGGTGCATTCTTAAATTACCAGCCCTGATCTGACACACCCCAACAAGTTTGCAAGTTTGGCAGATGAGGGGGATGCCACTTCAGGGAGAGCACTGCTGCAGCTGGACACTTCCTCGGCCAGTCAGGGGAATGTCAGCTCCAGTAAGCAGGGGACCAGGAGAACAGGGCAGGCCAGACAGGTGCTGGTAGTGGGAGATTCAATTATTAGGGGTACAGAGAGGACAATCTGTCACAAAGACTGGGATTGTCAAATGGTGTGTAGCCTTCCTGGAGCTCGAGTTCGGCACATCGCGGATCGGGTTGACAGATTACTGGGAGGGGCTGGAGAAGATCCAGCAGTCATGGTCCATATCGGAACCAATGACAAAGTTAGAGGTAGGTGGAGCGTCCTAAAATGATTAAAAATTATTTTAGGGATTTAGGGCATAAGCTTAGGGCAATGACTTCAAAGGTAGTGTTTTCCGAAATACTGCCTAATGTCACGCTCTGGTGTGGAGGGTATTGCCACACCAAGCATACGAGGAAAGGGAAAAAGACCAAACAAGTGGCTCAAGAACTGGTGTAGGAAGGAGGGATTTGGGTTCTTGGAGAACTGGGCCGACTTCTCTGTCGGCTACAGGCTCTACCATAGGGATGGGCTGCACCTCAATGGGGAAGGGGCAGCTGTTTTGGGGGAGAAGATGGCTAGAAGGCTCTAAGAGTGTTTAAACTAGGGACTGGGGGGGAGGGTAACTACATTATAGATGGGGAAGATAGTGCAGATAGAGACCTGGGGCAAGGTAATGGAACTGGGGGAGGAATGGAAGGAGGAACTAGAACAGTGCAGAAGGAAACGTGTAGTGGAAAAAATATATATAAACCTTTTAACTGTATGTACACTAATGCCAGAAGCCTGACTAATAAAACTGGTGAACTGGAATTAATGATGTGTGAGGAGGACTATGACATAGTGGGAGTAACTGAGACATGGCTGGATGATACCTATGACTGGGCAGTTAACATACAGGGTTACAGTCTGTTTATAAAGGATTGCCAAAACCGTAGAGCGGGAGGGGTCTGCCTTTATGTAAAGTCCTTTCTAAAGCCCACTCTCCGGGAAGATATAAGTAAGGGACATGAAGATGTGGAGTCACTGTGGGTAGAAATAAATGGAGCCAAAAACAATAATAAAATACTAATAGGAGTTTATTGTAATCCACCGAATATACCAGAGTCCTCAGAAAATCTACTTCTAAATGAAATAGACGAGGTGGCAAATCATAATGAGGTCGTTATTATGGGGGACTTCAACTACCCAGATATAGACTGGGAAACTGAAACCTGTATATCTTATAAAGGAAACAGGTTCTTGGCAATAACCAAAGACAATTACCTTTCCAAACTGGTTCAGGACCCGACTAGAGGGAAGGCCATACTGGATTTAGTATTAACCAATAGACCTGACAGAACAACGGATGTGCAGGTCGGGGGACACCTGGGAAATAGTGACCATAAAATAATAACCTTCTAATTGTCATTCAAAAGAGTGTTTCTTCAGGAAGGAACAAAAATACCAAACTTCAAAAAGGCAAAATTTAGCCAACTAAGAGAGGCCATAGGCCTAACTAACAGGGACAAAATCCTCAAAAATACAGCCCCAAAATGGGAGATTTTTAAAAGCATCCTAATATCTAATTGTGAGAGGTACATACCAATGTGGATAAATAGAATTGTAAAGAAAGCAATAAATGACAAACAGAAAGCATTTAAATCACTAAAACAGGAGGGTGGCGAGAAAGCATTGAAAAACTATAAGGAAGAAAATAGAATATGTAAAAGACAAATAAAAACAGCCAAACTAGAGACCGAGAGAATAATCGCCAAAGAGAGTAAAACTAATCGTAAAATGTTCTTTAACTATTTAAATGGTAAAAAGTATAAACCTGAAGGTGTTGGCCCTTACAGAGTAATGAGGGGGAGTTGCAGAGACCGATGAGGAGAAAGCAAAGCTACTAAATAACTTTTTCTCCACTGTATTCACTGAGGAAAATAAACTGTCAGAGGAAATGCAGAATATAAAAGTAAATTCCCCATTAAAAGTGCCCGTTCTGACCCAGGAAGAAGTACAGCGACATCTTAAAAAGATTAAAATAGACAAATCGCCTCGACCTGGATGGCATACACCCCCGTATTCTAAGAGAATTAAGTAATGTCATCGCCAGACCCTTATTTCTGATATTTAAGGACTCTATACTGACGGGAAGTGTGCCACAGGATTGGCGCATAGCAAATGTGGTGCCAATATTCTTTCAAATTTCTTTTTATTGAAAGTATAACATCACATAAATATGGCTTACATTAAGGTCCAATAATAGAGAGTAGAAGCACACAAATTGAAGCCACAGTAATATCAAAAACAACATAAGGAGATTGCATTCCCATGAATTAAAGTATTGTAGAGTAGACTATGATATTATACAAACTTTTTAGTTGCTCCATAGAGATATGAGTTTTTACAAATAGCGTGACAACACATGCTGAATGAGTAGGTAAAGGGTGGGGAGACAAAAAGGTGTGGAAGGGGTGAAGGAGGGGGGGTTCCCCCTCAGGTGGCATTTCCCAACAAAGTGTTAAAGGGGTTGTCTCACTTCAGCTTATATAATTTATTATGTAGAGAAAGTTAATACAAGGCTCTTACTAATGTATTGTTATTATCCATATTGCTTCCTTTGCTGGCTAGATTCATGTTTCCATCACATTTTACACTGCTTGTTTCCATGGTTACAGACCACCCTGCAATCCATCAGTGGTGGTCGCACTTGCACACTATAGGAAAAAGCATCAGCCTCTCTGGTGGCCGGGACCATGGGAGCTCACATAGGCTAGTGCATTTTCCCATATTGTGCAAGCATGGACATCGCTGATGGATTGCAGGGTGGTCGTATCCATGGATACGAGCAGTGTATAATGTGATAGAAAAATGAATCCAGCCAGCAAGGAGGAAGTGACTTGTATTAACTTTCTCTTCATGATAAATGCCACTTACTGAAGTGAGACAACCCCTTTAATTACTCTACTGGCATCTATCAGTTCTCTATTTACTAGTATTTATGTTACGTTGTTAAGTCTATAAACCTTCCAAGGTTCCCACATCTTCAGGAATTTGTCATGTGTTCTCTCCTCCCAACTCGCCAATTCCTCTAGACTGCACATCTGATCCACTTTATCTTTCCACAGAGTGGGTGGGTCCCTGCTTAACCACTTCAATGAAATTAACAACCTCGCTGCTTGAACCAAATGCGTGGTTAGTTCTTTTTTCGAGCTAGATTTGACTCCTGAGCACAGCCTCAGGAGTCAAATCTACCGGTTTGGAAACTACGTCATTAATCGAACCCATAACCTTCGACCAGTATGGCTTAATTCTAGGACAGCCCCATAAAATATGGCTTAAAGAGCCCTCTTCACCCCCACACCTCCAGCAAGCACTAACAGCCTGTAAACCCTTCAAGAACAATTGCTTTGGTGTCTTGTACCATTGAGTCATTACTTTATATGAATGTTCTTGAACCTTCACACACCTTGAAAACCCATGAGTATGGGAGTGGATCACATGTACATTTATTTCTGATAGATTAACCTTTAGTTCTGAGGCCCAAGTCTGTATATATTGAGGGAGTTCTTTATTCTTTAGTGTCAATAAAGAGTAGTAAAGTAGTGATATAAGCTTAGGGGGAACTTTATCTTTATAAAATAGTTTCTCAAACCATGTTGTGGTTTGTACACAAAGGGTCCAAAAACAGAGCCCGGGAACTATAGGCCGGTAAGTTTAACATCTGTCGTGGGTAAACTGTTTGAAGGTTTTCTAAGAGATGCTATCTTGGAGTACCACAATGAAAATAAGCAAATAACTCCATATCAGCATGGCTTCATGAGGGATCAGTCATGTCAAACCAATTTAATCAGTTTCTATGAGAAGGTAAGTTCTAGACTGGACCGCAGCGAATCAATGGATGTCGTATATCTGGACTTCTCCAAAGCATTTGACACGGTACCACATAAAAGGTTAGTATATAAAATGAGAATGCTTGGCCTGGAGAAAATGTCTGTATGTGGGTAAGTAACTGGCTCAATGATAGAAAACAGAGGGTGGTTATTAATGGCACATACTTATATTGGGTCACTGTCACTAGTGGGGTACTACAGGGGTCAGTATTGGCCCCATTCTCTTCAATATATTTATCAATGATCTCGTAGAAGGCTTGCACAGTAAAATATGAATTTTTGTAGATGACACTAAACTGTGTAAAGTAATTAACACAGGAGAGGACAGTACACTGCTACAGATGGATCTGGAAGACTGGAGGCTTGGGCAGAGAAGTGTCAGATGAGGTTTAACACTAACAAATGTAAGGTTATGCATATGGGAAGGAATAATGCAAGTCACCAGTACATACTGAATGGTAAAACATTGGGTAACTCTGACATGGAAAGGGACCTAGGAATTTTAGTGAACAGCAAACTAAGCTGTAGAAACCAGTGTCAGATAGCTGCTACCCAGGCCAATAAGATAACGGGTTGCATCAAAAGAGGCATAGATGCCCGTGATGAGAACATAGTCCTGCCAATTTACAAATCACTAGTCAGACCACACATGGAGTACTGTGTACAGTTCTGGGCTCCTGTGAACAAGGCAGACATAGCAGAGCTGGAGAGGGTTCAGAGGAGGGCAACTAAAGTAATAACTGGAATGGGTGGACTACAGTACCCAGAAAGATTATTAAAATTAGGGTTATTCACTTTAGAAAAAAGACGACTGAGGGGAGATCTAATAACTATGTATAAATATATCAGAGGTCAGTACAGAGATCTCTCCCATGATCTATTTATCCCCAGGACCGTTACTGTGACTAGGGGACATCCTCTGCGCCTGGAGTAAAGAAGGTTTGTGCACAAACATAGAAGAGGATTCTTTACGGTAAGAGCAGTGAGACTATGGAACTCTCTGCCTGAGGAGGAGGTGGTGATGGTAAGTTCACTAAAAGAGTTCAAGAGGGGCCTGGATGTATTTCTGGAGGATAACAATATTACAGGTTATAGTTACTAGAGAGGGGTCGTTGATCCAGGGAGTTATTCTGATTGCCTGATTGGAGTCGGGAAGGAATTTTTTCCCCTAAAGTGGGGAAAATTGCCTTCTACCTCACAGGGTTTTTTTGCCTTCCCCTGGATCAATTTGAAGGAAAACAGGCCGAACTGGATGGACAGATGTCTTTTTTCGGTCTTATAAACTATGTTACTATGTTACCACATCTTGCAGAGCCCTGAGTGAGGTGACATTCACACAGGTGATGCCGCTGGATGGCCTAATTCTAATCATGACCAGCACACAGCCAAGTTATGGATTAGGTCTTGTATTTCTTTGGTGAATTTTCATCTGTATGACTTTTGATACCTGACTCCTTCTGCATGTCATGGTATGCTCTACCTGACCTTTCGAATGGCCCCACCTGGGCTAGGGGCTCTGAGGACATCTCGACTACAAGGATAGGGTTTATGATGCGCAATCTCCTTCTGTGTGAAGTTTGTTCTGCTTCTTTGGTTTTGTTTCGACAGACCTCACGTTCCTGTTTTGGAAATAAAACATCAATAATTTTATGGCCAGCCACAAGAATGTCAGGGGTGTTTTCTCCTACTCTGATGTCTACAAATTATTTTGCTATCTATATCACAATGGGTAACAGCCCATAAGTTTCTACTGAATACGGAACACCCCATATGTGATCGTAAACTGTATGGGTAAGTCACAGGATTCCAAAGGGAATACGCACCATATGCTTTCTCAGGTACCCCTACAGTAGAAACTCCAAAAATTGACACCATTTTGGAAACTACAGCCACAATGAATTTTTCAAGGGGTGTAGTGAACACTTTTACCCAAAAGACATTTCATAGAATTTAGAAATGCTTGGCTGTGAAAATGAAATATTACACTTTTTACAAGAAAAGGTCGCTTTAGGCCCAAAGAGTTTACAGGAAAAATCTGCCCACAATTTGTTACCCATTTCGTCTTGAATTCAGCAACATCCCATATGTGGGCGTAAACATGTTTGGGCTCACAAGAGTAAAAGTGCTATTTGCATTTGAGGTGTAGATTCGTGATTTATACAGCACTGGCCGACAACTGCAAGAGGCTCTTAGGTGAAATATAAAAAAGAAACCCCCAAGAAGTGACCCCATTTTAGAAGCCACACCTCACAGTATTTACCACAGTGAGCATTTTGACCGTACAAGTGGGTAGCAAAAATTATTCATTAAAGATTCCACATCGGTTGCCAGTGTGAAAAGTAAGTCCTCTTATTATTATGATGTGCTTCCTGGTTTTAGAAATACTGTACATGAGGCACTAATCTTTTGAACGTACAAAAGGGTTCAGGAAGAGCCCCATATACATTTGAGTTCCAAATTTTGTGATTTAAGCATTTTGTGCTGACAACTTTAGCCCCCATGGGGTAAAATAATAAATGTCCCCTGAGAAGCGATCCTATATCAGAAACCTCACCCCTCAAGGTAATTGAGGAGTGGAGAGAGCAATTTGATTCCACAGATATTTTGCAGAAATTAACCCTTTAAGGACATTGACATTTTTCACCTTAAGGACCAGGCCAAATTTTGGAAATCTGACATGTCACTTTATGTGGTAATAATGTTGGACTGCTTTTACTTATTTCACAATCTTTGTCAACCCTTTAAGTGTTACACAAGAATTAAAGGAAAATGGAGATGACATTTCTAAATTTCACTTTTTTGGTAGAGTTTCCATTTTAATTCATTTTTTTTCCTGTAACACATCGAGAGTTAACAGCCAAAGAAAACTCAAAATCCATTACCTTGTTTCTGTGGTCATAAACTGCTGTATGGGCACACAGCAGGGCGCAGAAGGAAAGGAGATTTTGTTGGACTGGTTTTTAGACACCATGTCCCCTATGAAGCCCCCTGATGCACTGTAGAAAAAATACAGTAGAAAAAAAAAAGTGACCCAATTTTGGACAGTTTAATTGATACTATTTTGGAGTACATATGATATTTGATCGCTTTATATTACGCTAAGGTTACCACAAATGGCTGTTCTGGCAGTTTTTATTTTTTGTTTTTCACAATGTTCACCTGACAGGTTAAATCATGTGATATTTTTATAGAGCAGGTTGTTATGGATGTGACAGTATCAAACATGTCTACTTTTTTTGTTAGTTTCAGTTTTACATAGTGAAGCATTTAAAAAAAAAATCATGTTTTTGTGTCTTCTTTTTTCTGAAAGGCATATTTTTTCTATTTTTCTGCTGATCGTCTTGGGTAGGGGCCTGTTTTTTTTGAGGGAAGAGTTGACATTTTTATTGGAATCTGATAAGGGAGATATGAATATTAATATATCAATATTTCTATTAAATATTAAGAATTAATATTCATAAATAATATTTATATTCTAACGTGAATATTAATATTTTCTATTAATAACGGCCATACCAATATTCACTCACGTGGCTATCAGTACGGTATTATTAATATGGTTACCTCCTATAATGTTCCGTTAAGGTACAATATTGATAATAGCGTCAGATCAGACTTCAACAATCAATATAATACAATCAATATAATATAATACAACACAGTCTCAACACACGCACGCTAGACTGTATTGTATTAATCTGTACCTTAACTGTAACGTTTCCCTGTTCCTTTACAACGTACTATTACAATTATTTTATTACTGTGCTTGTATAACAGAAATGAAACAGTGCTAATAAAACAAGTTGTTTATTATACACTATGCTAAAGTTACACAAATCACACAATAAAACAATAATATACAATAATAAACACCAACACCTACTTATTTTTCCCACTCACACTCACATACACACACCAATATACTTTTACCCTCCCACCACCTATGGCTAACTTTCCCTATTCATGAAATGGAAGATTGGGGATGTAGTGCAGGGGTCAGGATGCAGGGTAAGTATGGAGGAAGAAGGGAATTAGGGGTACAGGATTGGTAGAAAAGAAAGAGAGAGAGAGGTTAGGGGCTCTTGGGATACTTAGACCAATCCTTGCTGGAGCTCTGTCATGGTGACCTTTCCCCCATCTTCCTTCAGGTGACTCATTCAGGAGACTGCCTTCTGTGGCCCCCACAGTTGGCTATATTCTATATCTGAGCCCCCTCCCCCTTCAGGTGAACGCAATGAGGTGTAGTGATACTAGCCTCACACCCCCTACAGGGAACCTTCTGCTGATAGGACACAGATCTACTTTATTTTGATCTATTGATCTCATCAGCCTCCATGTCTCCGGACATTGTAACGCCCGCCTGAAAGTTCCTGCTATCAGTAGGTGGTCTTTAAGATAGAGGGAAGTGCATCACACCTATTGAGACAAAAGGTCTATTGAACCATAGTTTAACATACCTATGATACTGTCAACATATGGCCCTATAGTCTTCCCCCCATACCCCAGCAGGCATATGGCATTCCTGCAGGAGGGGGGCTTTGAATAGAGTGAAGTGAATACTAGTGTATCTGGGCCTTCTCACTACTGGGATTAAATATATATATATATATATATATATATATATATATATAGGCATATATCTATGGGGAAACTCTTCCCCCTGTAACATATCCCCCTGATTGTCGAGAACACGACAATACAATTTGGGGGGGGAAGTGTTTTGTTGGAATATATTTGCCTACTCAACTCACATTATAACCGGTAAACGTTCAGGATCGAATGAAGTATACCTCTTACCCTTAGGTACCTAGACATCACCCAGTACGATAGTCACCTGTCCTGCCCTTCACCGTAACCAAACGTCTCTATCCACAGAATACACCGCCTTCTCTCTTGATCTTCCCTGGAACGGTCTTGGAACTGTACTTGGCTTCATGACTGTTCTTGGATGAAGGACTTTTGAGTACCTGGCAGTCAATGCGGATCTTCAGGTGTTCGCCTATCCCAACTTTGTCTTTCACTGTGCAGACTCTGGAATGGCCTCACCCTCATTGTCTTTTGGCAAACCACGTAGCACCTCTTTCTTCTCGGGGTACAATCACCGGTGGAATACCCTTCTTTTGGCATGGGCACGACTTCCCTCAGACACTTCTCCTTTAACCTTGATTGAAGGTATCATCGATGAGGTTCTCCCATGGATAGATCAGTAGGTCTTTACAAGGCAGGTCAGGATTTTGAGTGGGGGTGATGTCACAATACCTAAGTTGACTGCGGGAATGAACACCGTCTAATTCTAACAGACATTCAAGCCATCCTTTATGAACTTTACCATTGCTAGGGTTGAGGTGGCAAATACTTTAGTGAGGGTACCTGTCCCTAGGGAATCTGTTCTTTACCCCATTCACACAAAACAGGTAATCACCCCTCCCCCACCCAACACACCTAAATCAATAGAAAAATACCCAATAACAAACAGTATTTACACTGCTATGGGACTTCAGGAGTGAGTAAAAATCATGTCCTGAGTACCCATAGCCCTTCATGAATCCTAAGATTCCAGGGCTTCTCAGATGCTAGGCCCTTCTGCGTCTTTCATGTAGTTCTGCCTGGTTCTCCTGTACCTAGTTGGCAAGTCTTGTTATCCTCCGGTAAATCAGGCACAGTCCAAAGTACATGGCAATGACCAGAACCAGCAGAACTCTAACTGGTTGAATGAATATACAGAAAAATTATGTTTGGGTTGTAGTCCAACAAGTCCACCCCCCTTGGACACCTCTGAGTCTCTATTCCAAAACATAGGTGATACTCGTTATCTTGATCCTGTCATGCTCAAGCTGTAATCTCCACCTCTTGAAGACTCTTTATCCAATTCTAACAAGAGATGCTTGAGCTGGCTGTCAAAGTCAAAGGGAATTCTCTGGAGCCTCACAGGGGTGTCAGAGCAGATGTCCAGTCTTTTCTCTGGGGTCATTGGCATCTAGACCTATAATGAGACAAAGGGGACAATATGCTCCAGGGTGGATTTCTCCTCTTCCGGTGCAGTTAATTGCATCCATGGTACCAACACCAATGCCCTTGACCCATGTCAGAAGGAGAGAATTGGGTTGGCCTTCATCTCACCGGACCCCTCGGAGTCCTAACACTGGTGTAAGAACACCGAACCTTCAGAGGATACCATCCTCTGCCGCACATCCCTCTGCATCAGCAGCTAAGGATGGCCACCCTAATAGGTTAGGATATCCAAGGGGAGCTGTGGATGAAGCATCCTCTATTCTTGATGGCACCGCATCCCTGTCTTACTCATGTGTTACCAGTCTGACTTCCCCCCTGTTGACCTATGTTGTGGAGGTCAGCATGATCCATGGCATAAGTCATGCCTTGACTCTTCAGGACTCCACAACATAAAAACACAGACCGCAACCTGATGCCAACCACCCGGTGTCCAACCTCAATCCGAGCTGTGTTACCTGTCCGGACCAGCAAGTGCGTGCACAGTACAACCTACATGTTGCCTGTCCGCAACCCACTTTCTGCCCTGGTCCACAGTATACCACAGCCCTACCGAAAACCCTGAGCAGAACAGTGCTACCTGTCTCGATCTGAGGCCCTGGCTGCCCAGAGTAATCATCACACTGCACCGTGTACCGATGTTACCTGCTCGCAAACCAACCTCTTCCTCAGTCCACAGTATAGCACTGCTCTACCCCAAGTAGACACCTGGGTGAACCACACACAGCCACGCCTGACAACTGACTCACAAAGGGGAATGCAAACTGCAACAATCAGCAAAGCGGGACACACTCGTAAGACAAGGACTGCCGCCATCCACATAAAGACATGTACACAGTCAAAACAAATAGGACACAGACATACACGGGGGAACAACGAGGTAACAAATGGCACAGGGGATTCAAACACTCTCTAACCTAGACTGGCCATTTTGACCCCTCAGCACCTGATCAGGCATCCGCTGAGTGGTGACTTTATGGCCAATCTGGCTAGGCCCCACTGTATAATTTGTTACAGGGATTTTCCTATTGGACACATTGCAGTTACTTGCGCAAGGGCAATTCCTTGCAATGTGTCCTTCGTTCCCACACCTAAAACACCTAATTTGACCTCTTGTCCCTTGTGTCCTATACTTACCTATCCTGTAGTGTTTCGCTATATGACCTAAGCCAGCACATGCAAAACACCTGATGTCTGCCCTGCATGGCTTAGGTCCGTCCACACTGCAGTCGTGCTCCCTTCTCCTATACTGTTGCATTCTCAGGGACGCACTCTTCACAATATTTCTCTTACCAGAGATCATTGAACACTTTTTTCCTATCTGGACAGGCTCAAATTTTGGTAGATTTGGCCTGTTACAGATATCTCTCCCCCCTTTTTGCCCTGGACAGGGCAACATTTTCGGAGAGTCTGGCCCTGACTTTACAGAAAAAGAAAGGGCCGGTACCAACTTTGAAAAATTACTGATGACTTGTTGCATGCTGGTCATCAAGCGAGACCTTGCAGCAACCTCATCATTTAGTTTGGCGAGAGTCACGTCAGCAGAGGCAGCCTGCTCCTTGAAGGCCTTGATCTCAGAATAAGACTGAGTCAACTGAGCCTCAATTTCCTCCTTTTGCCTCTGTACCTCTACCAACTGTGACTCTATTTCTGCCATCCGTGTATCTCGGTCAGCAGCAGACTGCACATTCACCTCCAGCTGCGCCCATAATGCAGAAACCTGCTGTAAATTACTGGCGCAGCACTGGCAGTGAATGGTCGGAGGAAATGTCTCCGCTGACTGAGAAACCAGCGCAACATGCTCTGGCTTCCAAATGCTATCCTCAAATGTATACACAAGTTTGGCTAGCATTTGGAGTCGCCTCGAATCCTTGTTCAATACCATCCGTTTGTTGACACAGAGCTTGTCATAACTACAACCTGTGCCAACAAATCGGACCACAACATTACTATGGAGGTGTACGAGGTGGGGAGGATGGGATTGAAAGTGCACTTCTTAGCTAGGTGTAGCAGTGTGGAGAAGTCCATACTCACATTTTTGGAGATCGCCATCTTCTCTGGTGCTGCCTTTCGCTGTCCTTCTTTAGCTGCTTGGAGGAGGTCCTTTTTGTCTCCGGAACACCTTCTCCCGACCAACTGGACTTCTTGGCTCAGCACCCCCAGCGATGGTCCTCGCTTGGTGATGGGTCTTCCCACTCTGGTCCCGTGTACGTAGAGTCGTTCAGGTTGTGCAAATGCAATAGACAAACGTTAAAACACAAAACAAAAGATCTAGGTTCTTTTGCAAAAGATATTGCACTGTATTCAGTTATGACCGAGAAATCGCGTTACCTGTCTGAATTACCAGGCCCTTTGACGCACAGAAACCACTGTCCGCGTCCCTATTGGCCGGATAATTCACAGAATAAGCGACTTCTCTATGTCGTTGCGAAATACAGATACAAAGTCTACGCAAGGGGCCCTGGCTCGCCAATGAAAAGGGAGATATGAATATTAATATAATAATATTAATACTCCTACCTGGCTCGCCAATGAATAGGGAGATATGAATATTAATATATCAATATTTCTATTAAATATTAAGAATTAATATTCATAAATAATATTTATATTCTAACGTGAATATTAATATTTTCTATTAATAACGGCCATACCAATATTCACTCACGTGGCTATCAGTACGGTATTATTAATATGGTTACCTCCTATAATGTTCCGTTAAGGTACAATATTGATAATAGCGTCAGATCAGACTTCAACAATCAATATTATAATACAACACAGTCTTAACACACGCACGCTAGACTGTATTGTATTAATCTGTACCTTAACTGTAACGTTTCCCTGTTCCTTTACAACGTACTATTACAATTATTTTATTACTGTGCTTGTATAACAGAAATGAAACAGTGCTAATAAAACAAGTTGTTTATTATACACTATGCTAAAGTTACACAAATCACACAATAAAACAATAATATAATAAACACCAACACCTACTTATTTTTCCCACCCACACTCACATACACACACCAATATACTTTTACCCTCCCACCACCTATGGCTAACTTTCCCTATTCATGAAATGGAAGATTGGGGATGTAGTGCAGGGGTCAGGATGCAGGGTAAGTATGGAGGAAGAAGGGAATTAGGGGTACAGGATTGGTAGGAGAAAGAGAGAGAGAGGTTAGGGGCTCTTGGGATACTTAGACCAATCCTTGCTGAAGCTCTGTCATGGTGACCTTTCCCCCATCTTCCTTCAGGTGACTCATTCAGGAGACTGCCTTCTGTGGCCCCCACAGTTGGCTATATTCTATATCTGAGCCCCCTCCCCCTTCAGGTGAACGCAGTGAGGTGTAGTGATACTAGCCTCACACCCCCTACAGGGAACCTTCTGCTGATAGGACACGGATCTACTTTCTTTTGATCTATTGATCTCATCAGCCTCCATGTCTCCGGACATTGTAATGCCCGCCTGAAAGTTCCTGCTATCAGTAGGTGGTCTTTAAGATAGAGGGAAGTGCATCACACCTATTGAGACAAAAGGTCTATTGAACCATAGTTTAACATACCTATGATACTGTCAACATATGGCCCTATTGTCTTCCCCCCATACCCCAGCAGGCATATGGCATTCCTGCAGGAGGGGGGCTTTGAATAGAGTGAAGTGAATACTAGTGTATCTGGGCCTTCTCACTACTGGGATTAAAAAAAAAAAATATATATATATATATATATATATATATATATATATATATATATACACTCACCGGCCACTTTATTAGGTACACCTGTCCAACTGCTCGTTAACACTTAATTTCTAATCAGCCAATCACATGGCGGCAACTCAGTGCATTTAGGCATGTAGACATGGTCAAGACAATCTCCTGCAGTTCAAACCGAGCATCAGTATGGGATGAAAGGTGATTTGAGTGCCTTTGAACGTGGCATGGTTGTTGGTGCCAGAAGGGCTGGTCTGAGTATTTCAGAAACTGCTGATCTACTGGGATTTCCACGCACAACCATCTCTAGGGTTTACAGAGAATGGTCCGAAAAAGAAAAAACATCCAGTGAGCGGCAGTTCTGGGGGCGGAAATGCCTTGTTGATGCCAGAGGTCAGAGGAGAATGGGCAGACTGGTTCGAGCTGATAGAAAGGCAACAGTGACTCAAATTGCCACCCGTTACAACCAAGGTAGGCAGAAGAGCATCTCTGAACGCACAGTACGTCGAACTTTGAGGCAGATGGGCTACAGCAGCAGAAGACCACACCGGGTGCCACTCCTTTCAGCTAAGAACAGGAAACTGAGGCTACAATTTGCACAAGCTCATCGAAATTGGACAGTAGAAGATTGGAAAAACGTTGCCTGGTCTGATGAGTCTCGATTTCTGCTGCGACATTCAGATGGTAGGGTCAGAATTTGGCGTCAACAACATGAAAGCATGGATCCATCCTGCCTTGTATCAACGGTTCAAGCTGGTGGTGGTGGTGTCATGGTGTGGGGAATATTTTCTTGGCACTCTTTGGACCCCTTGGTACCAATTGAGCATCGTTGCAACGCCACAGCCTACCTGAGTATTGTTGCTGACCATGTCCATCCCTTTATGACCACAATGTACCCAACATCTGATGGCTACTTTCAGCAGGATAATGCGCCATGTCATAAAGCTGGAATCATCTCAGACTGGTTTCTTGAACATGACAATGAGTTCACTGTACTCAAATGGCCTCCACAGTCACCAGATCTCAATCCAATAGAGCATCTTTGGGATGTGGTGGAACGGGAGATTCGCATCATGGATGTGCAGCCGACAAATCTGCGGCAACTGTGTGATGCCATCATGTCAATATGGACCAAAATCTCTGAGGAATGCTTCCAGCACCTTGTTGAATCTATGCCACGAAGAATTGAGGCAGTTCTGAAGGCAAAAGGGGGTCCAACCCATTACTAGCATGGTGTACCTAATAAAGTGGCCGGTGAGTGTATATATATATATATGGGCATATATCTATGGGGAAACTCTTCCCCCTGTAACAGAATCAATTTTGGGTACACCTTGTTTTTTGATCATTCAATATTACACTTTATAGGGCAAGTAGACCAAAAAATTGGTTGTTTTGGCAGGTTTTTTTGTGTTTTTTTACAGCATTCACTTTAAGGTGTAGATCATGTGATATTTTTATAGAGCAGGTTGTTACTTTGTTGAAAAAAAAAAACATTTTTGTGTCTCCATTTTCTGAAAACCATATTTTTTAAAAAATATTTTGAGTTATTGTCTTATGTAGGGGCTAATTTTTTTATTTTTTATAGTTTTATTGGTACTATTTTGGGGTACATATGTCTTTTTGATCTCTTGGTATTACACTTTATCTGATGTAAGGTGACAAAAAATGGCTTTTTTGGCACATTTTTTATTTATTTTTTACAGCATTTGTTGGGAAGTGGGGTGGGAAAAATTTCAATTCTATCATTGTTTTTCTTTTTTTTTTTTTTATGACGTTCACCGTGTGGGAAAATTTATGTGATCCTTTTATAGATCAGGTCGTTTTGGACGAGGCAATACCAAACATCTTTAGTGTTTTTTATTTTTAATAATTTTTAATCAACTATAAATGTGCGGATATACAGTCATGGCCAAAAGTTTTGAGAATGACACAAATATTATATTTTCACATGATCTGCTGCCCTCTGGTTTTTATGTGTGTTTGTCAGATGTTTTTATCACATACAGAAATATAATTGCAATCATATTATGAGTAACAAAAGCTTATATTGACAGTTAGAATGAGTTAATGCAGCAAGTCAATATTTGCAGTGTTGACCCTTCTTCTTCAGGACCTCTGCAATTCTCCCTGGCATGCTCTCAATCAACTTCTGGACCAAATCCTGACTGATAGCAGTCCATTCTTGCACAATCAATGCTTGCATTTTGTCAGAATTTGTAGGTTTTTGTTTGTCCACCCGTCTCTTGATGATTGACCACAAGTTCTCAATGGGATTAAGATCTGGGGAGTTTCCAGGCCATGGACCCAAAATCTCTATGTTTTGTTCCCTGAGCCATTTAGTTATCACCTTTGCTTTATGACAAGGTGCTCCATCATGCTGGAAAAGGCATTGTTGATCGCCAAACTGCTCTTGGACGGTTGGGAGAAGTTGCTCTCGGAGGACATTCTGGTACCATTCTTTATTCATGGCTGTGTTTTTAGGCAAGACTGTGAGAGAGGCGATTCCCTTGGCTGAGAAGCAACCCCACACATGAATGGTTTAAGGATGCTTTACAGTGGGCATGAGACAAGACTGGTGGTAGCGCTCACCTCGTCTTCTCCGAATAAGCTGTTTTCCAGATGTCCCAAACAATCGAAAAGGGGATTCATCAAAGAAAATGACTTTACCCCAGTCCTCAGCAGTCCACTCCCTGTACCTTTTGCAGAATATCAGTCTGTCCCTGATGTTTTTTCGGGAGAGAAGTGGCTTCTTTGCTGCCCTCCTTGAGACCAGGCCTTGCTCCAAGAGTCTCCGCCTCACAGTGCGTGCAGATGCACTCACACCTGCCTGCTGCCATTCCTGAGCAAGCTCTGCACTGCTGGTAGCCCGATCCCGCAGCTGAAACACTTTTAAGAGACGGTCCTGGCGCTTGCTGGTCTTTCTTGGGCGCCCTGGAGCCTTTTTGGCAACAATGGAACCTCTCTCCTTGAAGTTCTTGATGATGCGATAGATTGTTGACTGAGGTGCAATCTTTCTAGCTGCGATACTCTTCCCTGTTAGGCCATTTTTGTGCAGTGCAATGATGACTGCACGTGTTTCTTTAGAGATAACCATGGTTAACAGAAGAGAAACAATGATGCCAAGCACCAGCCTCCTTTTAAAGTGTCCAGTGGTGTCATTCTTACTTAATCATGACAGACTGATCTCCAGCCCTGTCCTCATCAACACCCACACCTGTGTTAATGGAGCAATCACTGAAACGATGTTAGCTGGTACTTTTAAGGCAGGGCTGCAATGATGTTGAAATGTGTTTTGGGGGATAAAGTTCATTTTCTAGGCAAATATTGACTTTGCAAGTAATTGCTGTTAAGCTGATCACTCTTTATAACATTCTGGAGTATATGCAAATTGCCATTATAAAAACTGAAGCAGTAGACTTTGTAAAAATTAATATTTGTATCATTCTCAAAACTTTTGGCCATGACTGTAGAAAGAAATTTAATATTTTATTTTTACTTTTCTTTTTTTTTACTTTACTTTTTTTTTCACACTTTTTGGACTCTTGAATATCCAGAATTCTTGAAGATCCAGTGAGCCTGATGGCTCTTCAATGCACTGCACTACACTGTATAATGTAGTGCAGTGTATTTTTATTAACAGTAGGCCTGATCAGGCTCCTGCCTTTAGGTGTTGTTAGATAGATAGATATATATACAGTATATATATATATATATATATATATATATATATACATATACAGTCATGGCCAAAAGTTTTGAGAATGATACAAATATTAATTTTTACAAAGTCTACTGCTTCAGTTTTTATAATGGCAATTTGCATATACTCCAGAATGTTATAAAGAGTGATCAGCTTAACAGCAATTACTTGCAAAGTGAGGCGGAGACTCTTGGAGCAAGGCCTGGTCTCAAGGAGGGCAGCAAAGATGCCACTTCTCTCCAGAAAAAACATCAGGGACAGACTGATATTCTGCAAAAGGTACAGGGAGTGGACTGCTGAGGACTGGGGTAAAGTCATTTTCTCTGATGAATCCCCTTTTCGATTGTTTGGGACATCTGGAAAACAGCTTATTTGGAGAAGACGAGGTGAGCGCTACCACCAGTCTTGTCTCATGCCAACTGTAAAGCATCCTGAAACCATTCATGTGTGGGGTTGCTTCTCAGCCAAGGGAATCGCCTCTCTCACAGTCTTGCCTAAAAACACAGCCATGAATAAAGAATGGTACCAGAATGTCCTCCGAGAGCAACTTCTCCCAACCGTCCAAGAGCAGTTTGGCGATCAACAATGCCTTTTCCAGCATGATGGAGCACCTTGCCATAAAGCAAAGGTGATAACTAAATGGCTCAGGGAACAAAACAAAGAGATTTTGGGTCCATGGCCTGGAACTCCCCAGATCTTAATCCCATTGAGAACTTGTGGTCAATCAAGAGACGGGTGGACAAACAAAAACCTACAAATTCTGACAAAATGCAAGCATTGATTGTGCAAGAATGGACTGCTATCAGTCAGGATTTGGTCCAGAAGTTGATTGAGAGCATGCCAGGGAGAATTGCAGAGGTCCTAAAGAAGAAGGGTCAACACTGCAAATATTGACTTGCTGCATTAACTCATTCTAACTGTCAATATAAGCTTTTGTTACTCATAATATGATTGCAATTATATTTCTATATGTGATAAAAACATCTGACAAACACACATAAAAACCAGAGGGCAGCAGATCATGTGAAAATATAATATTTGTGTCATTCTCAAAACTTTTGGCCATGACTGTACACACATTTAACAAGGTTCTGATCCCCACAGTCATGAACTGTGGGGATCAGAACCTTTCAGCTGGCATTAGGGTCGTCTGATTGGCTAGTCTGTACAGACTAGCCAATCAGAGCAATCTCCGGTCCAGGACCGCCCTCATTGGTCTTGGGTCAGTTAGCTGAGATCGCTGGCTGTGTGTAACAGCCGGGGTCTCAGCACTGTTACCATATCTGCAGACATAGTGACATTTTAGTGCCATGATGAGTATACTCATCATGGAGCACTAATGACAATTATATACGTCATATAGAACTAAGGGCTTAAAGACCGTGCAAAGGGAAAATTTCAGTTTTTCCACAGACATGGCATGCCCAATATGCTGTGCCCAGTAGCGCCATTTTGCTTTTAGAGCACAGATTTTGCTGGAATGATTTTCAGGTGCTCTGAAAATTTGCACAGCCCCTGAGGTACCCAGACAGTAGAATCCCTGTTTCAGAGACCCCATGGAAACTACACCCCTCATGTTATTTATTAAGGGGTTGAGTGAGCATTTTGACACCACAAGTGTTTTACAGAAACTAATGAGCAGGGGACAGTACAAAAGGAAAATTGCAAGTTTTCCACAGATATGGCATTTCAGTGCCCAGTATGTTGTGCCCAGCTTGTGCCACCTGAGACACATCACACCCTTTAAATTGTTAGGTTGGATCTTCTGGGTTTGGAAATACCATAAATGTGGATGTTGTTAAAGAAATTTAGTTAGTTGGTGAACACAATTGTGCTAGGGTTGTATATTTCATTATTAGGTGGTCTCCATCTCCTTATATCCATATCTCTTATATCTTATAATCTCTAATCTCCATTAGATGTCATGTATGCTTAAAAATAAAAATGACTGATAATCACTTGATATGTCTGTAGGAAAACAGGAACTTAGCAGAAGTTGAAATATGCATATGGAATTTCCCAGATAGATGAAGTAATGTGTATCCCATTGGCTGCCATTATCATTCTTTTGATTTGTTGTTTAATGTATACTTGTATGATTGTGATTGGATATATTAAAATTGATGACAAAGGGGGGTGTGATTACACCATCATGTATTTCTAATAAAATTAGCTCCCTGGGTGTAACCAGAGGAGATCTGCATGATCAGCAATGAGACTGGACGTGCATTTCTTGTGCTGCAGCCGCACCCTCTTACCATGAAGGGG
>ONZH01007281.1:0-142907 GCA_900303285.1 Rhinella marina | reverse complement strand
GGGAAGCGGCTGCTTTGGGCCCTAACTCAAAGGGGTCCCTCCTAGGAGGGGACAAAAGATTTTATTGTCAGGGCCACTCATACAAGACATTATATACACTGTAGGGAACAGATGACTGGCTGTTGGGCCTTGTCTATGAACACAATCTTGACTAGCCTCAGGAGTGCCGGTTGCACAAAGATTTGGCAGTTGCAATGAAGTGCTGGGAGAGGGGCCATTAAAAAAATTCGCTGTGGGTCCTGATCATTTCTAGTTACACCAACTGTAAAATATTAATAATTTCCAGGCAATTATTGAATGTTAATGTCAAAAGAGGAGAAGCAGGAAAGTGGAGTGAAACCAGATATGAAGCCAAACCCTGATACTGATTGATTCAAGAAATCAGAGTTATTGTTTTCCTTTCACATTTTCTCCTCTTTTGATCATTACATTATTACTGATATATGCATTTCTCATTGATTTGTTAGCTAACTATCTGTCCTAGCTGTCTAGAAAAGGACCCTATATTGCATGAAATATCTAGATAAGCTGCATAGATCATGGGATGTCAGACATCCCTTCCTGGCCATCTCATAGTAGCCATTTCACCTGAACATAAAGCTTCTTCATGTAGTTATTGACAATATACACATTATTATCTACCCTAAGAGGATGACGATAGCCAGCCAGAGGTGCATCCCAACACAAGGACCACCCCCGGAGTAATCCCCGGTGAAATCACGCTTTTAGGGCATTGACTCTTCTTTGTAGGAGTGGTGCTCAAACTGCTAGGGTGCATCTGTGCGACCCTCTTTCAAGAGATGATGTCCTCCTCCAACTCTCAAAAGCTGAGGGGTCATCAGGAGAGATGGGCATTCGAGCTAGGCTAATCAGATGATCACTCTGTAGCTGTGATGTCATCCTTCCTACGAAATGGACATATCCACGCCCTCACTAGGAACATAACATATTATCATTTCAGGCAATTATTGAATGTTATGTCAAAAGAGGAGAAGCAGGAAAGTGGAGTGAACCAGATATGAAGCTAAACCCTGATACTGATTGATTCAAGAAATCCGAGTTATTGCTTTCCTTCTACATTTTCTCCCTCTTTTGATCATTACATTATGACACGTGTATGCATTTTTCATTTGTTAGCTAACTATCTGTCCTACCTGTCATAAATGGCCACTTAGACTTCTCATACTGCATGAAGTTATCCAGATAAGCTGCATAGATCATGGGATGTTAGACATCCATTCCTGGTTGTCTGATAGTAGCCATTTCATTTGAACATTCACACATCTTTTATGGGGTTATTGCAGCACACACACACATCATTATCTAATAGAATGACGATAGCCAGCCAGAGGTGCATCCAACACAAGGACCACCCTGGAGTAAACCCCAGTGAAATCATCAGGGCATTGACTCTTCTTGTAGGAGTGGTGCTCAAACTGCTGGGATGCATCTGTGGGACCCTTTTTCAGAGATGATGTCCTTCACTCGACTCTCAAAGAGCTGAGGGGTCTTCAGGAGAGGTGGGCAGTCAGACGGTCAACAGTATGGCTGTGATGTCATCCTTCCTACGAAATGGACATATCCACACCTGCAAGGAAGAATACAACATATAAATCATTTCCAGGCAATTATGGAGGCAATAGAGGAGAAATAGAAAGCTTGATGGAAACTAGAAATGAACCAAAACCCTGATGACGATTGATGCAAGAAATCATTTGAACTGCTAGAACAGTGGTCTACCACCTCTGGCTCAGCAAGTGCTGTTGTAGAAATACAACTCCCATCATCCCATAATAGCCTGCACCAAGCATCTCAGAGGAGATTTATCAAGAGCAGGGATGCATTTAAAGGGGTTTACCGAGAGTTACCTACTGATGATCTATCCTCAGGATAGGTCATCAGTATCTGATCGGTGGGGGTCCGACACCTAGGATGGCCGCCGATCAGCTGCTTGAAAAGTGACCACCGAGGCTTTCTCTCAGCTTTTCCTAGGCCAGTGACGTCACTTTAATCGGTCACGTGGCCTAGGAGCTGCTCAGCCCCATTCAAGTGAATGGGGCTGAGCGCGATACCAAGCATAGCCGCTGTACAATGTACAGCGCTGTACTTGGTGAGCTGAGAGAAGGCCTTGGCACTCCCGGGAGCGCCGTTGCCTTCTCAAACAGCTGATTGGCGGACCCCAGTTGTCGGATCCATTTGTCTGACCCCCACCGATCAGATACTGATGACCTATCCTGAGGATAGGTCATCAGTAGTTAACTCCCAGAAAACCCCTTTAATTTATCATGAGGTTCATGCCTGGTTACAAATTAAGTGTATCCTCTGACAGTCTATGCGCCCTGAATGAATTCTAGGCCAGCTTGCATCTTCCATAGATTTGGGTTATCATTTAAAGCAGAAAACTGGCATAGATTAAGTAACTCTTCTGGGGCTTCTGTCCAAGCCCATCCCTTTCAAAAATGGAGAGGGTTTAAAATTTACAAATATTTTAAACAGGATTTGCAAAATTTGTATATCAGTTTTCTGGTGTATGGGAATGATAAATCTCTCCTTGTGCTCTGAACTACCAAAAGCAGTGGGCATAATAATTTCTCATGGCTTCTCCTGACCTTGGTGTTATCATGTTTGCCATTATTTGTGTGACCAGTGACAGTGACCAGTAAAATAGGGGGAACACTGACCAGTAAGATAGAGCAGCATCCAGGATAGAGCAGATAGTAACCAGTAAAGGAAAATAAGGGTAAATGACCAGTATGATCGGACAGTGGAAATGTCAGACTAGACCACTAATACATACGATACTCCCGAATGTAAATAATATTGGATAAGGTGTGGGCGTCACCCACTATAAATATCATCCATAACCCCAATTGTAGTGTCAAAAAAGGATTTTACTGATTCATGACCATACCCAAAAACAGGACATAGAGATAACCCATAATTCCCAATGTACCTTGTTTGGTGTTCTATATTATCAATCTCAGTGACCAGTAAGATAAGGAAGTGACTAGTAAGATAGGGCAATGAGCAGTAAGATAAAGGGGCAGGGAATAGATTAACCAAAGGCACTTTCCAAATGGTCTGAGAACTGGAACCTTATTGGCTGCTATGAACAAGCTCCACTCGTATTTTGCAGTGGTTTAGATGATCTCTTCATATACATAAATCATCCCATACAGTTCCCTGGTACATTAATGGAACCTTCCAGATCCCCCCCTGCAGTGTCTGACTGAGAACTTACCATGATCTGAAGAGGGGTCACAGACTTCACTACACACATGGATGCTTCTCTCTTGCAGACAGAGGAGGGGTGAGATGCAGAAAAGCTGGGAGACATCTTCCTCCTCCTGCAGCCGGCAACCAGGCACGACAGTTTGTAACAGCAATCATCATTCAAGTTTCTGAGGGGAAGTGCTGATTGGTTGAACAGATTCAAATCCACCAATCAGCAGCTCTCTGTTCTCTACAGCCTGGAACTGGAGGAGCACACTGAGCCCTGAATGCAGTACAACTGATGTGTGTGACTGTGACGTGGACTGCATTTTATTGATTAAAAGACCAATTATTACCCCCAGTAGGGCTGATGCAAATAAAATTTGCTATTAGTGTCCATACTTTTGCTCTTTTTCCCCTGAAATGTTTATACTTTTTTTGTTGATAGCAGGGGACGTATGGTTAAAGAAAAAAAATCTTATTTTTTTTTAATTGCACTATACTATGAATAAGCATAATTATTAGTCCCGCTAAAGGGCTTTTACCCCGTTCCTGGTATTTTTCACCTTCCTGACAGAGCCTATTTTTAAAAATCTGTAACTTTGGAATGCTTTTACTTATCCAAGCCATTAAGAGACTTTTTTATTGTGACATATCGTACTTTAGAATATTGGTAAATCTGAGATGATTATTTATGAAAAAAATCCCAGGTTTACAGAAAATTTGGAAAAATTCACCATTTTCTAAATTTTAATTTCTCTGCTTTTGTATATTTTATTTTTTTTTGCAATACGATTAACCCTTTCTACCCCAGAGGTTTTTTTTGCTTTTGCGTTTTCGTTTTGCGCTCCCTGCCTTCCCAGAGCCATAACTTTTTTATTTGTATGTTCACATAGCCATATGAGGGCTTGTTTTTTGCAGAACAAGTTCTACTTTACAACTCCACAATTTAATATTACATATGATGTAGTGGGAAGTGGGAAAAAAATTCCAAATGGGGTGAAATTGCAAAAAAAAAAGCTACTCCGCCACAGTTTTACAAGTCTATAGGAGCGATTCGTCCCATTGAAATGAATGGGGCGGTGAGGTGTAATTACACCTACTCACCACTACCCCTATTATGGCCAAAAACTTGGAGAACCCCTTTAACTCCTCAGCTGCCGCGATCAGCGCAGATTGTGGCATCTGTGAGTGAATTCAGAGGGATGCGACTCCCTCTACCTTCTGATTGGAGCCCCCCAGTGAAGTTGCGGAGCTCCGATCGGTTGCCATGGTAGCCTGGACGTTGCTGAATCTGTCAGTTTCTGTTTACCTATAAGTCTATTCTAGCAGGTTTCAAGAAGTGGGCTTTAAGTTACTTTCCCATTGGTACAGTCTCTCCTACCTGTTGGTGCTGTGGCTTAGAGACAGGTACCATTCTTCATATCTTCTGGGAATGCTCAATTTTAAGGGTTTTTTGGAAGAGGTGTGGTCTATCACCCCCAAAGTCACTGATTTGTTCAACCTTGTTCCCCAGCTCTCTTACTGTATCTTAGTGACATACTGGTTACCTGTTACCTACTGTCTTTCGCTAATTCAGCATCTAATTAACACAGTGCAGACATGTATTGAACAATCCCTCATACAAAGGGGACCCCTGCTGTGCTTGGGATTGTGGGAAGATACATACAAAAGTGAATGGTGAGATAAATATTTTTCGATACAGTCTCACATCTCTAATCAGAATGTTTGTGTGTATATATATATATATATATATATATATATATATATATAATTTTTTTAAATTTATTTATTTTTTCATTTTATCCATTTCTCCTTGTGGAGAGAGCCTAGTACGCATGAGGAATGTTATAGGCCATGCACTGCCCCCCTGGGAAAAGGGTATGCAAATTAGCTCTCTTTCTAAAAAGAAAGCTGTGCCTCTGGTATCATCAGTTGGAAGGTAGCCAATGATCAACCTATAATCCTATACATCAATTTAAACAGCCCTTGAGACTTAAAGGGGTTGTCTCACAAAAAATATTCTACAGTTTTCAAACCAGCACCTGGATCTGAATACTTTTGTAATTGTATGTAATTATATATATATATATATATATATATATATATATATATATATAATGTATAGCGCCACCTGCTGTTTGTTTTTTTTTCTTATTTCTTTGTCCTACTTACTGAGAAGGCCTTACATGCTCAGTTTCATCCTTCAACTGTTTCCTGAGCTATCATAGGGAGACAGCTGCAGAATAAAGACACGCCACCTGAGAAAGGTCACTCCCTTGAACTGCCAGCTTGGTATAAATCTAGCAGACCAATTGGAGCAAGGAATGGGGAGATCTCTGGATCCATGTGGCCTAAAGGGATGGTTCTAGCTTTGTTAGAAAGAGACTATCATGATTGATATCTGATTTTCATATTTACATTATTCATTGGATAACCCCTTTAACCTAGTATTATAGGCAAGCCAGTATCTCATCTGCAGACAGCTGTTTTGGGGTGATTGCCCCTCATCAGTGCAGAGCAGAGAGAAATGAGCTGGATGAGGGTCCTTTGTAGGGGATGCAGTGGTTACTATGTTTCCTTGTGGACAGGACCTGGTAGGACATAAGGAGTATTATAGACTGGCCCTGAAACAGCTACCTTTCAATTGGTAGAAACATAGACACAGCTTTCTTTTCTTGTTTGGAAAGAGAGCTAATTAGCATTAATTTAATCTATAAAGCTGTTTCACTGACCTTTAGTATATCTTACCCTAGGAGCTCCTTCATTGTTCTTCAGCAATTCCAAATAACTCCTTGGGAGCTTCCTGGATGATCTGTAGTGCATGCTATGGCCTTCTACTTTGACAGGGAGGGTCATGTGTTGCTCTATTGCAATAAAGTGACGGAAGGTTGATCAGCTGTTTCTGTGAATTCCATAAAGTATAATGGAGAGGGCCATGTACAGACACCGTCAGTTCTCCACTATAAAATGTTGGTTAGGTTCCAGAGGGGGAGCCCTACCTAGCTGGCACCATCCTATGAAATACTTCCAACTATGCTGTTTATGAGGACTCCAAATGACCCTGTCTTTTATAGTTCTATGTTTAGATGTGTGCATTAGACATTGTAGTCAAAGCCTGGCAAGAGATTCCATCAAAGGGCCCACTTTTCTGTCATTCTTTACAAGTTAGCCATCTTGCATTCCTACACACTACACTACACTCCTGGACTTCGGCAGCTGTCCTGCGGTCCGGGGAGGACTGAGGTATGTCCCGCTTTCAACTGTCTCTGCAATGTGAGGACACAGAAACAGTTGAATACAATGGTGAAGGAGGGAGCTGACGGCTGGCACACACCCCTTCCCCCCAGCATGCACGATGCCAACGGTGACACCATCACGCCTGCTGAGCTGAGTAATAGAGCATACAGACTGGGTATGATGATCATTCATCGGCCTGTGCACTCTTGTGCTCAGCAGGAGCAATGACATTACTTCATCGAGAATGCTGCTGGGGAGGGCAGGATGTGCACCATTTACTGGGGCAACAAGGCTAGGTGACTGCTACTTTTTTAATTTTATTAGTATTACAGGCTTTGTTGTTGTAAGGGTGGCATTTTACTCTGTGTGTGAGCACTAAAGGGGTAAAACATGTGTGTGGGGGCACTAAAGGCCATAACTACTCTGTAGGGGCACTAAATGCCATAACAACTGTGTGGGGCACTAAGAGAGTATTCTGCTGTGGGGTCACTAAAGGAGCATTCTTCTGTGTGTAGGGGCACTAAGGAGGCATAACTACTGTGTAAGGGCACAAAGGGGGCATAACTACTGTGTGCGGGCACTAAGTGGACAAAACTACTTTGTTGGGGCACAAACAGGACTGGGCAGGATTTGGGTGTATAGATAGGCACTGGGTGGAGTTAGAGGCGTGGCTTAGTGTAAAAATTTGCTCCAGCTACGTTCACTACTGATAATGTCCCTCCTTGGACTGTTCAGAAGTTAGGAGGTATGCATCTTGTAGTCATATTTACTGTAGGTTCTTTCCCTAATTGTTTTTCCAGTTCCTTTTATATTTACACCAATTCTCACTCTAAGGAATTTATCAAACCTGAGTCTAGACAAAAATATGTTTCCCCAAGTACAAAAAAAAGACCACACATATATCCTAGTAAAGTCTTTAATATTTATTATGTTCTCATATACTGGCAGTTATTACAGCACTCCAGCCTTCTTTTCACATTCATTGCATAGTTATACTACAGCGTTAGTTTTGCTAATAACAAAAATAGCATCAGGAAATACTGTTTTCGTTTCACTTCATTACTTTAAAAAAGTATAAAAATTAGTCAAGCAGATGTATAAAACTGTATTTGCTAAGAATTTATTCATTTTAAGGACAGTGATATATTGTACATCCAGATAGCATATAGAAGAAGAATAAGTTCTTGGAAGGACCTTAGCGAATGTCAGTATAAGGCATAATAGATTTAATAGCACTTTTGAAAACAATTCCCAAAGAGTGATAAATATTTGCATAACAACTCGTGGACATTTGTAATACCTAAAATCTACAATCAAATAAAGTAGCAAAGAAAACATCTAGTTGTGAATCATTGTAAATATGTCGTGTATAATGGCACAGAGCTGCATTCAACATGCTGCTGGTTTCCGGTACAATCAGTCAACAGTTTGGCGACAGGTACAACCCCAACAACTTAGCCAAGATCTCATAATGCAGAGCTCTCTGCTACACAGTTTTCTGAGAGAGTGAGTACTTTAATTTAAGGTTCTCTCCCTTTTGGTGAATAACGCCTAATGAGCAGGGAGGTGCCACTATGTCTTGTCTACCCATTCTCAATTCAATTTTAAAGGACATCTGTCAGAAGATTTCTACCTATGACACTGGTTGACCTGTTACATATGCACTTTACAGCTGAAGGCATCTGTGTTGGTCCCATGTTCACATGTGCCCACATTACTGAGAAAAATTATGTTTTAATATATGCAAATAAGCTTCTACAAGCAACTGAGTCATTGCCTTCACACCTAGAGGCTCAGCTTTCTCTGCAACTGCAGTGCCCTCTGCACTTTGATTGACAGAGCCAGACAGGCGTGATTACGTTTTCACTGGCTGGCCCTGTCAATCAAAGAGGCTCATTTGCATATACTAAAACTTCATTTTTATTGCCAATGTGAGTACATATGGACATGGGACCAACACAGGTGCCTTCAGCTGCTAGTCGAACAGAGCAATATCATGAAAGAGCTTACATATTTATCACAATTAATCCCTCAATAATAATCTGTAATATTATTACTATGGCTTATTGATTTGTTGGGACATTACAATATGTACGTCTTGATATGATTCAAGCATGGCTTACAGGCAAGCACGTCAAATTCTGTCTATTTCTCTTTGGCAACAGCCAGCAAATTGCTTTTCCTGGTAATAAAATCACAGAATGACAAAGCCACAGTTGAAGTATTTTGTGAAGCTTCAATGCAGATCATATTATGGTGATTGTCCACCCTTAAACACATTTTGTTATTTTAATCTGCATAGGTTCAACACTGATGATTACTTTCTAAATTTATCTTTAGAGTCGTCCAAGCTCAAAATCCCCCACATACACAGAATACACTTTTGGACTTGGTATTCCTCCTAAAAGCAGGCATTTGTCTGGCAGCAGATTGACAGCAGCAGAAGAACCATCTTTACAATTACTTCATTGTGCCTATGTTTGAACAACTATTTAAGGTGAGCCTTTAATTGGGATATCACACATCCAACTGTTTAGACGTACTCACCCTATGGTGTGCCCGCATCTTTGTATTCCCTCACATCCCTAGCACGTAAATGTATATTTCCCTACTGACTTACATCTTTGCCTGCAATGATAAAAATGCCAAAAAAGGACAAAAAAGCAACCATATAGAGTTAACATAATTATGAATATTAAAGGGGTTGTCTTTCCAGGTGGCTGGGCACAGTGTAAAAAACTGCCAGGGATATGGCACCACTGGCCTTAGCGGTCTAACCCCATTGACAGTGATCAGCTGCAGTGGTGACTTTCTGGATGCTTGCATGACACCACTTCATTTGAAATTAAAAAGCAGCAGGAAAACAGGACCAGAGCCACAGAGAACAGTGCTAGAAAAGGGCTCATACTTTTAATTATCTCAGACAACTCCTTTTAGACTATTCTCTACACTCAAAACCTGACACAACTCTATATTCTTCCATCTGATGATTTGATAAAACAGGTATTCTGCCCCCTAATGCCCCTTTCACACGAGCGGGAGACTCGCATGTCTCCCGCAACGCATCTACAGGGCTGGACTCGGCACTGACAGGGATCGCATAGCATTATATGCGATCCCAGTCAGTGCCAGAGTCCAGCCCTGTAGATGCGTTGCGGGAGACATGCGAGTCTCCCGCTCGTGTGAAAGGGGCATAAAAGTGAATGTAGTGTTGTTTATTACAATAGATTTAAAGCAAAGCTCCCAGCCACAACTCACTACTAATATGTTATAATCAGAACTGAACCCTTTAGCCGTGTGAGAAATCTAGCAATAACAAGTAAAGCTGTTAAATATTGCCCTACAAACCATTCAACTGGCACAATTAAAACTAGTAGAGGAGTTGCCCTTACCAACCAATTACATCCCAGCTCTCGTTTTCATCAGCTTTTTGGAAAATAAAAACCTGATACTGGCAACACCCCACCCTGCCAACTAACATAAACCAGGGAGTTTTTCTAAGATTGCACTTATAACACGGCAATAATAATTACCCACACTTTATGGTTACAGAATTAACTCAAGACTTTGTACCCATATTCTCTAAATGAGAAGGTTAATTATTAATATAAATCTATGCCAGCTCATAGTGGGGGTAGATTTGAAGTTCTGGCGCACAGAGGGCTGCAGATATGCCTAATTTATTAGTGCATGGTGGTCAAGACTAGCGTATGGTAAAGTCTTGATAAATTACCCCCTTTCAAGAATTTAAGGCCACAGCTTTACCTGGATTGCTGGCTAAAATTTGCTGTACAAGTAAGGGCTCATTCACAGGACCATATGGTCACCAAGCCCGTGTTGCATACTGCAAATAGCGGTCCTCCTCCACCAATTCCCTGCTGCTACTGTTCTAACGCTGCTCTGGTCCCTGCTGCTCTCCACTTCTTGTCCCATCTCAACAGACCAGAATTGGCAGGAAATACCCGCTCAGCCAATCACGGGCTGGCTTCTTGGCATTTCTGTTGTGTTGAGCCAGAACAAGAAGCAGCGGACACGTAGGACAGCCATTGAAAAGGCAAAAATCACTAGAGGTGAGTAATGCTTCTTTTTTAGTTTCAACACATTCTGGCCTTTTTTTTTTTAAATCTCCCTTGAAAAAACCTATTTGCTTCTGTTTCGATGCTGCTCTAGTCCCTGCTGCTCTCCACTGCCTGTCCCAACTCGACATGCCGGAAATGCAATTAAAGGGCCGCTTCCTGTCATTGTTGAGTTGTGTTGAGCCTGGACAGGAAGCAGAGAGAATTGGACATCTGGAACAGCATTGAAAAGATGAGGTAATTTTTTTTTAGTTTTAACACATTTTGGCCCTTTTTTTTGTAAAAAAAAACAAAAATAATAATCTTCCTTAAAAAAACTATTTAAAAGGTTTTTCTGAGATTTTTATACTGATAACCTATCCTCTGTATCTAATCGGTGAGGGTCTGACATCCGGGATATCAGCTGTTTTGAGAAGGCACCGGTGCTCCTGTGAGCTTACCAGGCAAAGCGCCATACATTGTATAGCGACTCAGCTTGGTATTGCTGCTCAAGCTCACTTGATCGATGAACGTGTCGTCACTGGCCTAGGAGAGGCAGAGAGAAGGCCGCAGCGCTCACAAGAGCTGATCGGCGGGGGACCCGAGTGTTGGACCCCCACCGATCAGATACTAATCACACATCAGTAAAAAAAAATCTCAGAAAACCCCTTTAAACCCTCAGACAACCCTTGCTGTTATACACGTAATACAGCATCTGATAGAACATGGCACCATATAAAACACCATATAATATAAACCTGTGTGTCGTGTAAAACAGAACCTGGATGGAGCTGTTTATATAGGCATGTGCATGAGCCCAAATAATAAATTCCAGCCTCTAGTAATCTGAAATGTATTTGAATGCGACCTTTTTAATTCTGCCAGAATGAGTGGCATAACTTCTAGTAATGAGAAAATAAGTTTCCCTACCTGTATGAAACAGAACATGAGCATAAAGCTGACATTTGCTATGGTCTATTTCCTCATAGCTTCTTCTATTTACAGATGTGACTGCAGATAGGATAACCTGGTGCTGTACAGAACCTTCTAGCAGACATACAAAAACAACTTAAAGGGAGTCTTTCACCAATATAACTAAGAGCAGTGCCCCACAGAAGATTCCAGTCACATCCCAGACATACCTATGTGCACTTTGTGTCTGTATTACATGTCCAGGAAAAGCACTTTTATTCTGCAGGAAAACAGCTCCCAAGTGCTGCATTATATCCAGTATATCAGAAGATATAGATGTTAGAAATCGAGTTGAGAGAGAAAGCTGTTTCTACTTTCACTTTCAGCTGGGCACTTTGGAGCTGTTCAGCTGAACATGTAATACAGACACACAGTGCACAGAGGTATATCTGGGATGTGTCTGCAATCTTCTGTGGGGCACTGCTGTTAGTTATATAGGTAAAAAACAGGTGACAGACTCCCTTTAAAGAGCATGTGTCACACGGTCAGCAGCTGTTAAACAATCCCATATTTCGTTAATCCTCAGAAAATATATTTTTTATTTTTTATACTATGCAAATTAGCCCTAGGTTCAACGAAGATATTGCCAGGGGCGGATTGGCAATGTACCCCACCGGGACACTTCCCGGTGGGCCGAATGCCTAAAGTATGCTGTGGGCCGGCATCAGCAGGGTGAGCGGCAGCCACCGCCCTCACTACAATACACATTACAATACACATTGCGGCCACCAGCAGCCCTGCTGTTATCTCATTATCATACCAATGTCATGATAATGAGATCGCAGCAGGGCTGCTGCTGGCCGCAATGTGTATTGTATTGTGTATTGCAATGTGTATCGTATAGAGGGCGGCGGCCGCCGCTGGCCCTCCTGTGATCTTCTTATCATGCCCTATTGTGCGGCCCCTGCCTCTGATAATGTGCCCGCCCCTGTACCTCCTGCTGTCAGGTCCTTTGACACCCGACAGCAGGAGAGAGCTCACTACTGTGCTCTTCAGATGGGAAAGGACCTGTGGCTCCTCCCACTCCCTGCGTCAGCGCGACTGACGCTGTGTCATCACCCCTATCCCTCCTGCTCCAGGACACAGGCCAGAAGAGGCTGCTCAAGGTCTGCACACTAAGGTAAGTTTTTTTTGTTTGTTTGTTTTTTGTCAGCCATTGACAATAAGGGGGCAGGGCACATTTAAGTGTCCACTGTACATTACTGGGGCAGGGAGGGACATTACTGGGAGCAGGGGGGCATTACTGGGGACAGAAGGGAAATTACTGGGGACTCGATAGTAACTTTACTGGGAGCAGAGGGAAATTAATGGGGGCTCTATAGTGACATAACTAGGAGCAGGGGGCATTAATGGGGACGCTATAGTGACATTACTGGGGGAAGGGGGCATTACTGGGGCCTGTATAGTGACATTACTGGAAGCAGGGCGGCATTAGTGGGGGCTTTATAGTGACATTACTGGGGCGGGGGGGTGGTATTACTGGGCCAGAGGGGCATTACTGGGGGAGCTACAAGGACATTACTGGGGCCAGGGTGCATTACTGGGGGCTCTATATTGACATTACTGGGGTGGGAGCATTACTATGGCCGCTATAGGAATATTACTGGGGTGGGGGGCATTACTGGAGGGCAAGGGGAGGACATGATATACTGCTCCCTCTATGGTATTTCTGGCCCCGCCTCTCTCAATCTTCGCCCGCCCACAATTTGGGGCCACTTTTATATTTTTTTCCAGGGCCACTTTTAATTCCCAATCCGCCCCTGGATATTGCCTTTGCATCCAGGTGCTCTGTCTTCTATGTCGCGCCCCCACCGCTGTGGTGGACAGGCCAGACAGTCCATGAAGTTTTGTGGGATTGTGTTCGGTACATGCGCAGTAAATGGATGAAGATTGCCCATCTGCCTGGCCGTCACAGCAGTGGGAACTAGGCATAGACAGGGAGGGGAGCCTCTGGGGGAAACAAGGTGCAAGGTCACTGCCCTCATTGCACCTGGGGGTAATTTGCATAATATAAAAAGTTTTTTTTTTTTGAGGATTGACAGAACATATGGAGATGCTAGAGACATCTGCTTACTAGATTCGGCTTACTAGAGAGGATGGACAGCTGCTGACTGTTTGACATATTGGTATGGAGTGACAGATACCCTTTAAATATACATGTATTTTTTTCTCCTTATTTTGGGTCTTCCACCCAGTACAAAAAGCTCTTTTTGATTCAATAGAGCAGTGAAGCTACCTGCAGAGAGGGCAAGATCTCAGCGCTTCAACTTCTCTGCTGTACACATGAAGATATTGGATTACCATAAAGCTGCCAATTAGTTTTATGAAGCTAGACTCAGTTGACTGTTAACCCTCTCACCAATGGACTTCTCAGAATAGAGGGAAGAAGTAGAATTCATTAAGTCAGGTCTAGTGGAATGTTATTCTAGTATGTGTCAGTGTTGAATGACGATTATAGGGGGTTTTATCAAGATCCGGACTGCAGAATTCTGCCTTTAAAAAGTTGCAAAATTGGGCTTTGGCACTTTAGCGTTAGCAATGTTGATTCTTTTCACTCCAGATTTATCAACTGAGACTTTTTAAAAAGCTGCACAAAATAAATAAAATTACAGTCTCACCCCAGTAAGGGAAAAAAATACTAGAATAGCATTTCCAGAAGAAAGTGTAAGGTTTAAAGTTTACCAAATTTAGCAAACTACGTTACCCTCATGATAAATTTCCATTAAATTTTTTCTCACTGTATGACTTTCCAGTGTGCAATATTCTTCTGCTGCTGGATAAACTCCTCATTTTTTAAGGTCTCTGCTTGCTGTCATTAAAGGGGTTGTTCCACGAAAAATATCCTACAGTTTTCAAACCAGCATCTGGATTTGAATACTTTTGTAATTTCATGTAATTAAATGTTTTGCATAGCTAGTCAGTTATTCAATAAAATGTATCTGTATAGCACCACCTGCTGTTTGTTAATTTTTCTTATTTTTGTCCTACTCACTGGGATGGCCGCACATGCTCAGTTTCATCCTTCAACTGCCTCCTGAGTTGTGATTGGGAGAACATGGACACGCCCCCTGAGCTGCAGCAGAAAAGACACTGCTCTTGAGCTTTCAGCTTGAAATAAATCAAAAGAGCAATGAATGTGGAGATCTCTGGATCCCTGTGAGGTACAGGGCTGGTTCTAGCTTTGTTAGAAAGAGATTGTCATGTCCTATATGATGTCTGATTTTCATTTTTTTCCATTAGTCATGGGATAACCCCTTTAACTTCATTCTTTTTGGTTTGTGGTAGTGGTGGAGATTGGTGGACATTGATGTTTACTTTGCCTTACTTCTTTTGTTGGTCAACAACAGAGCATACTGAGGTGTTTCAGGGATCGCATCTTGTGTGGGGACACCCTTTTTGGGGTGATCACTTTGCAGTGATAGGGGGAGCCAACGGTCAGTCTTGCTTTTGGCCATATACTATGTGAGATTCCTTATTATGACCCCCTTGAATCAAATGGAAAAAAAGTGTCTGCCTGAACAAAAGAGATATCGGAAAATTTGTTGACTGTTGTAATCTGTGCATAAGAGGCTACTTCTTAAAGGGGTTGTTCAAGAATCAGGGGAGCTTTTGGCACCCCAACCCCCACCCCACATACACTTTACTGGACCTCTAAAGGGAAGATTACTTACCTGCTTCTCAGCGCTGGCTCCCCACTCCTTCTTCTCCCAGCCTGTGATGCTCCTGTGGGCTCCCTTCATGTCACCTTGCGTCATGTGACCATTTGTCATGACTAAAGGGGAGCTGGTCACTGTTACGGGCAAGTGATTGGCTTCGGCGATGTCAAACCACATCAAGGGAGCCCACCGGCGCATCACAGGCCTGGAGGAGAAGGAGCGGCGAGCCACTGCCAGGAAACAGGGAAGTCATTTTCCCTTTCCCATTTACCTAGCTCCTGTAAAGTGTGTGTATGTTTGTGTGTTGGGGGGGTGGGAGGGGTTACCAAAAACCCTACCAGTCTTACACAACCTCTTTAAAGGATTCTGTCATAATAAGTGAATAAAAAGGGAAAAGAGAGAATGAATTACATTTTTTTGAGTAAAGAAAAATCTCTGTTGGTGATACCCATTACCCTAACGCTTGTAGACAGAGCACCTTATTGCACTTCATGGGCTTTATTCTGTTTGATATGGTGTATGGCCCCCAATGGCAAATTTGGTATATAGTTCTATCAGTTATTATGTCAGGCCGCTTTAAATCACGTTATAATGAAAGTTTTAGAGTTTGATTTTCAATGACAGTTATCTTACTAGTTAGTTATAATGAATGAAGTTTATTTATTGTTGCTAGAATACCCCTTTAACATTGTAGACTTTATGTATTCATGAATAGCAGATAGTAACCAGGAAGAGAAGTTATTAAATGAAGGTCATTAAAATAGCGGTGAGACGGGATGACATTTTAGGAGTTATATATTTATACACACTATTTATAGCTGAGCCTTGGCTGCAGATTGCATCTACGGAGGGGTATCATCACCATGGGATGCATACATTATTCTTGATTTTATGCTATGTGTTTAATAAGAATAAAGATCTCGCTTTACATATAGTGTAAATACACCATGTTATACACATTAACACCAAAAAAATTAGGGTAATATAGAGATAAGAGTCAATATGTCCATATTACATGTTCCTTTTGCATAGTAATCTTGTGCCAAGTACACATGGACATCAAAACTAAAACAATATTCATGCATACTAGGCATCTAAATGGGGCTATAAATTGAAAGAAGGCAAATTTGGATATATTTGCTGTACTACTTTGAGGCACACAAATCTTCCAGCACTTGTGACATATCAGCATATTTCTCATTTATATTCACTGTACAGTGTAATTATATAACATCACACATAGTAAAAAAAAACATTACTATAGATAATACCATAAAGTAGCTTAAAAGGGTTATCTGGCATTGGGACCAACAACCCTAGGGTCCCAACTAGTGCCCCTTAACACAAAAAAACACTAGTTCAGCGGTCCATGGTCCAGTCGCAGCTCCATTCCTGGCCACTTTTGGTCCCCATAGGACCAGGAAGCAGCATGGCCTCATGACCACTGCAGCCAATCACAGACCTCAGCAGTCACATTGGCTTAAACGATACATGACAGCTGTGTTCCAGGAACGGAGCAGTGGCGGGACCGGAGGTAGGTGAATGAAGTATTTTTGTGTTAAGGGGCACAGGTTAGGGCCTCAAGGCCAGACAACTCCATTAATCTGGTCACATTGTTATTTACAATAAATCTTTGGCATAGTTATTTTCTGGTTACCGTTAGAACACTACAGGCAAAATGTATAGAGTGTGTTATGACTAGTGCAGAACCTAAGAGAGTCGTGCATGACAAAGGCATTCAAGAAACTCCAAAGCAAGCACACCTATGATGCCCTGCTCCCTCAGGCCCTGTAATAGGCATTGCACATTGTATATGCTTTGCCCAAATTGTCTTTACTCATGATCATTATGATAACCAGCATGTCAAACTCTACATTTTTGAAGTAAACAGCCCTCCTTAAGTAATGGTTCAGGCATAGTTATCAACGTAGATGGCATGCTCATAAGGCACATATTCATATATTACCCTTCCAACCTATATTAGGATTGACACCTATAAATTCTATAGATCACTCAAATAATTACTTATAGGTAAAGTAAGGCACAATGCGCATATACAGCAAACAGTCACATGTTAGTAGTGAAGAGTCTATCAACTGAAATGGAAAGAATTGCTACATATGGAATGGAAATCCTCCAAGCCAACTCGCACGTCATACATCATTGTTCCACAACATGGAAGAGTGATGTTGTGAAGCACAAAGATACCTTCAGACTCTCAGGAATGTATAGCTAAAATATACATCACAAGCTGGTGTACTGCATGGTCTTTTTTGGGGGGGGGTTGGGGGTGCAGGGGGAAGATATTGCTGATTTCTTCTTGGGCATCTAGATCACAGCCCAACAAAAAAAATTACCAGATGTTTGAAGGAATTCAGAGCATTTTGGGGATGTGGAATCCAAAAATGACATTGGTTTTGCCATACTGTCTTTTGTTTGGGAAAACCAAGGAAGACGCCGCCGATGGAGGTAAGTAGCGGCAAGTCTCTGCTGTTAGAAACAGCTACTGGGACCCTCCAACTGATAAGAAAAGGAAGGTCCCACTGCTCCATTCTCTTCTATGGGACTAACAGAGATGGTGCTGGTGATAAGTATTGTTAGTGTAAAACCCCTTTTAGAGCTCATGTACATGACCATTGGATGTTTTGCAGTACACAAATTGCGGTTCCACAAAACACGGATACCGGCCACGTGTTGAACGGAACGTCCAGCCTTTAATAGAACAGTCCTATCCTTGTCCGTAGTGCGGACAATAATAGGACATGTTCTATTTGTCTGCCATGCGGACAAGGAATGCAGACAGAGATATTTCTGTTTTTTTGCAGCCCCATACAGGATGCCAAAAAATGGAACGGACGCAGAAAAAAATATGTTTGTGTGCATGAGCCCTAATTGTAATCGGCTTACTTTGTTTGAGACAATTTCTATGTGATTTGTGAGTAGACTATGACTGATCAATATGTTTTTGAATAATTTATATTTTTCAAAGGGACCCCAATTATCTCAAAAACAAGAGCCAATCTAGCAAAACCGATGACATATTCAGAATCATGCTCGAATATAAGTGGCAATAAAAGTAGTGTTCCCCAGTGTTAATTTAGGCTTATTTCTAGTCCAAAAACAGCTGCTTATATTGACAGATATGCTTATTTTAAACTTGAAAGTGCACCCGTGGAGACGGATAATTTGCCGAATACACTTTCTCAAAAGACGCACTTACCTTGTGCACATACCTAGTACCTTGCAAAGTTCCAAAGAAAAATAATAATTTCAAGGAAAAGTACAACCCTTCATCTAGCAAAAAGGTGTCACGGTAAAAAAAGAATATGTGAACACAGCTCATAATCATATTCATTCTGGACAACTTTTGCTTGTATTCTCATCTTTCAGGTTGAGCTTCCACATTTAGGTTTCTGATTCAGTTATTGAAGCCAAAGCCAGAAACAGAAGATGCATATAAAGAAGAGACTGAAGGGGTCATTGATCAAGACCTGCTTTTGTATGCTGATCTTGATATCCTCCTGCACTGCCAGAGGATATGCTTAATTTATGACAAGGTGCACGCCTCCACATAAATTAAGCACGTCCTCTAGCAGTCCGTGTGCCTAGATTGATATCTACACCAGCTACCATTTCAATCATTTACACCAGAAACTATTGTAAATAATGATCAATGTGCTGGGACTGATGTCCTGTTCACAACCCACCCCCCACCGTAACCCTTTTTCAGAAACTGACCAGGGTGGTGTAGAAACGCATGCCTGGATTTAAGTGCAACAGCGTTTAAAGCGTTGCAAACCTGGGGTCTGTGACATTTTTGGGCTGGGAAAGAGGCATAGGGGATGATAAATCTATTCTTCTACTCTTTCTGACTCCACTCCTGGCTTTGGCTTCAAGCAATGCAGAAATAACTGGAACATAGAAATGCAGCCTTATAGTTTTAGGTAATCCTGAAATCTTGGACAAATAAGACCCTGCAGTGGAAATGTATGAATACCCAGCACTGATTGCACAAAAAAAACTAAAAATCATAACGCCAGCAGGCTGCAAAATAAAATACATTGCAATTCAAACACATCAAACTACACTAACACTATACTTCAGCAATCTAATGTGATTGTATATCCGACAATTTTTGTGCAGAGATATCTGGTAAACAAAGTAGAAAAATTTTCAGTCACTAAAACTGAATATCAATATTGTGGACGCTATATAAAACAAGCCCTGCATTACTGTAAAGCTACTTCTGAATATGCATTACTTTTCTGAGGCATTCATAAGGCTGCTCAATAGTCCTGGCATGACACACACACATAGGCTGACATGGCAGGCTTAGTCATATATGTAAGCAAACACCATATTGTGATCATACAGCTTTGGTTTTGTAGCACCAGTTACAATGCAGTCACTGTCATACACTGTAAAAGAACGGAAATTATATGATGGAGACATCTTCCTTTTTAGAATTTTCTGCTGTGCCTGGTGTCAATGCACTGGCAGCACTATCCAGAATTTTCTCTTCAGCCTCTTTATCCAGCTCTTTTTTCCTTTCCTTTAAAGTCCTTTCATGGATCCAAGGGATAAGGCACAAGATAATTCCACCAATGATTGGGGGGATACCAGCCAAATAAAATGCTATATCGTAAGAGCCAAGTTTGTCACGCAAAAAACCTTGAAGAGACAATAAATTATGGCATGAATCAGTCACCAATCAGTACTTTCATGTATGTTCAAAAAAACTCAGTCACTTGATGCGATAGTTTGACATTGTAAATCTATTTATTATATGTCAACCATTAAATATACTAAAGGGGTTCTCCTGAGACCTAGCTTTTATTCTCCCCATTCCTATTTTGCAAAGCTAAGTGACTTTTAGATGCATGTAGAAATGTGGCTCTGACTGAGTTTTCTCTAGCTCTTATCTCTGAACTTCTGACAGCTCAGTAGGCTGTAACTGTAAACTGCATACAGGCAGGTGGGACCTGCAGTTTTCACCTCACACTCAGATGTAAATAAGATTAGTAAATGTTGCATGCTCATTACATCCATCTTGATAAGTAACATAAAGGCTATGGGCACCTTCACTTCATAGAGAATCTATCAGGCAGCTGCTCCAGTGGCTGGATGTGTAGCCCTTATCTCTGAACCCCTGACAGCTCAGAAACACTCATTATAGGTTAATTCTTAACAAACAGCTAATAATCTTAAATAATTGTTGTTATGAGTTGTCAGGAGCTCAGAAATAAGGACTATACATGAAGCCATCAGAGCAGCTCCATGACAGATTCTCTGTAAAATGGAGAGCAAGATATAGTGAAAGGTAAGGCTGTATAACAGAAAGGCCACTTTGACATGAGCGAGTTGCACCGTCCGGACTCGGAGTGACCTTCTAGCACTGCAGGGTCACATAGAATTATATTGATTTATGATGCTATGTAACCCTAAGAGGTCTGGAATGTATTAAATAACAGTGACAGCATTACGTCACTGTTATCCAATACATTCCAGAACTGTAAGGGTTGCATAGCATCATAAATCAATATAATTCTATGTGACCCTGCAGTGCTAGAAGGTCGCTCCGAGTCCGGACAGTGCAACTCGCTCATGTGAAAGTGGCCAAACAGTTGAAAATGTTTTAGCCAAAAATTAGTAAAATGCAATTATAAAAAATTGCCCTGAAGGTGTCTATAGCCTTTAATGAATCAGAGGCCCAATAAATGTATTGTGGCTGTTTTAGTGTGAATATGAAAACAATGATATAACATGACATTTTGATTTACCTGCAACAGGTGGGCCAACAGTCATAGGAATGGACATAAATCCAAGCAAAAATCCAATTGCTTGAGACACATTCTCTGGCCCAACAAGTTCAAATGCGATGGGAGCCATAATACATATGAAGCAGCCATCAAACAGGCCCATGAAGAGACACACAGCAATCAAGCCACCAAAACTGTGGCACAATGGAATCATCATAGACATCAGTCCAATGAAAAAAAAAGATATCACCTGCGGAGAAAAAAATCCAAATAATAAATTAATCGAAATAAATTAATCTATAAACCGCATCCATCATAAAGACAATAAAGAAATATGTGAACCTGTCACATTATACAACAATACAGAGGCGGACAGAGACAGCAGAGAACCCATGTGCAAGAGCAGTATATGGTCCACAGTAACAAAAGACAAGTTAGGTGAAAACCAAAGAACCTGACACCGCATGTGAAGCATGGTGGCGGAACTGCTATGGTTGTTTTGCTGTAGCTCACCATCATAGAATCTACTACCATTTCTTCATTGTATGAGAAGGTGCTTGAGAAGATTATAGATCCACCAGAATTGGACCGCACACCTTGACAATGACTTTACACATACCAGTTAAGTCCACCAAGGAATGTCTGAAAATAAAGATATGGAGGGGTTTTCAATGTTAAAGTCAAATCCTGAATCCACCTCCCATCCAGGTACTGTGGGAAGAAGTGTATGCAAGAAGCCCTTCACACATTTTGATTAATTCATGGGAGATTTTAACTTCCCAGATATTGACTGGGGTCATGGTTCTGCCTCAACTGCAAAGGGGAGAAGATTCCTCAACTTGCTGCAGGACCACTTTATGGGCCAGTTTGTAGAAGCTCCCACTAGGGACAATGCTCTTTTGGATCTGGTAATTTCTAATGATGCAGATCTTTTTGGAAATTTACTGTTCGAGAAACACTTGGTAATAGTGACCACAATATAATTATATTCCCCCTGAGGTATAAGAAGCAAAATCTGGCAGGTAGAGCAAAAACACTGAATTTTAAAAAGGCCAATTTCCCCAGGTTGAGGGCAGCATTTCAGGGCATACAGTGGGAGCAGCTACTGTCACATAATAATACTGAGGATAAATGGTAGAGCTTTAAATCCACATTGAGTAATTGCACTAAAAAATGTATTCCTTTCGGTAACAAGTATAAACGGCTAAAATTAAACCCCCCTTACAGCTACTGTAAAAAGGGTAGTAAATGACAAAAATGGCATTTAAAAATACAAATCGGAGGTGTCAACTGTAGTCTTTGAAGTTTCCAAAAGGGCTTAATAAAATCTGTAAAAAGGAGATAAAATCTGCAAAAGAGAGCAAAACAAATCTCAAAAAATTCTTTAAATATATAACTGTGAAAAAACCTGAGCAGGTAGGTCCCCTAAATAACATTAAAAAAGATGGGTTAGTCACTGAAGATAAGGAAAAGGCAGAGTTACTAAATGGGTTTTTTAGTTCTGTATATACAAAAGAAGAGAAAGGCGCTGATACCTGTGGTTCTGGGGCTGTTACATCCAGTAATATACTCAATCGGCTAACTTTTGATATGGTCCAAGCTAAGTTAAATAAGGTAAATGTGAACAAAACTCCGGGTCCAGATGGATTACACCCAAGAGCTCTTAAAGAGCTCAGTTAATTTATTGCGGTGCCCTTGTTTATAATTTTTAAAGGTACAGGTACAGGGCCAAGTGATTGGCGCAAGTCAAATGTGGTGCCCATATTCAAAAAAGGATCTAGGTCCTCCACAGGTAATTATAGACCAGTTAGTTTAACTTCTGTTGTGGGAAAAATGTTTGAAGGACTCTTAAGGGACTATATACAGGAGTATGTAACTGTAAATAATATAATAAGTGATAACCAACATGGGTTTACCAAGGACAGAAGTTGTTAGACTAACCTGATTTGTTTTTATGAGGAGGAGAGTAGTAGTCTGGACAGAGGGGCAGCTGTGGATGTAGTGTTTCTGGATTTTGCAAAGGCTTTTGATACTGTCCCTCATAGACGTTTAATAGGTAAAATAAGGTCTATAGGCTTGGAAAGTATAGTCTGTAATTGGATTAAAAACTGTCTGAAGGACTGTGTCCAGAGAGTTGTGGTCAATGATCCTGTTCAGAATGGTCCCGGGTTATAAGTGGTGTACCCCAAGGTTCATTGCTGGGTCATCTATTATTTATTAATGATATTGAAGATGGGATTAATAGGACCATTTCTATTTTTGCAGATGACACTAAGCTATGTAGTGCTGTGCAGTCTATGGAAGATGTCCAGAAACTATAAGCTGACCTGGACACTCTGAGCGATTGGGCATCAACTTGGCAAATGAGGTTCAATGTGGATAAATGTAAAGTTATGCATCTTGGTAGTAATAATCTCTGTGCATCATATGTCCTTAGGGGGTGTAACACTGGGAGAGTCACTTATAGAGAAGGATTTGGGTGTCCTTGTAGATTAAATAACAGCATACAATGTCAATCAGCTGCTTCTAAGGCCACCAGGATACTGTCTGCATTTTACAAAGCGTTGGTGCGGCCTTATCTGGTATACGCAGTTCAGTTCTGGGCACCAGTCCATAGAAAGGATGCTCTGCAGCTGGAAAAAGTACAGAGGAGAGCGACTAAACTGATAAGGGGAATGGAGGGTCTTAGTTATGAAGAAAGATTAAAAGCATTAATTTAGTCTTGAGACGTTTAAGGGGGGACATGATTAACCTATACAAATATATAAATGGGTCATACAAAAAATATGGTGAAAAGCTGTTCCATGTCAAATACCCTCAAAAAACAAGGGGGCACTGCCTCCAACTGGAGAAGAAAAAGTTCAGTCTCCAGAAGCATCAAATCTTCTTTACTGTAACTGTGAATCTGTGGAATAGACTTCCTCAGGACGTGGTCACAGCAGGAACAGTGGACAGTTTTAAAAGGGTTTAGATGAATTCTTGAGTAAGTTAAGTAAATGACATTAATGCTTTTGAAAATGTGTAAAAATCTGAGTCTCAATTCCTTCTGGGATTCGCGTCCCCACTTATCCCTTGGTTGAACTTGATGGACTTATGTCTTTTTTTTAACTATGTAACTATGATTAAATGAAGAAAAGAGTGGGGTCAAATTTCTTCCAGTCGATGACAAAGACTAACAGACAGATAAAAGAAATGTCTTCTGGAGGTTGTTTCTGCCAATGGGGGCATCACAAGGGTTAAGACCCATTTACTTTATCCACAGAAGGAAATGACATTTTTGCAAGTCAATTAATTTTTTCTTCAATTACATCACCTTGTTTGATTCTTGGCTGAAATAAAGAAAAAACTTTCCATAGGTTGTCCATACGTTTTTCACATGACTGTGTTATGCCTCGCCTGGTGAGGTGGATCCTGGAAGTCACCTGTCTGTAGGCCTGATGCAGAAGAGCTGAATAGGAGTAGTGCAGCTGAGGATTCATCACAGCCGTATTAATGCAGTGGTGTAGCAGAGCCAGAGTAGATGACTTGAACTGATGCAGCAGAACTGAAGTAGGGAAACTGAACTTGGTGTAGCAGGGCTCATGTAGTAAGGTGGATGTAGTGGTGCTGGACTTGGTACAGCAGAGCTGCTGCAGTGGCACTGAAGTTGATATAGCAGTGCTGTGGAGCAGTGGAGCTGAACAGACAGGCAGGAACACTGCCTGAATACTCAGGTGGCATCTTACTCAACTGGGTCGGCTAGACCAGTGTTCCCCAACTCCAGTCCTCAGGGCCCACCTGCCCTGCCAGGTTTTCAGGATTCCCTTAGTATTCAACAGGTGATATAATTGGTGTCAATGCACCAGGACTCACCACAGGTATTCATTCTGTGGGATATTCTCAAATCATGACCGGTAGGCTAGACATCATCAGAGCTTGCAGTGTTGAAGTGGCAACCCAATGTGCAGGAGAGGGGACAGAGCCAGCTGGAGGAGTGGGATGGGTCAATGCTCGGCGCTGGAGCCAGATCAGGTAAGAAATTGTACATTAGCAAATGTACCTCCAATAGCTCCCATAAAAACAAAGGGGGAGATTTATCAAAACTGCTGTAAAGGCAAACTGACTTATTTGCCCATAGCAACCAATCAGATTCCTCCTTTTATTGTTCAAAGCTCCTTTGCACACTGAAAGGTGGAATCTGATTGGTTGCTCTGGTCAACTAAGCCAGTTTTGATGAATCTCCCCCAAAATGTGCAGTCATTAAAAGGTTAATTCCTTGCCGGTGTCTTTTATAGCAATCAGCAAAATACGGTTGAAGATATGTTGCAGTAGACATAAGGCTTTGTAATGCAGTCTGACTTGGAAGTTCCATGGAATCTGAATTTTGTGATCCCATTTTGGAAGTCGTCCCCTTGTCCAGGGAGTTATCGCAACAACTGTGTAATATCTGTGTGATATCTAGATTGACAAAATCATTTGATAAAGCAGATTAAGTGAAGCCTGCTTGATGACAGGAACTACATCTACATCACTGTACAAAATGGGGAACTTTTCTTTCTCTGAACAACAGATAGGACAGACACAGGAGGTAGGTATTGCATTACCTGTAAATAGACTTTCTTGACACCTGGAATGTAATCTGCAACTCTGCCGAAAACAAGCCTTCCAACCCCAGATGTAACGCCGATACATAGCAACAAAACCTCTACCTTGACCTCAGTTCCCAGACGCTCCTCAACCTGTTTGATCTGTAGATGGAGAATGGAAACAACAAGAGTTAGGCTACTTATACACTACATCTGAATTTAGCCCGGGAATTTTCCCTTTAAAAAAACTAACATCAGAATAAGTGCTTTCAATTTTGTTTTGCTGTGTTTTTTTTCAGGCATTTTTCACACACTGTGTCATATACTAAAGACTGGCATCTCACAAGCTAGTCTTAGAAAAAACGCTGTAGGCGGAAGATCTGACCAAGGGGTTGTCCGCTTTTTACTATTGAAAACCTATCCTGAGGATATCCTATCCTCCAGGCACCCTTCAGCTGTTTGAATCTGCTGTTTACCTGCTCGCCGCTGCAGTGTAGTTACGTGTATGGCGTCCCCATTCACATCTATGGGACGGCTCCTTCCTGTTCAAATAAGATAGAGCCATCCCGCAGTATTTTCTAGTGGTGCCTGTGAGAAAACTGCTCCAAGAATGGACACATGTAAATAATCTACAGTTGCATGAACGGCGATGCAGGCGTATGAAAATATTAACATTGGGGAGTACCAAACCTGGGTGGAACCAGACAGATTGTGGATCGTACAGACCTATATCTTTGCTAAATTGTGACGTTAACATATTGGTTAAGGTCCTGGCAACGCGCCTGTTTCAAGTTCTCCCTGATATTACACATGCTGATCAGTCAGGCTTTATGCTTGGAAAGAGTACTGATATTAATTTACGTAGGCTCTATACCTTACTGAAGGTAACTGTGGTATGCGTACATTAGTTTTTATAGGCCTTTGACTCTGTAGAGTGGAGATACTTATGGGCAGTGATGGGTCGTTTTAGGTTTGGCCAAACGTTCCTTCAATGGGTTCAACTCCTCCTGTTGCATGAAAATGCAGCCCTCGTCTCCTTTGACAATCAGGCAATTATCAGGAACATTTGTTTCAATCACGATAATTGTCTGAAACATTGTTTAAAATGGTCTAAAAGGACTTTAATCAGCTTCTTTTTTGGAAACCGTTTTAACAAAACGAGATTGTCCAAAGTGTACAACCCCTTTAAAATCTAAAATGTAGCTATGTAATCGATGTTTGAAAAGACACACATTCATCTAGTTGAAAGTGTTGTCCAGACAAATAAAATTTCTTAAAAATAACTCAGAATGGTATAAACTAAGCAATACTCATCTCACCCTTCCCATGCTGCTCCCATTCTGACGCTTACCCGCCGACACTGGGAATGTGACCACTTAGCTAAACACTGGCCATAGCAGTGACCTGGTTCAGCCAGTGGTTGGCTGAATGGTCATTTCCCATGAACAAAACTGGATCAGCAAGGTATTGGTAAAACAAGTATGACTTATTCTATTATTTTACAAAATTCAGAACCATTTTTAAAAGAATTTTAAACATTTTAAAGATGGTGGACAAGTTATTAAAGGGATATTCCAGTAACGTAACTTAATTTTTGAAAAACAGCATTAAGGCTGCAAGCTGTGACCCAACCAGAACCCATACCTATACATATAACCAGAGCTTCATTTTACCTTGCAATCCATTTGTCTATCTCCTGTGTGAGCCTGCAGCACACTGAGTATCATGGCTCCTGATCTTCCCTCACAAAACTACAATTCCCACAATCCCTAGCTTTCCTGCTGTGAGTTTCTGCTTGTTCATGAGTGTTGATGTTTATTGATTGGCTGCCTGATATTCCAGTGCAGACACGCCCCCTCTACTCAGTAATCAGCAGCACACTAACATTTAGCTAGAGAATTGATAGCAACACACTGAGCATGCCTGACCTGACAAAGGCTCAGAACTACAGGTCGGTGCCATGGTAACTTATGAGGAACACAGTGGGTAGCAGGGGAAGAAAAGTACTTTATAACTACTAAACGGTAAATATGTCAAATAGACATTATATTAGGTAATAATTGATGATGAATTAGTCTAAAACATAAGATATATTTATGGTAACCGGAATACCCCTTTAAGGCTGGGGAAACATGACACATATGGCACTACCAAAGATCACTTGATTTATTGCAACTCTCAGGTTGTGCCCACAACCACCTGTAATTCATGCTGCACTACACTGCAAAACTTTTGGCCACGCGGTATGTGTCACCGTGTAGCCCCAGCCTAAAACCTCATTATCATGTATAAATGGTACAAAGAAAGGCACAAATTGTTGTTAAGTGGGTGAAAATAATGTTGGTGTGTAGGCCATCACTTACCAAATGAACGTAAGGCACAAAGTAACCAAAAAGTGCTGCTGGAATTCCAAATGCCCATATGCAGTAAGTCTTGTATTTGAAGATGGAGAAATTGAAGATCTTTTTACCCCTGTTGCTGCTTCGAGGCAATAGTGGCTTGTAGGTAAATCCAGCCAAAAAGAGCACAAATATAAAGACACATAATACACGCAGTGTATTATAAAATTCTATTTTTTCAAGCAAATAAGTCAGCAGAAAGGGCAATGACACAGTAAACAGGCTGCTGCCTGCTGTGACAATACCATTTACTAGACCCAAGCGCTTTTTAAAGTAGTGTCCCAAGATTACCAGGGATGGCTGGTAAGCAAATGAGCAGCCACAGGCAAATAAAACCCCATAAGTAAAATAAAGAGGCTCCAAGCTCCTACAGCAAAAGATAAACAGATAAAAAATTAAATCCTAGCAACAACAAAAATTTTACACAATTTTATCCATTAAGACAATATCAGAATACAGAATGCCAAGCCACTACTAACAGCAATAGAAATAACTAGACAAAGGCAAGTAAATACAGCAGCAGCAGTGCAGTGTACTGTACTGTTTATATATACATATACATATATATATATATATATATAGCCCGAGTTGTATATATAGTTGTTAGGAGTTTGTGTGAGAACTTTGTTTCCTTCACACAATGAAAAAATCCTGCTAAGAAGTCAGAGGCTCTATGACAACATATTGGTGTGATGTTTTATGATTCAATCAGCATCATGGTGGCTCAGTGGTTAGCACTGGTGCCCTGCAGAGCTGGGGTCCTAGGTTTGACCCTGGCTAAGGACATCTGCATGGAGTTTGTATGTTCTCCCTGTTTTTGTTTGGGTTTCCTCCGGGTACTCTGGTTTCCTACCACGCTTCAAAGACATACTGATAGGGAACTTAGATTATGAGCCCCACTGGGGGCACTGAGTGATGATAATGTTTGTAAAGTGCTGTGGAATATGTTAGCGCTATATGAGTAAAATAAGTAAATAATATGATCCCATATGTCATCACAGTGCAAATACAGATGTGACATTTTATGTATAATTGTAGTAACAGAGGAGAGAATTAGAAAACTCCACTGGAATAGAGCAATGGTAAATAGGTGACTTTTTTCAGTATGCTAAACACTTTCAGGACCATAACTAAAATAGCTTTGGGGGTTGGACAACCCCTTAAAGAGTAACTCCCACAAAATGTTTTAATCTCTGTCCTGTTAGAAAGGTACATGATGTAAACTATAATGAAGGTAATTTTCTTACCAGTGACTGTATTTGTGAGTTATCCCCTCACTTCTGATGCTCAGCTGTGTCATGTGATTCTCCAAATAACAACGCATCTTATGTTTGGACAGAAAGTCAGTTTCTCTATGTATTCTTCTATGTCAGTCTCATAGGAATAAATAGAGAAGTAACTGACTTCCTGTCCGACGTCAGTTGAGTGTAGGGTTGGGCGATATCAAAAATATTCCCACGATAACGATATTAAGAAATTTATCACGATAACAATATATATCGCGATAAATAGATAAAAACACTTGGGGCCATAAGGAGACTTTATACTGTATGGGGGGCAGCCACAAGGAGACGTTATACTGTATGGGGGCCACATGGAGACGTTATACTGTATGGAGGCCACAAGGGGACGTTATACTGTATGGAGGCTACAAGGGGACGTTATACTGTATGGAGGCTACAAGGGGACGTTATACTGTATGGAGGCTACAAGGAGATGTTATACTGTATGGGGGCCACAAGGGGACGTTATACTGTATGGAGGCTACAAGGAGACGTTATACTGTATGGGGGCCCATGGAGACGTTATACAGTATGGAGGCCACAAGGGGACGTTATACTGTATGGAGGCCACAAGGGACGTTATACTGTATGGAGGCTACAAGGGGACGTTATACTGTATGGAGGCTACAAGGGGACGTTATACTGTATGGGGCCCATGGAGACGTTATACTGTATGGAGGCCACAAGGGGACGTTATACTGTATGGAGGCCACAAAGGGGACGTTATACTGTACGGGAGGCCACAAGGGGACGTTATACTGTATACGGGGGCCACAAGGGGACGTTATACTGTATGGGGCCACAAGGGGACTTTAAATTGTATGGGGCCACATGGAGACATTATACTGTATGGGGGCCACATGGAGACGTTATACTATATGGGGGCCACAAGGGGATGTTATACTGTCTCGGGGCCACAAGGAGACATTATACTGTATAGGGGCAGCCACAAGGGGACGTTATACTGTGGGGGGTCACAAGGAGACGTTATATTGTATGGGGGGTCACATGGAGACTTTATACTGTATGGGGGCCACAAGGAGACTTTAACTATATGGGGCCACAAGGGACATTATACTGTATGGGGGCCACAAGGGGACATTATACTGTATGGGGGCCACAAGGAGACTTTATACTGTATGGGGGCCACAAGGAGACTTTATACTGTATGGGGGCCACAAGGGGACATTATACTGTATGGGGGCCACAAGGGGACATTATACTATATGGGGGCCATACATTTTCCCCCCCCCCCATTCCCCCCAATGTAGTAAAATGTCTCCTTGTGGACCACATACATTATAATGTCCCCACCTCCTGCATCCATATCTATGGGCACTATACTGAGTACACTGTATAGGGGGTTGGTCAAGGGCACACTATATACAGGGGAAGTCGGTCGGGTGTTATACACTGTATACAGGGAGGAGGATAGTTAATGTATATGGAGGGGGTAGCAAGTAGAATAATCCATTACAGTGTCACTTTTTTAAGTAGATGCTATTGGCCTCTGAAAAAATGACGTGCCTGACAACAAATGTTAATAGGAGATAGTATCACCACAAGTTTATTCTTCAGAACCCTGGCACTGCCGTTTACAGTCTGTATATGTCTTCCCCCACCGTGGACAATGGTACAGGCCAGGGCCGTCTCGCAACTGGCCTGTGAGGATGCCGCCGCCTTTTCACCTTTCTCATTGGCTGCTGATGTCTGCCTGGCACGTCTTTGTCAGACGAGTCTGGGCCTTCAGGTCAGCCATTGATTGGCTCTGGTCGGTGGGCAGAGTCCTACTGAAGTAAAGGAGTAAAGAGGGGGCGGCTGCCGCGGGAACTGACAGGTAATGTGCGCAGCGGCCGTACACGGATGTTTTAGAAGTGTTCAGCGCAAGTGTGACCACCCCTATGACGTCACTCAAATACCGCGGTAATTAAGAAACTGCGATATCGCCATATCGCTGTTTCATATTACCGCGGTATATCGTTATAACCAGTATATCGCCCAACCCTAGTTGAGTGTTGATCACATGACACTGTTGAGGATCAGAAGGGAGGTTATAACTCACAAACAGAGTCACCGGTAAGAAAATTACCTTCACTATGGTTTACATCATCTACCTTTCACTCCCACAAAAAAATCTTTTGTGGCAGTGCTTCTTTAAAAGCTTCATTCATTGTGCGCTTTTACATTTATAAGGCTTGTAAGAACCAATATTGACAGTTTTCATTATTCAGTATGGTGACAGTTCTTGAATAATTAGAAGTCAGTAAAAATCATACTACCTTTTCCTCACTTTACTGCAAGTGCAATAATTCATTATTTTTTATGAAAATACATTATTCATTTTTGGTCAATCAATATACGGATATTATGTAACACACTAAAATGTGATGGCTGCAATTTGTTTAGCTAACAAAGGATAAAAACTTACTTGACAAAAGAACTTGAAAAAAGGCCAATAATGGCAACTGCAGCACCGATAACTGCAGTCTTTCGACATCCAAACATGTCTGTAAATACGCTGACCACAGGGGAACAGAAGAATATCATTCCCATTGATAATGAGTTCACCCATGCTGTGGGGAATAAAGAAAAATAGGAACCAACGTTATAAACAGATAATATATAAAACCACTGCTATGTACTAACACTGACTAGTAAATCAATCCTAAATATGAGCAAATGTGTGGAAATATAAGAACTGAAAAATGTAATTATCCTTTCATGTTCTGTGGAGATTCCAATGATCACATGAGATATTTCACCATCTACAGTGCTGGAGTCTACTGTCTGTAGGAAATTGTCTAGTTTCTGCACTGTGCCGTAATCAAAAGAAAAGGGACCTTCTTCTCTTGGTCACATGCAACTGGAATGTATGAGTTTACCCTGGAGGATGTCCTGTGGCGGTCCAGCTCTGGTGACCACCAAAAAAGATGAGAAGAGAATGATGAACCCGTGGTGATCACAACACAAGTCCAATAAGAATTGTAAATGAAGTACCGGAGGAAATTCTTTATTACTCTTATGTGTAGTCACACATATTCCACCATACTTCCTTACAGCTGACAGCAATTCTTCCTATGACAACCCTTGTCCAAATACCCTAGAAAGGGTATGGGCATCATTTACCTCCTCTATGTGACAGGATGGAGAGCTGCTCTGTATCATCCAAATGGCTGGTACGAGATGCTTTTCGTCAAACCCGCTGCAATGAACTGATCGCTGCACTTCCTTTTTAAAGGGGATCTGTCAGCTCCAAAACACCCCCCAAACTAGAGTAAGTGGTGTACAGTGTAAGTAGTCCTGAGTCTGGTTATGTAATTTTTATCTTCACGCTGAGCTCCCACAAACTAGTAAAATGGATTGACAGGAGTCCTCTGTGAGTCCTCTACATTATGTGTGTGTGCTCAGGAGTCCTCTCAATGCATTTTAATACTGGTGTACTTAAAATTACATAATTGGACTCGGCATCTCTTACAATACACACCGCTTATTCAAGTTTGGGGGGGGGTTTCAGAGCGTACAGGTTCCATTTAAAAAAAAAAGTGGGGTGTGTTCTTGAGACAACCCCTTAAAAGTTATTTTCTTATTTCTTTTTCATTTATTATTTTTTATGTTAGAACTAAAAAGTAGTATTGTAACAGGTCGGTTGATGGACTACAATAATCCTATGCCAACTTGAATGAATTTCCATAATTTCCTCCACTGGTTTATATTAGCTGTAGAGCAAGAAAAAGAGCCTGAAGAAAACACAAACTAGAAGTGTGAACAAAGCCTGACTGGTATAGAGTGGAACATCTGAAGTTTCAACATACAAAATTCACAAACCATGTGCTGCAAGAATGCCTACGTCTGTGCTTCTCCTGACCACAAGGTGGCGCCCAACTGCAGAGCTATGGAATCAGCAGCTGATACCACAGCAATATATCCCGTGCACGTAGTACACAAGAGAGCTGGCAACCCCATTACCTCCATTAAAGCCACATTATGCATGATTATCACAGCCTCATCTTATTGCTGTTACCGTCAATAGAGATTTTATCATGGGGCTCATGCACACGAACGTTGTTTGGTTCTGCATCCAAGCTGCATTTTTTGTATGCTGTCCGCATCCGTTGCTCCGTTCTGTGGGGCTGGAAAAAAAATAGAACATGTCCTATTCTTGTCCGTTTTGCGGACAAGAGTTGGCATTTCTATTATAGGCGACTGGTTGCAGAATGAACACGGGTGGCATCCGTGTTTTACGTATCCGCAAAACATGGCGCGATCGCGTGCATGAGCCCTAAAGCAGACATTGTTGCAGCATATTAGCATATGATTTACTGAGCCATCAGAGGTGCACGCTAGCATTGATGATGTGTGATATCACACTACAATCTGTCACGACATGTGGTCATCTCCATGCAGAATGTCAAGGATCCTACGCCTAGGAGTGTAACGGTTTAAAAGTGAAGCTCCACCATCACAGCCATTGCAATAGTGTTTTTACTGTCTGTTTGCCATCTGCGCTGCTCCCGCTGCAAGGTATCCCTAGGCCGCAATTCACCTGGTAGAGGACAAGAGTATCCTTTTGGTTGGTGCATGTCTGTACTGTTCTAAGGTGATGTAAGTTCAACAAGTTTCCAGGAGCCGAGGTCTTAAAATAAACGCTAAAAATGTTGTTTGCTTTATTCCAGCACTTCAACATTTTAGAAATATGCAGCAGAATGGGCTATTCTTACAGTACTGGATGGTGCAAGGCTTTTTCGTGACAGTCTGGTGGCATCGGCTGACATCCTCTCCAGCACATGACTGGGATAAAGGATGATGACTACTTATTTGATAAGCTTTGTGCTGCACATTCCAGGGGTCAATGTTAGATGCATGCGTGTAAAAGCATAAAAACACTATATTGTAAGGCACTGTGTCTCGTGCGTGAATGAATGGTTATAGTAGCTTTCATGTCTCTTCCCTAAGGCTAGTTGCCTAGAAATGGAATTCTACTGTGCTGAGGGGTGTATTGCAAGATCCTGACCCCCGCCCCCCCAAACATCATAGAGCAAAAATCTAAAGGAAAATAGCCCATGAGATTCATGAGGGCGTGGAGAAAGTATAAAAAAGGTGTGCCCTGATAACCTGCTGGGCGAGGGGATGCTGTATGCTGTTAACATACGTGGAATGCATATTTACTTTGCAAAGGTCGCGATTGAAATTCCCAAACCTCAATTGTATTCTGGTAGGTGGAACGCTCATGCTGTGAGATAGAAAAGCAGATGAAATAAAGTCCATCCAAGTCACTTTGGCTGCATTTTGTTTGCACTGGCACATGGGCCACATGACTAAAGTGATTGCACCTAATGTGCTCCAAAATGTGATGCTATTTGACAGGTTATTCTTAAGATAACTCAGGTGAGGCTACTTTCACACCTGCGCTTTCCCTTTCCGGTATTGATATCCGCCATAGGATCTCAATAGCAGGGGAAAACGCTTCCGTTTTGTCCCCATTCATTGGAACAGGGTGCACCAGAATGCAGTCTGTTCCTTTTCATTGCGTTCACATGATGCACACAAAAACGCTGCTTGCTTCCTGGGATGTGGAGCAAGACAGATCCGTCATGACTCACAATGTAAGTCAATGGTGATGGATCCATTTTCTCTGACACAATAGAAAACGGATCTGCCCCCATTGACTTACAACAGATCCGTCATGGCTATTTTTAGAGATAATACAACCGGATCCGATCTGAACCAATGCACACTGTTGTATTATCATGACGGAAGGGTTTTTGCTGATCCATGACGGATCCAGCAAAAACGCAGATGTGAAAGTAGCCTTACCTTCATTTTTCCTGACAGGCGACTGTCAACTCCCACTAGATTATTGTCAGATCCCATTGAAATGTGTTGGATTGGCTAACTAATCTAATTTTTATATCCAACTATTCACATCTCCGGCTGTTCTCTGCTTGCCAGAGTTCACCAGATCCAGCATTGCCGGATCCTCTTCTTCACCACTGGATCCCCATTGAATGTAATGAGGTTCAGCGGTGATTTGGACGCTTTCTGGTATAAATGGCGGGTTACAGACTGACAAATACCGCTGCATGAGGCAGTTTTCGTCCGGCTGACAGCTGGCTAATCTCTGACGGAGATGTGAACGCAGCCTAAGGGCCCTTTCACACGACCGTATGCCCTCCGAGACATACAGTCCGTGGGCGGGCCATATGTTGTGGAGCGGCATCGATCGTGCGCACGGGAGCGCACAGCATCATTGATGACAATAATGCTGTGCACGTCGGGCCACTCGCGGGACTATTGTCCTGCACTCATATGATTTTATGAGTCCGCGACAGTAGCCCCGTGGGCGGCCCGGCGTGCACAGCATCATTGTAATCTATGATGCTGTGTGCTCCCGTGCACACTATCTATGCCGCTCCGGGACATATGGCCCGCTCACTGACCGTATGTCCCGGAGGGCATACGGTCGTGTGAAAGGGCCCTAAAGGTAAGGATATGTGAAGAAAGCAAATGTGCTAGGGAACAGGAAATGTGAAGTATGTAGATGCATTAGCTGGGTATTACATGCTGTATAAATAATGGCATTCCTTCCTAGACTAAGCACCAGCAGTTATTAAAACAGCGTACGCTGGTCAGCAGAAATGTATTCTTCTCTTCCAACAACAGCCTATTAGCATCATGCTGAGCATTTGACGCCCAGATGTCTTTAAGGGGCTTGTTTCTCTGTTCCCTTTCTCCCGCTGTGCTTGTAGCGGTTCACAAGTGATTCCTGCCAGATGCAATATCTTCAGTTCAGTCCAACAGCAGTTACTCATATGGGATGTCGTGTTCTCAAGCTCAGATGTAACCAACAGTGGCGGAGGAATCATTGCACAATAATGTACAGTTTTCTTTTACTGTATATAGGTCCTAAATAGAGATGAGTGAACGTGCTCGTAACGAGCACTGTAGCGCTCGGCTCCCCTGCGCTCGCATGGGCGCAGGCATCCGCTTCCGTTGGGTGAGGAGGACGGAAGCGGATGCCTGCGCCCATGCGAGCGCGTTCGCTCATCTCTAGTCCTAAAGTATCATATCATCCTGCCATAGCCCAGCAACTTCACGCTCTCTGAGTAACATTCCTACAGTGCTCTTTTAGCCACTGTTATTTTCAGTAGGTCATTAAGATTTTTCTACATATAAAACATTAAATGGGTTTTCTGGGATTTTGATACTGATGAACTATCTTCTGGATAGGTCATCAGTATCTGATCGGTGGGGGTGATCAGCTCTTTGAGGAGGCATCGACGCTCACAATAGCACTGCGGCCTTCTCTCAGCTCACCAAGAACAGTACCGTACACTGTATAGCGGCTGTGTTTGGTATCGCAGTTCAGCCCCACTCACTTCAATGGGCCCGAGCTTCGCCTAGGCCACGTGACCGCTGAACATGATATGAACATCATATGGCCTTGAGAAAAAGGGGAAAGTCTGCAGCGCTCATGCGAGCCCCGCTGCCTTCTCAAACAGCTGATCAGGTGGTCCCGATCAGATACTCATAACCTATCCAAATGATAGGTCGTCAGTAAAAAAAAAAACCTTTAACCATTCAATGACAAATGCATAGATACTAAGCCCGCATATGCATGACACTACGCTGGGACAATTTTACACAAAATGAGGCACTGCAGCCTTCTTCACTGTCAATCTTTAACCAGAGGCTAATAACATTTACAACTCTGACTGTGACAGAATCAGAAAGTCTTTTCCTGTTCAGCTGGAGATGCAAATGACTGTCAGCTATATATTTTGATAAAGTGAAAGATGATGTCACTAAGCCAATTTAAATAACCCTACGGTTCCATATTTTAGAGCCATAGGCACTCAATGTGCTGCCACGTGGTGCTTCCTGAGACACTGTGTCAAACTTACTAACACTGTCGCACTCTGCACTAAGAATACCAAATCACATTCTTAAAGGGGTTCTCCAGGAATTAAGAAAATGAAAATACTTAAATATTACTTTATTATAAATATATTCCCAAATCCCTTTCATTAGTTATAATGGCTAGTTTTGTCTGGGGAGCAATCATCAGGGGAAATAAAATGGCCGCTGTCCTATTAGTGCACACAAAACCTGTCCTGATCACACAGCAGGACTCAGCCACATCCCCACCTCCTCTCTGTACTTTATGTCTCCTCATGAACTCCATTCCTATAGAGATTCAGCTGAAGATCATCTGTATTCAGGATCATAATCCCTGACTAGCAGAGCAGAGAGGATGATGAGGCAGCTCTTTACCTCAGTGTTGTGAAGTAACTTGTCCTCCTGTGTGATTAGGACAGGTTTTGTGTGTACTAACAGGACGGTGACCATTTTATTTCCTCTGATTGCTCCCCAGACAAAACGAGCCATTATAACTAATGTAAGGTATTTGGGAATATATTTATAATAATAATAAAATGGCCGCTGTCCTATTAGTGCACACAAAACCTGTCCTGATCACACAGCAGGACTCAGCCACATCCCCACCTCCTCTCTGTACTTCATGTCTCCTCATGAACTCCATTCCTATAGAGATTCAGCTGAAGATCATCTGTATTCAGGATCATAATCCCTGACTAGCAGAGCAGAGAGGAGGATGAGGCAGCTCTTTACCTCAGTGTTGTGAAGTAACTTGTCCTCCTGTGTGATTAGGACAGGTTTTGTGTGTACTAACAGGACGGCGACCATTTTATTTCCTCTGATTGCTCCCCAGACAAAACGAGCCATTATAACTAATGTAAGGTATTTGGGAATATATTTATAATAAATTACGTATTTTAATTTTCTTAATTCCCGGAGAACCCCTTTAAGGTTAGACAAATTTACTATTCAGGTTCATGGGCCTTTGTAAATTTGGAGTATCGTAATTCCTGCACCATATTTACGCTAGAATTTCGTCTGTGTACCAAAAAAATGTGTCCCTACAAAAAAAACTGTGTAGTCTAAATTTATGCCACCTATAAGCTGGCTTAGTTTCACTAAAAATGTGCCTAAGTTGTGGTGCATTTTTGGTGCCGGAGCTGCTATTAGGCTATGTCCCTTTCCAACAAAGCCATGCCCCTTTCAGGTGGAGCCTCGGCCCTTTGAGTCTTAAAATGCTTAAAAAGAGAGTGTAAAACAGTTAGTAAATGTGATGCAATGCATGCATACAAGTTTATTTGGAGCAAAATGCACCAAAAAAAAAAAAACTGGCACATTTTCAATAGTAAATCTGCCCGACTGTGCTCTCCCCATATATACATGTAGTGAGAGTACATGTTCCTGGATAACTATGGATGTTGTATTCTGGACCTATACAAGGACTTTAGGGGTTGTCTAGCCAGTTTCCTCTGGTCTCTACTTCCTCGTCCTACCTGTCACACAGGAAATGACCGCTCAGCCAATAACTGGCTAAGAGGGGTCATCTCTGCGGCCAGTGATTGGCTTACAATTCTTTCATGTGTGTCAAGAAGAACCAAGAAGTAGGGAAAAGAATATGTCATCCCCAGTGGGGACCTGGGAAACCTCAGAGCAGTAACGGTGGGGGATTGGACATATTGCTTACTTTTTTATGCCAATCTGACCCTTTGGCAAAAATAATTACTGGCCGGACACCATCTTTAATTAAGCCATTTACATGAGGTCCTATTCTTCCTAAAGAGCTGCTTATTTAAAACTGGAATATGGTATAAAGAAAACTGTGAGGCAGAACATATGTCGTAATGGTGTCTGCAGTGGTGTGGCAGTGAACATTTGGCTGTGTCTGTTGCACTGCAATTCTGCGCCATTTACCATAAATTACTAGCTGTTTATCTCTCAAGTAAACTTTCACTGAAGGGATCTAAAAGTGCTGCACACGCTCCTAAAACGCATGACACAGTAGCGACAGATGGCTAGTTTCACTAGTAAATCAAGGCAGGTTGGGTTGATAATGACTAGTCCGTCATCAAGCATGCTTTCTCTTACCTATAAAGCACATGCCAAGCACATTAATCCATGTTGCCCTGAGATAATGGCTATGGCACAAACAGGATTATCTATAAATGTACGTCTTTTTGGCTTATTAGACCATGTAGTATCTTAATAATTAACTTAGAAATATGCACAAAGTAGACAAATCCAGATCGACCTTTGGTAGTTTATAAGACCTGTAAACACAGGACAGTGCAAGGGACTCCCTGACACCCATCCATACACATACAGGGGAGCCAAACACATCTGAATGGGCCCCTAACCCAGTGGGCCCAACAATAAGTATTTACAAGTGAAGATTATGGGGTTGCAGCGTGAGTGGCGCTGCCACCCCATTCATCTCTCTGCTTGCACCGCTACACTGCGATCCTTGGGAGTGACAATTGTTGCACAACTAGTATCACCTTGTAGCCGCACCTCTAGTTGCCCTCAATGGTTTACCATATCTCAGTTTCATACAAGACTACAAGTTGGTCAACCATCATACTGGCCACCATGATTAAAAGCCGTGTAGAAGGCTACCGAAAATATAGTATTTCTCCAGGGCAGTGGGGAACTTTGAGGACAGGTAAGGCTCTGGATGGAAACTGAATTGTAAGCTTTTTGTCATAGTATCACTATTATTATATTATCATGTGATAGGTCATACTGTAAGAGTCTGATCGGTGGGGATCCAACTGATGTGACATTTAAAATTATGGGGTCCCAGCATCCCTGTCTGAATGGAGCTAGGTTGTGCAATTTCCAGTGGAGTTAAATGAAGTAGCTGCATGCCCATGCAACTGCTGCCCATCAAGATGGGGCTACAAGGCCCGGTGGGGTCCCCTGACAGGCAGGGTTCTCTGTTCTCTTGATGCAAATCCCCCCCCCCTCTCCTCAGTGAGCCCGGCGAGGCTGCCCCCGACTAGCTACGCCTCTTGTATGAATCAAAGTGCTTAGATCAGCACAACATAAACCCACAAGCTTATTCAGCTAGTATTGTCTACAACAGAGGTTATAAAAAAAATTAGGAACCAAAACAAAAAACAAAAAAGGCTCATGGCACTTGTGGCCAGTCCTAAAGAGAAATGGGGTCATACTATGTCCTCAACCATTATCCAGCCCTTTGCCTATGTAGACACTCAAGGCATTGAGGGTAAAGCTGCCTTATATGACTTACAGTCAATGTCCAGCATTGAACACCAAAAAAACAAACAAACCGTGTGCTGGCAGTTCCACATATGCTGCATAGATGTAGAGTTAAAATAAAAAATAAAATTCTGCATACAGTTTTTCATTTTTGTAGAAGTCATACGCAAAATGCTCCTAAGACCCCTCATCGGCAGCAGGAAGTTTATCATTTAACCCACGGGTGGATGTGCAGCTGATCTGGAGCACTCTTTTAAAAAATTGACTTCTGAGGTCTTAGGTCATAGACAAGGGGGCTGTCTAGAACTCAGGGTAGGTCATAGACAAGGGGGCTGTCTAGAACCCAGGGTAGGTCATAGACAAGGGGGTTGTCTAGAACCCAGGGTAGGTCATAGACAAGGGGGTTGTCTATAACCCAGGGTAGGTCATAGACAAGGGAGTTGTCTAGAACCCAGGGTAGGTCATAGACAAGGGGGTTGTCTAGAACCCAGGGTAGGTCATAGACAAGGGGGTTGTCTAGAACCCAGGGTAGGTCATAGACAAGGGGGTTGTCTAGAAACACGGGGTAGGTCATCACTATTTGACCAGCAGGGGTCTGATTCCCACTAGTCCCATCACCCGCTTCCTTGAATGTGTCCATCAATGGCATGGCCTTTCTGTCAAGCAGACCACTTAGGTGAATGGGCCTGAGTTGCAATACCAAACATAGCCGCTAAACAATGTATGGTGCTGTGCTTGGCGTACTGAGCGGCCACAGTGCTTTTCCAGACTCCGTGCCCCCTACAAGAAGGTGATCATCAGGGATGTCCGAAGAGGGAGCCCAACCAATCTGACATTACCGGTCCTGAGAATAGGTCATCAATATTTAAGCCCTGGACAAACCCTAATAAAAATAATTTGAGGGAAGATCCCTAGATCTCATTGGAGGCATAGTGTGGCATGTGAACTCAATGACCATGACAATGTATAGTATTTCAAGACTAGGTCTTAGCTCTCTTTCTAAGAAATCGCCATACCATGTGAAAAGCTCTATGCACATGCAAAATCTCTCCTCGGTAACTTGACATCACAATGTGCTGATACATTTCTTTCAATCCCCCAAATATAGTTTAGCTTTATGAGGAACAGAAGGCAAATATACATTTAAATGTTATCCCCTTGATCTACTTCCTGACAGACTCAATCACTTCTGTCATTCTTTCCCAAGAACACCACGCATTTCTAGTGCTGAACAGTAGCTGCAGTGTTTGTGTTTCCATATTCGTTCAAATCTGGAAGTGAGTCACATTTCTGAACTGATTATCTGAAGATTTCATTTATCTTTCTCAATTAATTTTCCAGTCTGGCATCTGTATCCTCTGGCAGACCTCGGCTTCTACTGCTGTAAGGACACTTGTTCTGTTAACACAATCTCTTTCTTCTACCAATGCTACTAACTACTGATTTTCTGACGCTGACCTAAAATACAACTACCTGTTTTTGTTTGTTTGTAGTCTGTTACCATGGAAACACATAGGCCTGCATAAAAGTTTTAGGCCTCTTTCACACTAGCGTTAGCACGGATCTGGCACCTAAAGGGTGCCAACGGATCTGTGCTAACGCTGATACATGTGTGGAGCCGGAGCAGCGCTCCGGCCCCACACATGTTGACAGAAATACATACAGACATACACACACAAACACATACATACTTACATACTCCAGCCCGGGACGCCGGCAGCACGTCTTCACGCGCCTCCTGCGCGCAGTGATGACGATTCCCCACAGCGCCCTCTGCTGGGCGCAGTGGGGAAACATCATAGCTGAGCGCAGGAGGCGCGTGAAGACATGCTGCCGGCGTCCCTGGCTGGAGTATGTGAGTATGTATGTGTTTGTGTGTATATGTATGTATTTATGTCTGTCTGTATCTTTGTAGCTGGATCCGGAATGACCCCCCATTGCAAGTCAATGGAGGACAGATCCGGATTACTGGTGTGTCCACACCAAACGGATCCGTCCCCATTGACTTGCATTGGGGGTCATTCTGGATCCGTCTTGGTGCGGATGCCTGGACCGGAGAGCAAACCGCAGCATGCTGCGGTTTCTTCTCTGGTCTGAAGGCGGAACGGAATGCTTTCAGGAGCATTCTGTTGTCTTCAGTTCAGTTTTGTCCCCATTGACAATTAATGGGGACAAAACTGAAGCGTTTTTTTCCGGTATTGAGCCCCTATGACGGAACTCAATACTGGAATTTAAAAACGCTAGTGTGAAAGTAGCCTTAGACACAATAAGACATTTTTAGTTAAAGGGATTCTCAGGACAGGTCATCAATGTCAGACTGGTGGGGGTCCAATTCCCAGACACCCCTGTCGATCAGCTGTTTGAAGAGATGCCAGTGCTCGATGTATACTGCTGTGACGTCATGTTTGTCAGTCAAATGGCCTAGGCGCAGCTCAGTCCCATTCAAGCGAATGGAGCTGAGTTGCAATACCAAGCAAAGCTGTTAAATAATAGATGATTCTGTGCTTGGTAAGCTCCGAGGGGTACCCTGGGCCCATCAAACAGCTGATTGGTAGAGGTGCCGAGTGTCGGACCCCCACCAATCTGATGCTGATGACCTAACACCCGGTAAAGCTCCTTCAGACAGTTTACACATTTGCTCCATTTTTTTAAAGATAGATTAGAGCAAACAAAATGGCTGAAAAGTGTACATAGCAGGAAGCAGCAGGAATGTCATATTCCTTAGGAAATTATCTAAACCCTACTGTTTCTGAAATAACAGTAATATCTGTTTTAACAAGCATTACTTTGGCATCACCTTTCTTATGATAATTGTCTCTCTAGAAGTATGGCCAAGCTGTTTTCAAAAACACTAAAAAAACAAAAAACATGAATAACACAAAAATGTAAAAAAAAAATGGAACATGAACACGTAAAACTATTAGCTATAAGCAGAGCCACGCCAGTCCTTGATAGTCTCTGTGATGCCTGATCTAATTTATGATGAGGCGCAGATCTCGTCATAAATGAAGTGCACCTCTAGCAGTGTAAAGTAGAACTGGCTTAGTTGCCCATAGCAACCAATCAGATTCTACCTTTCATTTTTTCAGAGCTCCATTGGAAAATGAAAGGTGGAATCTTATTGGTTGCTATGGGCAACTAAGCCAGTTCTACTTTACACCAGTTTTAATAAATCTCCCCCCATGTGCCTGGAGTGAAAACAACTCTAGCCCCTGACTATTTCCAGGTGTAAATGTTAGGACATCAGCCGAGGCTAATGTCCCAGTCTGCCCCCCAACCCTCCTCCCAAGTGACGAGGACAGCATAAAAACGCCCATGCAACAATATTTTATCGCATGGGCATTTAAATAGTCCCAAAAATGGACCTTGCAACTTTTTAAGCCATTAACTGGTTTAACGCTGTAAATGACCCCCATTATCTCAAGTGCTGGAACTAAGAAAGAGCTGAAGAAAAGGTGAGCCAGCTGTTTCTCCGTGATATTTCCGATGGCACACATATGTGAAAAAACCAGCTGGGCCCCAGTAACCAATTATACCAGTCAGGAAAATGTACAAGTTAGGCATTAGTGGCTGCCTGCTGCTTATATCAAATATTAACCGCTTATTATGGGAAGATGAAAGCCGGGCCCACCTGCTGAGATAGGCATCTCTGGTGCTCTGCTAACTCACCCATGAGCGTCTGAAGCCATAAATTACAACAGTAAATGAGGATGAATTAATACAATTACACCATGTAAACTCTACGTCCGTCCAGTGTCCTCACTGAACTCAACTCCTTAAAGGGGTATTCCCATCTCACAAATGTAGTTTGTATAGTTAGATATAGCCATACCAATATTATTACTAATAGAATGTATTTATATAAAATGTACAGTTTAGAAGATTTTCCTATTTGTATAGGCATTGTCCCACACACATCAGTCAGGCCGTTGCCCCTAGTTACATTAGTGAGATGGGACTACCCCTTTAAATAACCTTTGCTAAGTGACAGCTATGCTTGAAATGCTGCCTATACTGTATGTTACTGTACATTTCACAAAGGCCCATGTACATGCATCCCCTGCATGGCAGCACACTCACAGGGGCACATTTACTAAAACCAGATTTTTATGCTGTCTCCTCATTAATCAGGCGCACTTGTGGCAGTCCTTGCGTATGGCATAAAAACTATGCCAGGCGTAAATGTTAGTAAATTTGCCAGGGCTAGAGTCCCGAGCCCGACATGCCCCCATCACTCCCATATGGCAGACATGGCGTACAACTGGCCGTGCGACTAAATATTGTTACACAGCTGGTTAAAAAGGGGGACTTGCTACTATTTTACGCCTAAAAAGTCCATAAGTAAGTGTGCCCCACAGTCTCTATGGATGGGGCTACACAACATGTGCTGCGCAACAGCAAGTCACGGAAAGGCCATGCAATACAAAAATACGTGTGACTTGTCTGCAACTTGCTGTTGAGCAACTATTTTCAAATTGGTAAGTCGCAGCCATGTCGCAATTTACATTGAAGTCAATGGAATAAAAGCCACGAGCATGTTGTGATACAAAATCTAGCAGTGTTGGATTTTATGTGACTGTCACGTCGCAGTCACAACATGTCACGTGAAGCACTGTGACACCATTGACGTACATTATATGACAATTAGATAACAAGAAATGTATGTCACCGTGTAGCCGTAGCCTAAAAGTATGCAGTGAGGAGCCGTAGACATTCCGCATGTCGCCATATACTCTGTATATAGCACATTATACTCGCCTAGCAGCCATGCTTGTAAGGGAGAATAGCATATGATGGAGAACTGCTAAAATAAAACCCTACCGTTCACATGGAGTCCAACCACATGGCCGCTATGAGGCTCCTGGTGAACAGGGGTTCTGCACTGATCTCCTTTTCCTGTTCCCTACATAAAAACACTGCGTTTTCCGGCAGCTGTTACTAGGGGGAGATCACTGCATAGGGATTTGGCAGCTGCCATTGAGTTCAATGACAACTTCCTCATAATGTACTACGGCACGTGAGATTTAGAGCTGTATGGGGGATTAATAAGTGTATTTATACCAGTTGTCTGATGTAAATACATTGAGAAATATGATGTTCAGAATGAGCAGCACATTTTTTGACATGTGGAAAGGGGTGCAACTATTTTTTTTTTAAAATTAAAGAATTCCTGTATCCAGTATTACTGGGGGGAAGGGGTGCATATGTTTTGCTATGGGGCCTTATGATATCCATGTACACTGTCAACGGTGATGTTTAGCCACATGTCCCATACACAAAAAAACTTGTGACGTTTCGACCTGTCCGGTGGGTATGCTTGAGAATGAGTGCTGGACGGGTCAAAACGTCACAAGTTTTACTTGGGGGTCACTTGAATAAACGTCACCACTTAATTTCTATGGATGATATCACTATTTTTATTTGTGCGAAAAGGTTTTTTAAAAATGTTCAATAAAAATGCTGCAGCCTAAAAATGGTTATCCATGAAGCCAGTGTGAACGGAGTCCATGGCTACAGATTTTTGTTCAAATACAGGGGGAAAATCATCAAAACTTGTGTAAGGTAGAGCTAGTTTAGTTGCCCATAGCGACCAATCAGATTCCACCTTTCATTTTCCAAAGGAGCTCTGAAAAATGAAAGGTGGAATCTGATTGGTTGCTATGGCCAACTAAGCCAGTTTTTGCTCTACACCAGTTTTGATAAATATCCCACACTAACTGCATGTAGACAACAGAAGTTCTCAATGGTGCCAGTTTACTGCACAGCTCAGCATTTATTGGAGCTAAAGTGTAAAAAAAACTTGTGATAAAATAGATCTGGAAAATCGCTGAGCTGACACTGTGCCACAGTGAAATGTTTACTTGCAGGCCTGCCGCCGTCGGCACTTAAAAAGAAGGCGCTGGATGAATGGGATCAGGGTTTATTGACTTACTACAAGCAATACAGGTGCTCAGGACTAACTGTTGTTTGCTTTGAAACAGAATCAGGCTTGTACAGAGGAGGCGCAGGCCGCCTGACCCACCCACCGCTCCTCCAATCAACGCTCACACTAGTGCATGTTGATAAACCACATGTGCGAAAGGACTAAGAACAGCCAAAGGCCCGTGTTTTTGGAGCCTTTGTGTAATGTCACTTCAAATAACGTACAAGAACTGATCTGTCACATGCATCCAAAACAGGAAAACTACCTGTCATGTAAGCAGTCACAGCACCACCAGAGCTACGGCCTTAAAGGGGTATTCCCATCTCACAAATGTAGTTTGTATAGTTATATATAGCCATACCAATATTATTACTAATAGAATGTATTTATATAAAATGTACCGTTTAGAAGATTTTCCTATTTGTATAGGCATTGGTCCCACACACATCAGTCAGGCCGTTGCCCCTAGTTACAACCACCGCGGTCATGTAATAGTGGTGGTCAGCTTGCTCTTTTTCAAACTCGCTCTGAGGTAACTGCTGTATTGTGAATGCACATTGAATCAGCATGAGGAGACACATCTTAGGGTACTTTCATATCTGTGTTTTGGACGCTACCAGTCCAAAACGCAATGGTCAGGATCCGTCCAAAACGCAGACTTTATAAACGGATCCTGCTCCATAGAAATGAATTGATCTTGGGACACGATCCGTTTCTCTGCGTTTTGGAAGCACAGACAAAAACGCTACAACCCTAAGATGTGTCTCCGCATGCTCATGTAACGTGTATTCACAATACAGCAGTTACCTCAGAGCAGGTTTGAACAAGAATAAGCTGACCACCACTACTACATGGCCGCGGTGGTCGTAACTAGGGGCAACGGCCTGACTGATGTGTGTGGGACAAGGCCTATACAAATAGGCAAATCTTCTAAACGGTACATTTTATATAAATACATTCTATTAGTAATAATATTGGTATGGCTATATCTAACTATACAAACTACATTTGTAAGATGGGAATACCCCTTTAATGCCCCTTTCACACGAGCGGGAGACTCGCATGTCTCCCGCAACGCATCTACAGGGCTGGACTCGGCACAGACAGGGATCGCATAGCATTATATGCGATCCCAGTCAGTGCCGGAGTCCAGCCCTGTAGATGCGTTGTGGGAGACATGCGAGTCTCCCGCTCGTGTGAAAGGGGCATAAAACTGGGACAGAAATTGCGGCTATACACTAAACATAATAGGGCAGGTGTTTCAAAAACTACGCATTCTGTCACATTCTGCACCTGAAAATGGAGTTCATGGTGTGCACTCAATTTATTATGACTTTAAAGGGCATCTGTCAGCAGATTTGTACCTGCATGGGATTTGTTTGTCACTAAGTGTCGTCACGGAGACACATGGACCTACACAGTAGCTCTACATACAAAACAGTTTGCAAGACATATTGGAACACCCAAAAAATGTCAAGCTTTCATAGTCTTTAAAGGAGTTTCTGAGATTTTCATATTGATCAGATCAGTAGGGGTCCGCCTCCCAGCACCCCCATCAATCAGCTGCTTTAAGAGGTGAAGTGCCACGGCCCCCTACTAAGCCAGTGACACATTCATTGGACACATGGCCTAAGCGCAGCTCAAACACAGCCGCCATCCACCTGACCTCGCTGTGCTTAGTAAACTTAGAGGCAGCCGCGGTGCTCACAGGAATACCACAGCCTCTTCAGGCAGCTTATAAGCGGGGTGCTGGGTGTCGGACCCCTACCAATCTGATATTGATGACCTATGCTGAGAATAGGTGATCAATATTAAACACCTGGAAAACCCCTTTGAATGGGCTGTGCCACCATTACATATTATTTCAATACATTTATGCATAAAAAACTAGTTTTGTAATTTGCTTTCTGTTTTAAAAATGCTCCAGGTGTGAGATATCCTCTTTATGGTACTATAATGACAACCCCTGGTGTTTAATCTGTATAGCAATGTGCACTTTCACCTACTGAGGTGGTCGCACAAGCTCAATTCCATCTTTTCAACTGCCACCAGCCATATGTACTTTTAGAAGATGTGACAGTTGCAGGGAGAGAACTGCAGCAGAAAGGACACGTCTCCTGAAAAAAATATATCCCCTGAGCCGTGACAGGGAAACTGCTGCAGCAGAAAGTAAACACCCTCTGAAGAAAATGTAGCAGAACAACTGGCGGAGCTCTGGATCAATGTAGCTTTGTAGGGCTCATGCACACAACCGTATGTATTTTGTGGTCCGCAAAACACGGATCCGCAAAAAATACGGATGACGTCCGTGTGCATTCCGTATTCTGCAGAATGGAACAACTGGCCCCAATAGGACAGTCCTATCCTTGTCCGTTATGCGGAAAATAATAGGACATGTTCTTTTTTTTGTGGAACAGACATACGTAATTTACGTTTTTTTTGCGGACCCATTGAAATGAATGGTTCCGAATGCGGTACACATGAAAAATGGAACGGACATGGAAAGAAAGTATGTTTGTGTGCATGAGCCCTTAGAAAGAGATTGTCATGTACTATATTATCTCAAGTGTCCATGTTTTACATCAGTCACCCCTTTAAAGGAGTTCTCTGGGAATTATCTATCCTAGAATGTGAGCAGGACTGGTTGCCACCACTAGGGAGGTGAGGGGGGCGGGGGCCTCACTACACACTATGCTGTACAATAGATGGTAATTATGCAATCCCGCCTACGATATGCCATCATGGCTGAGCAGCCTGACAGGAAAACTCACCAATATGTAGTATATGCAAGGGTCAGAGAGTAGTGCTCTGCAAGTGGCAGCAACCAGTCCTGCTCACATTCTAGGATAGGTTGCTGGCAGCCATTTTAAATCATTCCCGGGGAATCCCTTTAAGGCTATAAGGTTCAGATGACTTCTTACATAACCTGAAAATGCAGGAGCATATGAGTAAAAGTATCCGGAATTCAGCCAGCCACTTGACGTTAAAAAAATGAACATATAATTACAAACTGGGCCACATACCAAAGCATCAAAATTCACGTAAAACATCATGTGGAATTTAAATAAGAGTCAAGTGATATTTAGCCTACAGGCAATATTCTCTTCATGTGTAGACCACATGGAATACATACATCTCTCCTACTAGAAGTAGGCTTCGTTCACATCTGTATCAGAGGTCCTGTTAGACAAATACTGCAGCGTACAGTGCTATTTGGTCCAGCAGAATCATGGACACCTTAATGGAAACCCGATGGATCCCATTAGTCACTGGTAGCCATCACTTGCTGGATCTGCTGTTTTCACTTTTTTTTCCTATATCAGACCAGCAAAATAGAAAACTTAATCGATGTGAACTTGCGCCTTAGCTTACCATACTGCTGCTGGGTCAGACGGTTTTTAGCTTTTATCTTTTATGTACAACCAGCGCTGAACTTTAGCAAGTCACAACAACTTTAGTAGCTGATTAAAGTGCTCTGCAGATCGTGCATCTTGCAGTGGGAAAAGTACAATATGTGATCAAACCATCGTAAGCTGAAAATACTATAACTTGAGACCGTAAAGGTTTCTGCACACAATGCAGATTACATGTGTTTTTTCTGTGCAGGTTTTGTGCAGAAAAACCACAGAATAATACAACACCAGCAAAGCGAATGAGAGTGGACAAATCTCATGTACAATTTGTTTTTTTTCTTAGGTGCGGAAACTGACCTGTTGTGTGGATTTTAAAATCTGCAGCATGTCAATTGTTCTTGCGATTCCGCACCTTCTGGAGAGTGGATTTCCCCTTAGATTTCAATGAGGTTATATACATAAACAGAAAAACTGTACAAAAAGCATACCAAAACCGTGATAAATAGGGTGGATATACATTCGTTTTTTATCTGTGGTTTTGATGCAGATTTTCTTCACATAAATCTGCACCTTGTGCAGACACCCCTAGGCCACCTGCACACATCACGAAATACCTACGTACTTGGAACCGAACCCGAGTTTTACAGTAAAAATTAATTTATGAAGTTACTATGCGAAGTAATAACTTCGGCTCATCGGAGCTAATACTGTACTGAGCTCCTGCTCCGTATGGTATTAGAACAGCAAGTGATTAGAGAAGTCAGAAAAAGCCGCGTAAATCACTTTCTATGTAGAGGACAGAAGACTCTTCAGGTGCAGGTGCTCCTGAACAGCACACACAGGGGGACATTTACTAATGCTTTTATGCCACTATTGTGGTGGTAACAAGTCATAAACTATGGTGCACACCATAATGTATGACTTTTTAAGCTTCTCGAAGTGGAGAGAAAAGGGTCTTGGCTTATTGGAGGGACAGGGCTTAGCGTGGCCCACCAGATGTACTATAACTTGAGCCAGAAACTGGCATAAGTTATAGCTCAAGCCTAATTCAGCCCTTGGCTAGCAAACGTAGACTTCAATTTCTGGTGCAAAACTGCTGCAAGGGAAAACTGGCTTTGTTGCCCATGGCAACCAATCAGATTTCTCCTTTCATTTTCCAAAGGAGCTCTGAAAAATGTAAGGTGGGATCTGATTGGTTGCTATGGGCAACAAAGCCAGTTTTCCCTTGCAGCAGTTTTGATAAATCTCCCTCAGTGTATGCACCTCAGGGTATGTTAAATGTGGACCAGGAAGGACCACTGTATGTTAAAAATATTGTAAATTCAAACCACTGTAACTTGAGGGACCACTGTATATACTGTAGGTCAGGTCAGTATATACAGTAGCAGTTTGTTTCAGTAAACCTAGGGTAAAAAAAAACTCATCAAAAAAAGGCATGTGGTTTTTACAGCAACAAACCTGCTATGGTGCATTTTCTTCCAGCAAAAAGAAAACACACAGCAAAACTGAATTACATTAATTACTAAATAGAGTTACAGTAATGCAATTTAAGTCTGCTGTGTGTTATCCCTTTGCTGGAAAACAATGTACCATAACCGCATGTATGTTGCTTTTTTATATGTTTTTCTGCAGCAAAAACACAACATAGCCGCGATGTGTGCCAGCAAGCCTTATACTGCGGGCATGGGCGGACATACCGCCTGTGCAGCCGGTTCGGCTGCACAGGGGCCCAGTACGGGAGGGGGCCCTTCTTGCTGGCAGCAGGGGGAGATGAGCGCTTCCATTATGGAAGCGCTCATCTCTATATTCTTCTGTATCGCCGTCCTCAGGACAGCGATACAGATAGAAGTACTGCGGGGCAGGGGAGGTAGAGGCGTCTCCCCTGCCTGTTCCTCTGATAGGCTGCAGGCACTAGGCCTGCAGCCTATCAGAGGCCGGCGCAGGCGGCGCGATGACGTCATCACGCCGCCTGAGCCGTACAGCGCGGGACACAGGCCGGAAGAGGCCTGCATCGCATCGCTGAAAAAGGCAAGGAGGTAAGTATAAGTGTTCATTGTTTTCATTTACGCTTTACTAAGGGCCCTTTCTGGCACACATGGGGGGGACACTATGGAAGAGGAGAAGCACTATGGGGGGCCCTATATATAGGCACTATGGAGGAGGAGCACTATGGGGGGGCCCTGTATATAGGCACTATGGAGGAAGAGCACTATTGGGGGCCCTGTATATAGGCACTATGTAGGAGGAGCACTATGGGGGGCCCTGTATATAGGCACTATGGAGGAGGAGCACTATGAGGGGCCCTGTATATACTGGCTCACATGGGGGCCCTATGATATATACTGGCACACATGGGGTGCACTATCGAGGGGGTGAGCACTATGGGGGGCCCTATATATACTGGCTCACATGGAGGGCTACTATATATACATGGAGGAGCACTATGGGGGCCCTACATATACTGAAACACATGGGGGGCACTATGGAGAAGGAGGGACACTATGGGGTCATCTACTGGGGCCCTATCATATATACTGGCACACATAGGGGGCACTATGGAGGGGGGTGAGCACTATTGGGGCCCTATCTTGTATACTGACACACATGGGGGGCACTATGGAGATGGAGAGGAGAAGAGCACTATGGGGTCATCTACTGGGGCCCTATCTTATATACTGGCACACATGGGGGGCACTATGGAGAAGGGCGGAGAGGAGCACTATTGGGGTCATTATATAGGGGCATTACACTGGCACACATTATGGACGCATTTTATACTGACACATTATGTCAGGCACCATGGGGACAAGGGGAGGAGCACTATGGGGGCATTTTATAGGAGTATTTTATACTGGCACAAATTATAGGGCACTATGCGGCTCAACAGGGGGCACTAAGAGGGTTTTTTGGGCACACAGTAGTGGGCATTGGCACACATAAAAGCATTATTGGGACATTGGCTCTACTGGAGGCACTAATTATTTCTATTGGTGGGATTTTGGGGAGCACTATTACTGTGGGGGGGGTCACCCTGTCACGGTATCAGCTTAGCACAGTTATTTTTGGGGAATATTATGGTTACACTATTAGTGTCAGGGGCACTATTTCCTGGGTGCAGTTATTTTTTAGGGTACTGTGTGCCAATAATTACTGAAGGTGGTAGTATCTGTGTGTAACTAGTATTTGCAGGGGGACTGTTTCTGCAGTATAGTTTTAGGGAGCACAGCGAGCACAGTATTGGGGGTGGCAGGATGGGGTGGGAGAATGATGGAAAAGTAGGAAACTAAGATGTTTGTCTGTCAAACTCCGCAGAGAGAAGAGATGGATGAAAGAAGTCATCATGGTTGTCTGGTCTAAAAGGAGAAGATGAGGACAGAGAACATCTACATCTAAGAAGACGTCACTGTATGTAAGAGGTATGTGAACCTGTATTAGGCTACTTTCACATCTGAGTTAGTGATTCTGGCAAGCTGGTCCAGCAGAGAACAGCCTGCCAGAATTCACTGGCTCCGGCAATGCTGGATGCAGAATGCCCGCCGGCCCTATTAAGTATAATGGGGTCAGGCAGAGATCTGGCCACAATCTGGCAAAAATGCTGAGAATCAGCGGGACACAAACCGTTGCATGCCTGAGTTTGTGTCCGGCCAATTCCTTGGATTCTCTGCCAGATTAGGAGTCCGGAGTGTAGTGCTTCATGTGTGAAAGTAACCTTACCCTGTATGTTTTATAAGTTTTGTATTGCTATGTAATGTTAGGGCACCATAGGTTAGGTTGAGAATTTTGCTTGGAGAGGGGCCCAGACACATTCTTCGCACAGGGGCCCTCTGCTGTCTATGTCCGCCCCTGACTGCGGGCACACGTCACAGCTGTGCTGCATTTTGGATGCAGCAGAAAACCACATGCAGGTTTTGCGACAACATACCTGCAGACTTAAATTATATTGGGTTATTCGGGAATTTATACTGATGACCTATCCCCAGGAGAGATCATCAATATAACATAGGCGAGGGACTGACACCCAGGAATCCCACCGATCAGCTGTTAAAAGAGGCTGGAGTTCCATGAGCTATTCCTAGGCCATGTGATGTCACCGTACATTGGACACATGGCCTAGTTGCAGCTCAGCCTCATTGAAGTGAAGCAATAGCACAGCTGCTATACAATGGGACACGTTTACTAAGGGACTTGAGATTATTTTAGGCGTAAAATAGCTGCAAGTCCTCTTTTTTAACCTGCCGTTATTTAGTCGCACGGGCGGTTTTACACTCTGTCCGCCAGTTGGCCGTGATGAGGCAGGTGCATGTAGGGGGGTGTAAATTTTTGCGAAAAACTACACCATCCCGTGTTTTAATGCCAGGTGCAAGGACTGCCATACCTCGAATCTAATTATACGAATCTAACGACAGTGCAGAGGACATCTTAGTAAATTTACCAATGTACAGAGCTCTGGTGAGCATGGCGGCTCCCTGAAACACCTGATTTGTGGGGATGCTGGGACTCAGACCCCCTCCAATGTAATAATGATGACCTATCCAGAGGATAAGTCAACATTATCAATTTCTGGATAACCCCTTTAATGTAAATATGTAGTAATTATCGTATTTTTTGCCCTATAAGACGCACTTTTTTACCCACAAAGTGGGGGAAAACGTCAGTACTTCTTATGGGGAAAATACTAATGAGCAGAAGGATTGGAAGCGGTGAATGCAGCGCTCCCTGGGCTCTGTACTCACTGCTTATTGGTCCTCGGTCGGTCGCTGTGCTGTGACTGTGCACAGCATGAGGAAACAAACTAGTGCACTGTGACCTTATGCTATGCACGTCGGGTCACAGCACAAGGCAGTAACAGCTGGAAAAGCAGGTGCTGGATCCCTGAAGCAGCGGAGGCGTCCAGAGCAGGAGAGGGAAGTTGATTTATTGTTTTTGCCTGATCTGAGGTCTGAATAGGGGTCTGATCTGAGTGTCTGAAAAGGGGTCTTATTAAAATTGGGAGTCTGATCTGAGGTCTAATTGGGGGGATTAACACTGCAAGTATGTTGTTTCAAAAACGGCATGCGTTTTTTTTTAAGCGTTTTTTGCCGTATCCAAATGCAGCCCAGCCGCGACATATGCCAGCACCCTTAAATCTAATCTGTCAACACATTACATAGGATTAGTAAATCAGCCCTGTTGTCATCTTAAACAGTAGTGAGGGGGTACATAGTTATCGATTAAGAGAGACATTTATTAAGAATTATAAGCAAATATGCGACTTTTTGCAGCTCACGCAACTTTTCAGCTGGTAGGTCCGTCTCATTTATCATTTTCCACACCAGTTTTTGGCATGGAAAATGACATAAATTTACGCCAGAAACGCAGCTGTTCCCTGTAAATTATAAGCCAGGAACTTACCTGGAGTTCTGTGCGAAAGACTGCAAAAAGTTGCAAGATTTCGCAGAAAAAGTCTCAAGTAACATTTGCAACTTTTTCATGCCAGAAAACTGGCCTAACTGTTTTGATAACGTCCCCCGCAGTTTTTCCCTGAACTGTGTGGGATTCTATAAAATCTTTATTGCTACGATGCCCTCAACAGAAACTACAAAGTTTACCCCGAGACAGATTTTATAACACATACTGACAATCCGCCTCAGTGTGTTCAGAAATTGTGCTGTCTGGAGGTGCAGATGCAAACAACACCCCATACTGTCTCCATAATCTCCGCTTGTGTATCACATTAGGACATGGTGTAAATTACAAAGTCCATATGGAACCCCCTTTAGGTTCATTAAGCCAAATATTTGTACTAAGGTGTTGTTTGAGATGAAGCAGACACTTCTACTATAGTTTACTTGATCTAACTTTTGATGCAGTTTGTCTGGCTTTGATAAACAATTTTGAGACAGCACATAAGAGAATTCAGAGTTAAAAGGGTTTTCTGAGACTTTAATACTGATGACCTATTCTCTGGATAGGTCATCAGTATCTGATCGGTGGGGTGCGACACCCGGAACCCCCTCCAATCAGCTGTTTGAGAAGGCAGCTGTGGTCCTGTGAGCGCCGCAGCCTTCTCCATGCTCACCCAGCACAGCGCCGTACATTGTATAGCGGCTGTGCTTAGTATCGCAACCGAGCTGCGCCTAGGCCATGAGACTGATGAACGTGTTGCCACTCGGCCCAGGGAAAGCTGCAAGAAGGCAGCGGCACTTCTCAAACAGCTGATCAGAGGAAATCCTGGGTGTCGGACCCCCATGATCAGATTGTGATGACCTAGCCTCCCCAATACTATCATCAGTATTTAAAGAGGACCTTTCATGGGTTTACATTATAGTAGGTACCTTTACTTGCAGGGCACCCCCCGCTGATGCTGCCACCCGCCCAGGTTTTTCAAAATAGCGCTCCTGTATTTTTTGCGCTCAGTATGCTAATACTGAGCATCGGTACAGGGAGGAGGAGACGCCCGGGTTTCTCAATGGGCGTCTCCTTCTCCCTGGCTGTGCCACGATCCAATCACATCGGAGAGCGTCACAGCCAGGGAGAAAAAAACTCCTTGGCTGTGATGTTCTCCGATGTGATTGGATCGCGGCACAGCCAGGGAGAAACCCGGGCATCTCCTCCTCCCTGTACCGATGCTCAGTATTAGCATACTGAGCGCGAAAAATACAGGGGGGCAGAGCAGGGCGCAGGAGCGCTATTTTGAAAAACCTGGGCGGGTGGCAGCATCACATTTACTTGCCCTGCAAGTAAAGGTATTTACCTACTATAATGTAAACCATGAAAGGTCCTCTTTAAGTCTCGGAAAATCCCTTTAATAAAGGGGGTTTCTCATGTATGAAATATTGGCCACAAATAGCGTATTGATAAAGAAGTACCCAGCTTTCCTGTGACAACCATTTTATACAAAGACTTGTGTTTCTATTCCTGAGGACACCATTACGAGATGGCGCTGGCTTATTGCAAGAACTCATAGAAAACAACTTCTGCTAAGATAAGATAAATTTTGTACGTGCAAAGGAACAAATATGCATTTTTGCAAAAAAAAACATAGTTCAGCAATTATCCCATTATTGTTATCGCGGAATACTAACCAATCAATGGATGGATTCAGTGTGGACCAATTAGAAGTATAATTTGTATACCAAACAGAGGCCATTGTTGAAATATTTGCTAACCAATTATGTTAACGCTTAAGAGGTTACACCCTGTTAGAAGGGATATAAAGGGGTCTTGACCCATTACAGGTGGGATCTTGGCAGAACTTTACCTGTGCTGACTTCTGTCATTTTCCTCCGTCGACATCATTCACCTGGAACACGTGGCTCGATCCTCACGTGACTGACCCTTGGTCTGCCACAACAATATCTTGCCCTGTAGCACCTAGTGGGGGAGATTTATCAAAACTGGTGTAAAGAAAAACTGGCTTAGATACCCATAGGAACCACCTTTAATTTTCCAAAGAAGCTCTGAAAAATGAAAGGTGGAATCTGATTGATTGCTATGGGCAGCTAAGCCAGTTCTACTTTACACCAGTTCTGATAAATCTTCCCCAGTATTTCCCTGCATTACACAGATAGGAAAATGATCTCAACCAAAAATAATGAAATGCCTTATTTGTCCTCTAGTGGCGCTACCAAGGTACTGAGTACTTGCTGCCAGGTTCCTCCATAGATCACAGATTATGACTGGAGGTCCCAGCACCCTGGGACTGTCATCTTATTATCAGGGAATTCTTAACAAAAAGAAATGACTCCCTAACAGCCTCGTAAACCACAGGTATTCCTGTACATCACCATAAAGAAATATCTGCAAACAACTTAAGACCAAAGACATTGGGGGTCATTTGTTAAGACGCCTGCCCTCATCATAAATTAGGCGCATCTATAGCAGTCCGTGTGCCTGGTGTAAAAACTACCATTGTTTCCAGATGTAAATGTTAGAACGTCCCATCCTAAATAATATTGTCACATGACCAGTCCCTTGATAAATGACCCGCACTGTAGTTTTCTGCTCCCAATTCTCAATCTCATCTATAAAACCACGTAACGACAGAAGAATGTGCCAAGTATACTTCCCAGTCCTGTGATGCTGACACCATAGTGTAGAAAATGATGTAGTCAGCTTTCTTGTCGTAGGGGCCTGACCAAGGAGCACGCTGTGTCAAGATGGGTCCCTGTTACACAATGACAAAAAAGGAAACAAAGTACAAGCAGAAACTTGCTGCTAAGGTGCAAAATGAGTACAAGCCACAGAACTCGTCCTCAAAAATAACTGCACTTGCAAAATAAAACGCCGATCTGCAACATCAGTTAAAGGGGAATTCCCATCTCACAAATGTAGTTTGTATAGTTAGATATAGCCATACCAATATTATTACTAATAGAATGTATTTATATAAAATGTACCGTTTAGAAGATTTGCCTATTTGTATAGCCAATGTCCCACACACATCAGTCAGGCCGTTGCCCCTAGTTACGACCACCGTGGCCATGTAGTAGTGGTGCTCAGCTTGCTGTTGTTCAAACCCGCTCTGAGGTAACTGCTGTATTGTGAACACACTTTGCATGAGGAGACACATCTTAGGGGACTTTCACATCTGCGCTTTGGACGTTACCAGTCCAAAATGCAATGGTCAGGATACGTTCAAAACGCAGACTTTATAAACTGATCCTGCTCCATAGAGATGAATTGATCTTACATAGTAACATAGTAACATAGTTTATAAGGCCGAAAAAAGACATCTGTCCATCCAGTTCGACCTGTTTTCCTACAAGTTGATCCAGAGGAAGGCAAAAAACCCCTGTGCGGTAGAAGCCAATTTTCCTCACTTTAGGGGAAAAAATTCCTTCCCGACTCCAATCAGGCAATCAGAATTTCTCCCTGGATCAACAACAACCCATATCTAGTAACTATAACCTGTAATATTATTACCCTCCAGAAATACATCCAGGCCCTTCTTGAACTCTTTTAGAGAACTTACCATCACCACCTCCTCAGGCAGAGAGTTCCATAGTCTCACTGCTCTTACCGTAAAGAATCCTCTTCTATTTTTGTGAACAAACCTTCTTTCCTCCAGGCGCAGAGGATGTCCCCTCGTCATGGTTACTGTCCTTGGGATAAAGAGATCATGGGAGGGATCTCTGTACTGACCCCTGATATATTTATACATAGTTATTAGATCTCCCCTCAGTCGTCTTTTTTCTAAAGTGAATAAGTCTAATTTTGATAATCTTTCTGGGTACTGTAGTCCACCCATTCCAGCTATGACTTTAGTTGCCCTCCTCTGAACCTCTCCAGCTCTGCTCTGTCTGCCTTGTTCACAGGAGCCCAGAACTGTACACAGTACTCCATGTGTGGTCTGACTAGTGATTTGTAAAGTGGCAGGACTATGTTCTCATCACGGGCATCTATGCCCCTTTTGATGCAACCCATTATCTTATTGGCCTTGGCAGCAGCTGTCTGACACTGGTTTCTGCAGCTTAGTTTGCTGTTCACTAAAATTCCTAGGTCCTTTTCCATGTCAGAGTTACCCAATATTTTACCATTTAGTATGTACTGGTGACTTGCATTATTCCTTCCCATATGCATAACCTTACATTTGTCAGTGTTAAACCTCATCTGCCACTTCTCTGCCCAAGCCTCCAGTCTATCCAGATCCATCTGTAGCAGTGCACTGTCCTCTTCTGTGTTAATTACTTTACACAGTTTAGTGTCAACTGCAAAAATTGATATTTTACTGTGCAAGCCTTCTACAAGATCATTAATAAATATATTGAAGAGAATAGGGCCCAATACTGACCCCTGTGGTACCCCACTAGTTACAGTGACCCAATCTGAGTATGTACCATTAATAACCACCCTCTGTTTTCTATCACTGAGCCAGTTACTTACCCACATACAGACATTTTCTCCAAGGCCAAGCATTCTCATTTTATATACTAACCTTTTATGTGGTACAGTGTCAAATGCTTTGGAGAAGTCCAGATATACGACATCCATTGATTGCCCGCGGTCAAGTCTAGAACTTACCTCCTCATAGAAACTGATTAAATTGGTTTGACACGACCGATCCCTCATGAAGCCATGCTGATATGGAGTTATTTGCTTATTTTCATTGAGGTACTCCAAGATAGCATCTCTTAGAAAACCTTCAAACAGTTTACCCACTACAGATGTTAAACTTACCGGCCTATAGTTCCCGGGCTCTGTTTTTGGACCCTTTTTGAATATTGGCACCACATTTGCTATGCGCCAATCCTGTGGAACACTCCCTGTCAGTATAGAGTCCTTAAATATCAATATCATCTTGGAACAGGATCCGTTTCTCTGCGTTTTGGAAGCGCAGACAAAAATGCTACAACCCTAAGATGTGTCTCTGCATGCTCATGTAATGTGTGTTCACAATACAGCAGTTACCTCAGAGCAGGTCTGAACAAGAGCAAGCCGGCCACCACTACTACATGGCCCCGGTGGTCGTAACTAGGGGCAACGGCCTGACTGATGTGTGTGGGACAATGGAAATACAAATAGGAAAATCTTCTAAACGGTACATTTTATATAAATACATTCTATTAGTAATAATATTGGTATGGCTATATCTAACTATACAAACTACATTTGTGAGATGGGAATACCCCTTTAATAACAGGAAAGCAAAGATCAGTCACTCCCAGGTGAAATAGCCCAAATCCAGCCAATCCAGTGAAATAGCCCAAATCCAATCCAGCAACCACAGCTTTTCCATTTGCCTCAAGCCCTGTGCAGTAGTTAAAGGGGTTATGCAGCCCGTGGGGCCGCTGTGTATTGCAGTGCAGACCCACTGTGGCACAATTACTATAGTGTCTGCACCTCTTTTCATAAGTAAAAAGCCCGTTTCTGACTGTCTTATTTTTTAAGTCTTATTTATCGACTGAATTTGCGCCTTTTTTTGAGTTTTAAGACTAATTCAGAAGTTTTCAAACTTGTGCGCCTTTTTTCTGACCTATTTATGTAGGTGCGCCTTTTTCTGCACCTGAATTAGGCTCATAAACAGTCTTATTTCTACTCCACTCCTGACCAGGCTTATTTTTCCTGTCTGTTTTGAGGAGGAACTTGAGCAATATTTACATTGAAAGAGATAGAGATGCAACTTTTTTTCTGATCACTTGTGCAATTTTTTCATGCACAAACCAATGAGACAAGTCTTAGTGAATATGTCTTACAAGAAAACATCTAATAAACATCAGACCTAGCCTACGTTTACACAAGCGTTGTGTTTTGCGGATCCGCAAAACACGGATACCGGCCCTTGTGCGTTCTGCAATATGTGGACCGCACATGCCGCGGCTATCATAGAAAAGGCCTATTCTTGTCCGCAATTGTGGACAAGAATAGGACATGTTCTATTCTTTTTGCAGGGACGTGGCACGGAGCAAAAGATGCAGACAGCACACGGTGTTCTGTCCGCACCTTTTGCGGCCCCATAGAAATGAATGGGTCCCCATCTGAACCGCTCGGATGCCGGGAAAACAACGTTCGTGTGAACGTAGCCTTCAACAAAAAAAAAAAAACCTGATTAATTAAAGGATAATAAATAAGATGCAAATTAAAGACAGGCGTTGCCAATACGCTTGTTTTTTACTCCAAAAAAAAGACGAGCTTGATAAATGTGCTCGACTGACTTCAATGGGTCCGCAATCTGCAAGTTGCAGTGAAAGATAGGAAGGGCTTCTGTGTCCGTGTCTCTGCACCGCAAAAGATAGGACATGTCCATTAATTGCTGACCCATTCACTTCTATGGGGCCCCTTTTGACATGACCCCATTGAAGTCTATGGGTCAGCAAAAATGCAAAATGCAATCGTTTTTGGACATGCTGAACGTATTTTTGTAGACAGCATACAGCCATTTGAATGAGCCCTTATGGAGAGGGCCTAAAAAGTCTTATAGGCCAGGCAAAAACTATGTAAATTAGCTCTCAGTTTCCAAAAAGAAAATAAAGCTGAGCCTGTAATCCCACCAGTGGTAAGGTAGCTATCCTATAAATCAGTGCCTGACTGTATAATCCATAATCATGTCGTAAGGCATGTTTAAAAGATTTTTGGAAAGAGAGCTCATTTGTAGTGTTGAGTGAGCAACACCGCGTGTGCTCGAGTGCGATGCTCGAGTATGCTAATGCGGCCGAATTTGTATGCTAAATTAGCATACAAATTCATACGCATTAGCGTACAATGCGTAACATTAGCATACAAATTTGTATGCATTAGCGTATAATGCGTAACATTAGAATGGCTAATGCTACACATTGTGCGCTAATGCGTACGAATTCAGTTAATTAGCATACTTGAACGAGTGAAAGAGGAGAATTTGCGATTCTGACCTTTTCCTATAAACCCGACACCCTTCCCTCATCCGAGCAGGGGGTGCCTGGTCTTCTCCTATTGACTTACATTGTGCTCGGGTGCTCTGTAGAGCACTCGAGCATCACCAAGTGTTCTACCAGAGCACCCGAGCACACAAGCACTTTGGTGCTCGATCAACACTACTCATTTGCATAAAAATTCCACTCGTGATAAATCTACCCCACAATATATAAAACAAAATAAAGGCTCAATAACCTATAGAACTTCTTTAACCAAAAAATACCGCAATAAATCACAAGCAGCCGCAGCTCAGTTTATTGCAACTCTTAATATTTTTAAAAATTTCAAACCTCAAGACTGTATTCGCCTGTAGCTTTCATGGCATATGAAAAACAAAAGAGCAGTATAAACAGAAAACATTAAATGTTAATGTGAAAAATCTCAAAATATATCTCTAACCCATCCTTACATAAAAAATAGTTCAAAGCAGACTATTAAATAATCCAGGAGGCAGCACTGAAATCTAGAGATACATCTGGAGAGCATTTTGCCACATACAGGAATTTACCTTCCCCAGAGCTGCTGCTAATAAGATATAAAAGGAGCAGCGATAAAAGCACATCTGGAAATAATCGGAGTTTCTTTGAGGTATCTGGCAATGCTCCTGACTTTCTGTGACTACCTCCTCCTCACCAATGCAAAGGAATAATATATTTCAAAAGCGTTATATATATGTGAAAACCCTACCTATGGCTCCTTCACAAACACATTTTTCAGCGTTATTTTAAATAAAAACACCATGGCCCTGATTTATCACACCTTCACTCCAGAATTCTGTCTTCAAAAAGTCGCACGATGGGGCTTTTGTGACTTTTTTGCGCATTTTTTTGCGACTTTTTGCATGTGTATACCACTCACTCCAGTTTGTAATATGGGTGGAAAAGTGGGTGTGGTTAGCCATGTTAATGAGTTTCACTCCAGATTTATCATTGCGACTTTTTAAAAAAAGTTGCAAAATAGTCGCAATCTCACTCCAGGAGGAGGGTGGAGTAGGAAAAGTGGAGGAGCTTCTCTAGACAGAAGTGTGTTAGGTTTAAGGACAAGCCACATTTATCAAACTACCTGTGACGTTTGATAAATGTGGCAGAAAGTACTCCAACACAGACTGAAGCAAAACTGACTTCAAATATTTTCCTAATGATAAATTCCCCCCCATGTATGTCCAGGATTTAATGCTGCTTTCTACAAGTGTTATTGATGGCGTTTATATTTTGTAACAATATGTACCGGCCAATTTTACAATTTTTCTTGTCATATAGAGTCAATGGAGAAAAACCAGGAGTGGGTCCAATTCACCGAGCAGGTGGGAATCTTTCCATTATACTTTTTCTGTTAATAGATAATGGGGGTCATTTACAAAGACCAGCTTTTGCTGCCGTTCTTTTATTTTCCTCTGCTCTGTGGAGGATACGCAAAATTTATGATGAGGTGCATCTATGGCAGTACGCGTGCCTGGAGTGAAAAACTACTCCACTCCCTGAGGGAGTAGTTTTTTGCCAACATCAACATATAAGGCCCCTTACACACGAGCGAGTTTTCCACGCGGGTGCGATGCGTGACATGAACACATAGCACCCGCACTGAATCCTGACCCATTCATTTCAATGGGTCTGTGTACATGAGCATTTTTTTTCACGCATCAGTTCTGCGTTGCGTGAAAATCGCAGCATGTTCTATATCCTGCTTTTTTCACGCAGCCCTGGTCCCATAGAAGTGAATGGGGCTTCAGTGAAAAACGCATTGCATCCTGAAGCAAGTGTGGATGCAATGCGTTTTTCACTGATGGTTGCTAAGAGATGTTGTTTGTAAACCTTCAGTTTTTTATCACGCGCGTGAAAAACGCATCAAAATGCATTGCACCCGCGTGGAAAAAACTGAACAACTGAACGCAATCGCAGACAAAACTGACTGAACTTGCTTGCAAAATGGTGCGAGTTTTCCTGAACACACCCTGAACACATCCGGACCAAATCCGTCACGCTCGTGTGAAAGAGGCCTAAGCCTGTTGCCAGCAAAATTGCCGGGGCCGATGGTCCGGCCCCTGACATGCCTCCACCACTTCTAAGTGGTGAGAATGGAGTAATAACGCCTGTGTGACAAAATATTGTGGCACAGGTGTTTAAAAAAAATCACAAAAAAGGGCCTTTTGACTTTTTTTAAGGCTGGCGTACTGCTGTTAGTAAATGACCGCCACTGTTCCTTGTTTTGGCTTGCAACGACTGATACAAAATAGTGATTTAGTATGTAAGTGTGAATCAGAACTTAGGTTATGACCAAATGTACCGTTAACGCTACAGATCTTTGCAAGCGGAAAATCTGCAGTGTTTACCATAGCAGCAAAGTGGATGGGATTTAAAAAAACATGTCCACAACAGAATAAGCACATAAACTGACATGCAGAGTGGTAATTTAAAATCTGCAGCATGTCAATTTAGGCCTCATGCACACAGCTGTGCGCACCCCACATCGCGGACCCATTCACTTGAACGGGTCCGCAATCCGGGAGATGCGGTGGAGAACGGAGGCACGGATCGGAAGCCCACGGAAGCCCTATGGAGTGCTTCCGTGGTGTTTCTGTCCGTTCACGTTGAATGGGTCTTGATCCGTCCCGCCCTGCAAGTTGCGATTGGCAATGCACGGAACGGCCATGTGCATGAGCCCCTAACTTCTGGATATCTGGAGTGGATTACACCCTTTGTAATGCAGCTCTTTCACACTTGCGTGTCCCTTGCAGGAATCATGCTCCATGTAAGAGAGGGATTGTGGGGTCTGGACTACAGAAGGGCACAGCATCATGACTGATAATGCTATGTGCCTCTGCCTGACCTTTCTGTATGATACTGAATCATACTGACAGAAAGTGCCGGGCTACGTGCCCTCCTGCAGTCCCACAAAAATGTGGAATTGTTTTTTTGCGGACAGTTCAGCATGTCAGATTTCATTCCGCATTTTTGCAGACCCATAGACTTCAATGGGGCCACGTCCTGATTTTCACTGACAAGTATAGGACATGTTTTATTTGTTTTGCGGAGCAAAAAAACGGATCTGCATTTTTGCAGACAGTATACGGCCGTATGATTGAACAAGACTGTGGTTTTGGTCTGCATCCAATCCCCTTTTTTTTGCAATTCAGACCCATTCATCTCAATGGGGCCGCAAAAGATGCATAATGTCTTTCACACAGTCAGTGATTTCCATCAGTGATTTTGAGCCAAAGCCAAGTGCGGCTCTAAACACAGAACAGGAGCAGATCTTTCCCTTATACCTGATCTCTGTGGAGGCCCCACCCCTGGTCTTGGCCACAATCACTGATGGAAATCACTGACATTTGAATGAGGCATAAGAGTTATGACATTTACTTGTATAGTATGGCACAACTAGGTGTTCAGGGTGTAAAACAATGTGCACCTTCACCTACAGAGCTTATTCTTTTTCTCCGTTTAGTGATTCTCAGTACAGCAGTATACAGCAAAGCTGATTGACGCGCAAGCAAGCACTATTTCCATGGTACAATTATAACCTCGAGTATCTGCAGGGGCTATATTTAACGGGAAAGAGACTGACCGGTGATGATGTGGAGCCGGGGGAGTGGAAGACATTTAGGGGGAGTTTATTGAGTCTTCTACACCAGTTTTCTGGCATAAGAAAGATGTACATTTTGGCCGAGGCCGTTATTTGAGTACAAATGTGCAACTTTTGGTGATTTAATATCACTCTTGCCACCTGTGGGTGGAAAAGTGAGCATGGTTAGGTAGCTTATGAGGCACTACTAAATAGGAGGATCCCTCTCAAGGGACTGGCTTTTTCTTCTTGGCTACTAAGCACACGATGGCTGCAGCCTGGAAGATGAACTCTAGATTTCTCTGAGGTCAAGAGACGATTAGACTTTGACATGATTAATGAAGAACTAACTTCTATAGTAGCAGATCGACACAAAAAGTTCTTGAAGGCCTCTGCTCTTTATTTCAGAGCATGCGCATCTACACCATATAGCAACCAACTATGGCCACCATCCTGGGGGAGAACCCGCCCTTCCCCCCATACATACCCCATATGTCCTATGGGTTGTTCAAGTCTTCTAATTCTAACTATAGCCCACACATAAGCGGTGGCTTTTTTTCTTCCTTCCTTCCTCTTCTTTCCATATTCATTTCTCTAGGTGGCCCCATCAGCTTTGCACAACTTTTGTTTTTCATCCCCTTTATTGTTTAATGTTACCTTTGAACAAAAGTGGAAATCTGTACAAAAACGCAAATGCATCATCTCTACACATCTGGGGTTGTCCCACTAAAAATATTCTACAGTTTTCATACAAGCACCTGGATCTGAATACTTTTGTAATTGCATGTAATTAAAAATTTTGTATAGCCACTGAGCTATCCAATCATCTGTATCGCGCCACCTGCTGTTTGTTTTTTTTCTTATTTCTTTGACCTGCTCACTGAGATGGCCGCACATGCTCAGTTTCATCCTTAATTTGCCTCCTGAGCTGTGATAAAGAGAGCATAGACACGCCTCCTTAGCTGTAGCAGAAAAGACACTCCCCCTGAGCTGTAGCAGAAAAGACACTCCCTTGAGCTGTCCACTTGATATAAATCTAGCAGAGCAATGAATGGGGAGATCTCTGGATCCATGTGAGGTACAGGGCTGGTTCTAGCTTTGATAGAAAGAGATTGTCATGTGCTTTATGGTGTCTGATTGTCATTTTTTACATTAATCATGGGATAACCCCTTTAATGCAGGCTCAAGTAGAAGACTAACTTCAAAAATTCCCCTCATGATAAGGGCTCATGCACATGATCACATGCATTTTGCGGTCTGCAAAACACGGGTCCGCAAAAAAAAAAAAGGATGACATCCGTGTTACATCCATTTTTTTGTGGATTCATCGTAACAATGCCTGGTCCTTGTCTGCAAAATGGACAAGAATAGGATATATTCAATTTTTTTGTGGAACGGACCTGCGAATATACGGATACGGAATGCAAACGGAGTTATTTCCGTTCTTGAAATAAATGGTTCCGCATATGGGCCTAAAAAAAAACGGAACAGACATGGACAAAAAATACGTTTGTGTGCATGAGCCCTAAGAGTGTCGCAACCTGGCACTCCTGCTGGAAAGCGGCCAGATGCCATTATAGTCTATGGGTCTGGTAGTGAACGGCAGTTTCTGGCAATGCTGGAACAGCCTGTCATATCAGGTTACTAGAGATGGGAACGTAGCCTTATGTGACACTGTCAAGAGGCCCACCCACAATAGTACAGAGGTGCTGAGCAGTACGCAGAGGAAAAAAAGATGAAAACGGTATAATTTTTGGGGGGCACAAAAGTGCAAACTAGTTTAAAATAGCAGTTAATAACCTTTTGGGACTTTTTGTATTAATCTGATTTGTGAGATAACCCCTTTTACATTTGGTTTGCACACTCAGGTACTTTGATGCAGTTTTTGAAGCCCAAGCCAGAAACGAATCATAAAGGGGGGACACAAACAGGTACATGTGCCACAATATCTTCAATCTGTAACAAATCCAGGAAAAAATCCACAAAATGCCATTTAAACCATATTTTTTTCTGTAACATGTGAATGGGGATTTGCAAATCCCCATTCACGTGCATTGTATATTACTTTCTTTCAAGCTTCTACATGTTTTTATTGTATATATGTCGCAATAATTGATTTCTTGACTGAATCTGGCAAATGTCTACTCAAGCTGTATAAACAATGTGAACTCTCTATCCTACTATCAAATTTCTATAGGAAGCAATTGCAATTTAAAAGGGGGGAATATGCAAACAACTGCGAATATCTATGATTCAGGGTTGCACAGCATGGCAGTCTGGTCCTGTACTCATGTTTTGCTCTTTTATCTGACTTCTTCTTCTAGCTAACCTACAGACAAAAAAAGCGGATGCAGATGGAACGGAGTAGGATTCTGTTCACACTAGTGTCAATACAGATGAAAGCAGGATCGGACTTTACACAGGGTTTCATATATGCAAATTGAAAACAGCAATTTGAAGGAATTATATCCAACTTATCATAGTAATTATTGGTTATAAAATATCTAAAAAAAATCATACAAATAGAAATTCTAAAAACATTGAGAGACTAAACAAGAGGCCTAGATAAGAAATGTCCTTGGACCGCTAGACCACTAGGAAACCAACCAGTAGCACACAAATCCCTCCCTGCTGTATTACATGCTGTAATAGCCCAAAGAACAAGACATACGATTGCATCAAGTTGGGAATGTAACAAAATAATACATCCAAATATAAATATATGTGACCAATCATTTATAAATGCACACATGTAACAATGCAAAGATGTAAAAGAATATCAAAGTGAACTAAGTTTGTCACAATACCAAAATCTGGATTTGTTTTCGATACAAAAAAAAAGTATTGCGATACTTGATACCACGCGGAAAAAATAAAACACCAAAAAAAGCTGCATGCATTCCTCATTTTTATGGAACGTCCGGCTCATAATAGAACAGTCCTATCCTGTTTTTTAGGGGGAATTGCATGTTTTTTATTTTTATATATCACACATATCACACAGCCGGCACCCGGCCTCAATGCTGTCAGTGTCCTCTCGATCCTGTATCCACTGTTTTTGGCAGAAGTAAAAATTCTCTGTCCATGACTTATCTTTCCACCAAAAATAACGAATACATGATGGAATGGGGCTTTCCGGTTTTAGGAGTTTTTTACATGAAACTTAATGGATGACGGATCCAAACAAAGTATGTTAATTTGCATCCATCATTTGATCAGTTTAACGGATCTTTTTTTCCCCAATTGTTCTGTTCTTCTGTCGGATTAAGAGAATGGAAAGCACGACACAGATGTGTACGAGGCCTTATTTAGGTAACAGACAGCAATAGCGCTTTTTCTTCTAATATAACAACACACATTTAATCATCTTTACTTGTGTATTTTTATGGGACTAAGCCAGACACTGCAGGAAACTTAATTCACGCTACGCCAAGCACGTGTACAACTACAAAGATTATAAAGCTGCTACTAATCCAGAACTCTCCATGAACATTACAGACAGGAGCTATTGTTTTATTGAAAAATTGCTGATGTAAACTGTGGTTAGAGGCCTAAAGGGGTATTCCGGTTTTGCAATTTTCAGCATCATTTGATAAGAAACAACATGTTATTATTTACTAATAGTGATTGCTTATCTGTAATGCCCCGTTTTCCCGCACTCTACCATCATGGTCATGTGACGTTTTCCACCATGTTGGTTCCCTGTCCCGATGATATCTTGTCATGGCAAGGCTTGTAAGGCTCTGCCTCTAGACACATCATTGGTGATCATCAGTGATGATGCTGGGTCTTAGGGCGGGGTTTTCCAGCAGGGCTTCAAGCATTCTTGGATCCAGGGCTGCCATCCTGAATTTCAGAGTTCCATACAGGCAAACCTTGTGCCCCTCACCACCATTTTTATTCACACTGTAAATAATATGATCACTAAATTGTACTGGTTGTTATGATTACAGGGATACCAAATACTGTTTTCCGATATTTATTAAAAAAAAAAACAGTAATACTATAAGGCATAACAAATCCCATCTTTACACCAGAGCTTTTCCATAGAAGAGAGGATAAGACAGCTGTTTATTGTACAGAAGGTCTGGGGTTCTAAATCCCACTAAAATGTGTAAAATAATCTTTATAGTAAAAGGTATGGTAGAAAGTAGACTTTTGGCTTTCCTGCTTTTTTCAAAAATTCAAAATTCTCTGCAAAGTTATTGCTACTAAAAAAAAATAATGAAGCAAAAACCACGAAAGTCTTTGTAACCTACTTAGTATGAAATATCAAAAAACAGTATTTAGTGTCCCTGTAATCATTATAAGCTAATACAATTTATTTAGTGCTATACCTGTACAGAAAATAGCTTGTTAAGCACAGAAAATTCTGCCCTTCCAACTCAGCAGCTCTGTACTCTAATGGTGAATCTCTTGACTGCCATAAAGAAGGTGTGGGGTTCAAATAATGATGAAGACCTGTTAAATAATTTCTTCAGTAAAAGTCTGCCCTGAAAAAGGGTCTCTCCGCCAATTCATATCCAACATAGCTTCATTAGTAATCATTGTACTGAAGTGAATACTAATGAGGCTGGCAGGCCCTGCTTTGATCTGTGATATTCCAGCTGGGAGGGGAAGGAGAGGCAAAGACCTGATGCTACAGGTACTCCCAGTGAGTTTTGCGCAGGGATGTAAATACAGGTTGTGGGTCACAGATCGCAATTATACTGGAGGCGTGAAAATGTATTTAGAAGTTCATCATCTTATATAATCCAGTAAGGTTGAATTCTGGTGTTATTTATTTTTTTTAAAAATCCCTTTTCCAAGAGGTCCAAATTAAAATATTCCTGGGAATGTCACAATAAGAAATAATGTCGGATAATAAATTTAAGTTGCTACCTTTTAATCCTTTCAAGTTATTTCATGCAATACTTATAAACTGTGTCTGGATTTGACATTGTCATAAGGCTACATTCACATCTCAGTTATTGAACTCCAGTAGTCTGTTCCTGCAGCGGACCAGACTGCCAGAGTTACCGTATCCAGCATAGCTTGACATGGCAGCCCACCACCGGATCCCCACTCACTATAATTGGATCCGACAGGTTTCCAACATAAAAGCTGGCTTTCGGCCAGACAAGTCCTACATGGGGATCCTGTGGAGAGTGGCCATGTCTAGCTATGCTGGATTCGGCAACTCTGGTAGTCTGGCCAACAGCACTGTCTAATAATATAATACAGTAAAAAAAAAAACGACCTATCACGACCTATTCTAAGCTAATAGGTTTATCATGTGCTAACCATGCATTAGCAGACGTAGAATAACATATACCTTACATTGTCCAAATATGATAGATAAATCTGGTTAATAAAGAACCATAACAACTTATTAACTAGAGGTTTATATCTGAAACCATGTCTTTTATTACATGATTGGTTTACAAATGTGATACTTTGCTCACAAGATATACCGTAGTATACACTACATGTCAGGCCACAGAAAAGTACACAGGGATCCTGCTTATAAGACTAGAAAATAATGACATAACTAAATTAATTCACTATAGCTAATCCCATTCTTGAAAACCCCAAAAGTGCAAAAGACAGTAGCCTGTCACCTGTGTCCCATCAGAATACGGTTTAGGAACTTCAGAAGAAGAGAACACAACCATGTATTGTAACGCACTACAGTACAAGGTAAAGGTCAGTGTTCTAGGAGAGCTCCAGATAAGGATGGAATTCAGCGTTTTTCCCCCTTAACCTGTCATTAGTTTACTGTACATAAGGCGTCCGGAGGTACGATAGAATATAAAACCGCCCTTTGTAACGTATAAATAGACAAGCGTCTGCATTGGCTTTAAGAAATGCATATAAGTATTTACATTTATACATACGGTTAATTAAATCATGTTGAAATATATAAAATGAAATTTCTTTTGCTGTTCTAGGCTTACACTGACATAAAGAAGTCATTTATTTCTGGCATTCCTCTCCATGCATTTTTTCACTGGTAGACGTGTGAATGTACACTAGTCGCTTGTAATATTTTAACTCCTTAAAGTGAACATCCACCACTGAATATCATTTTGATTTGCTTCTCGTCAAAATAAAATTTTGTGTTGATTACATCTGTATTATAGCTTTCCAATGGTCAGGTCCAATTGGTTTCTTTTTAATGTAGGGTTTCAAATTCCCTTGCACAGATTTAACTCTGCTGCCTGCAGCCACCACTAAGGGGAGCTAAAGAGCTTAGTAGACACTGTCCAATGTACAAATAGTATGCTGCACCCTTGGAGTTTCCCCTAGTGGTGGATGCAGGCAGAATTTTGTAAAATAAATTTATGAATTAATTAATACAGACTTTTGGGCCTAGAGAGAACATAGTCTTAAATGGTTGGCATCTCATAGACCATGTTAACGTAAGAATTGAATAGGTTTTCTGGGGCTTAGACATTGATGACCTATCCTCAGGATAGGTCATCAATATCAGATTGATATCTTAAAGGGGTTGTCTCAATCCAGCAAATGGCATTTGTCATGTAGAGGAAGTTAATACCAGGCACTTACTAATGTATTGTTATTATCCATATTGCTTCCTTTGCTGGCTGGATTCATTTTTCCATCACATTATACACTGCCCGTTTCCATGGTTACAACCACCCTGCAATCCAGCAGCAGTGGTCGTGCTTATAGGAAAAGACACTGGCCTCTCTGGTGGCTGGGACCATGGGTGCACCAATAAGCCAACGGTTTTTCCTATGGTATGCAAGCACGGTCACTGCCGATGGATTGCATGGTGGTCGTAACCATGGAAACAAGCAGTGTATAATGTGATGGAAAAATGAATCCAGCCAGCAAAGGAGACAATATGGATAATAACAATATATTAATAAGTGTCTTGTATTAACGTTTTCTACATAATAAATGCTATTTGCTGGAGTGAGACAGTACCTTTAATGAATGGGATGTAAAGTGTATTTCTATACAGTAGAATACTCTTGTCATTGACCTCAATTAAAAAAATACCTTAAAATCATTTTTTTCTGAAAAAAAAATGTAACAAAACACTCTTTCGGCAGCATAAAAGAAGAACAACCAACTGTAAGTCTTGTATTCCAAAGAGAAACTCTTTCACCATATGTCTGGACCATAGAACCCTATGGATACTGAAATATCCTATTTCAGCTTTACTGCTAAATGCAGTGTGAACCTTGATTTATAAGGATGGCAAGGCGGAGATCGGCTGGAAAGGAGCAGCCACTACATCACACAACATTGTGATGGGGGGGGTCTTTGTTAAACGACACAAAAGGAAACAGACGTCTGACAAACTTTCCAGACATCCCCCCATTCAGCATGGTTTACTCTGGGATTTGTGCACTTCTGGGTGCACTGACATGAGGCAAAGACGGGGGCTTATTGTATTATCTCATACACAATTAACTTCTCTACAATAAGCGCTGCTTCTGACAGCTTGACAAATCTCAGTGAACTGTCCGCTGTGGAAGCTAATCTCCCATGGCAAATTCAAGCAATTACCTATAGATTAGACCACAATGTTGCCTTTATCCCCATCACTGAGCTGACATAATAGAGATTAGCTATAGCCAATTTCATTTCTGTGTTCACACTTCACATCCGGCAACCTTCAAGCCCCAGTCCTGTCGCTGGATTACATGTCATGTTCAAGGCCACCGGTGTCAAGGAAAAGATTCCACCTTTCATTTTTCAGAGCTAATGAAAGGCGGCATCTGATTGGTTGCAATGGACAATGCAATGGTACGACCACACGGCTCGGTCATGATGTGGTTACCGTATACATAATCATGAATTTAGGGTGTTTTGTTTTTTTTGTCTGTGATTGTTAATGAACTTTTGTGAATGAACTTCAAATAGTGACACATGGTAAAATATGATAAACATATACCACGCGTGTCTACTCATCTGTATACCCCATGTTCTATGTGTGGTCAACACACGTAAATTAAGTGCACTCATCGCAACTTGGAAAGTAACAGGTCTGTCTGACTTTTTTTTATTTCCCACTGACTTCTATTGTTGTTCCTAATCATGACTGCGCCATCTTGTCGTACCCTAAGCCAGTTTTCCTTTACATTGGTTTTAATAAATCTCCGCCATTGTGTTCCTGGACCTGAAGAAGGCCCGTCCAGCCCTGAAACGTGTACTCCCTGCATCACATGTATTTTAATATTTTTATTGCAAGTTTTTATTTATTAATAAAATCAGAGTCCAATTCCTTGAGATTGCTGCCCTTCTTATATAGGCCTAAGGCTTCATGCCCGTATACTGGTGTGCATACCACAGATCCGCACAGATGGATACCTTCCATGTGCATTCTGCATTTTCTCCCACTAATAGGAATGGCTGTTCTCGTCTTTAATACGGACCAGAATAGGACATGTTCTATAATTTGCAAAACGGTCACAAAAAATATGGAAATGTGCATGGCCCCACAGAAATGAATGGGTCAGTGAGCTATTTGCAAAAATTGTGGATGGAAAAAACGGTGTGTGCATTAGGCCTAGGGTTATGCCATTCCTGTGTTATTTCATCAAGAAATTTATGAGAACATTGACTAGGTGTTACCATTTTCCTTTCCAATGTCAGACTATGTAAGGACACCCCAAACTAGTAACACCCAGTTATCATATAAACTTTTAGGAGGAATAACAGAGGCATGACATAGCGCAGAGTTCTAGGAAAAGGTGCTCTTGAATTATTTAATAGGGAATACAAATATTTATTACCGTATTTTTCGCTTTATAAGACGCACCCGAAGATAAGACAAATCCCAGATTTTAGAGTAGGAAAATGAGAAAAAAATATTTTTCATCAGACCTCATATCAGACCCCCATAAATTTCAGGACATCACATCAGACCCCCATCAGACCTCTGATCAGCCCAGTGTGCCCCCATCAGACCTCAGATCAGCCCAGTGTGTCCCCATCAGACCTCAGAACAGCCTAGTGTGCCCCATCAGACCTCAGATCAGCCCAGTATGTCCCCATCAGACCTCAGAACAGCCCAGTGTGCCCCCATCAGACCTCAGATCAGCCCATTGTGCCCCCATCAGACCTCAGAACAGCCAAGTGTGCCCCCATCAGACCTCAGATCAGCCCATTGTGCCATCAGACCTCAGAACAGCCCAGTGTGCCCCCATCAGATCTCAGATCAGCGCATTGTGCCCCCATCAGACTTCAGATCAGCCCAGTGTGCCCCCATCAGACCTCAGATCAGCTTATTGTGCCCCCATCAGACCTCAGATCAGCCCAGTGTGCCCCCATCAGACCTCAGATCAGCCCATTGTGCCCCCATCAGATCTCAGATCAGCCCAGTGTGCCCCCATCAGACCTCAGATCAGCCCAGTGTGCCCCCATCAGACCTCAGATCAGCTTATTGTGCCCCCATCAGACCTCAGATCAGCCCAGTGTGCCCCCATCAGACCTCAGATCAGCCCATTGTGCCCCCATCAGACCTCAGATCAGCCCATTGTGCCCCCATCAGACCTCAGATCGGCCCATTGTGCCCCCATCGGACCTCAGATCAGCCCACCCAGCCCCATAACAATAAAATAAAAACCTCTCTTACCTGTCCTGCGCCGCGGCTCCACTCCGGGTCCGGCGCTCCTCTGGCTTCTAAGGCCGGCGGTGCACTGCGTGCAGCGTCAGGTCATAGTGTGCGCACTACGTCCTGACGCTGTATGCAGTCAGGACAGTTCAGCGCTGGCCCGGGAAGCCAGAGGAGCGCCGGACCCGGAGCTGAGCCGCGGTGCAGGACAGGTAAGAGAGGTTTTTATTTTATTGTTATGGGGCTGGGTGGGCTGATCTGAGGTCTGATGGGGGTGCCGCAGCTAAAACATACAAGTGTGCGCTTCCATATTGGAAGCACTCACTTGTATTTGCTTTATAAGACGGACCGCAATTTTCCCCCTACTTTTAAAGCGAAAAATACGGTAAATCAGACCTGACCGGAGGGCCAATAGAGACTCTTTAAAGCTCCCAACTAGATCCTACACTTAGTTCATTTTTAAAGGGAACCTGTCACCTCCTTGGGCTAAAAAAAACTGTTAGCAGTACCTTAATTTATGTTCCAGCGTGATTCAGAAGATGATCTTTGTAAGGAGAAGAGATCCTTCAAACTGTGTAAAATTCATATTTTAATCCTCCGTTGGCGCGCTGCCTTGACTCGGCTTGAAGTCAAGGGGGCAGCGGCCTCCTTGACTCGAGTCAAGTAAACCACTCCCCTTGGCAAGATGATGGACAGTTTGCTGATGGGCCGGGGATCGCGCAAGTCTCGCGCATGCGCGGTGCGCGATATCTCCATGCGCGATCCCGGCCCCAGCTCTTCAAATTCCGGGCGCCTGTGCCTGTACTGCGCATGCCCCCTTGACTTCAAGCCGAGTCAAGGCAGCGCGCCAACGGAGGATTAAAATATGAATTTTACACAGTTTGAAGGATCTCTTCTCCTTACAAAGATCATCTTCTGAATCACGCTGGAACATAAATTAAGGTACTGCTAACAGTTTTATTTAGCCCAAGGAGGTGACAGGTTCCCTTTAACTTTTTTTTTATTTAAGGAGGGTTTTCTGAGACTTAAATACTGATGATCTATCCTCTGGCTAGGTCATCTGTATCTGATCAGTGGGGGTCTGTCCATCCCCCCCCCTCCAGTTATCAGCTATTCAACAAGGCAGTGGTGCTCGCAGTAGTGCTGCAGCCTTCTCTCTGCTTTCCCTAGATCGGTGATGTCACGTCCATCTGTCACGTGGCCTAGTTGCAGCGCAGCCCCATAGAAGTGAATGGGACTGAGCGTGACACCATGCACAGCTGCTATACAATGTACAGCACTGTGCTGGGTGAGCATGGAGAAGGCTGCGGCACTCACAGGAGCAGCAGTCCCGGGTGTTGGACCCCCACCGATCAGATACTGATGACTTATCCAGAGGATAAGTGGTCAGTATCAAAATGTCGTAAAACCCCTTTTACTTTGCATAAATCTGCCACCACATGGGGTACATTTTAAAAATATTGATAGGTAGTGGCTGGCTGGTAATTGCCATTTGGGCAATTAGGAATTCCTAGATGTAGGGGCACTCTTCCTCACTTCTTGTGTTCTGGCAATGAGAATATGCTTTGCTCATGTCTGAGTCATGTGCTCAAAATACATAAGACTATTGGGAAATCACATTCTTTTCACTGCTCCATAAAAACAGAGCAGAGCAGCAGCATCAGCTCACTGTGTTCTGCCGTTAACTCACATGAACTGAAGCACATTGTGCAACACTTAAGAGCGTCTTCACACGCAGCAGATGTTGTGGCAGAAAATTTCTGCGAATGAAAATCTGTTTCATTCATTGGAATGAAGTTGCTTTGGCGGCAAGCACATGGATATCTGCAGATGAATGGAACTGATTTTCAGTCACAGAAGCTTCTTCTAAGGCCTTGTTCACATTTCCATGTCCGTCTGACATCTGTGAAAAATCCGTCCGCGTTTTATCCGTAAAGTTGTCCATGAAGGATCCATGTTTGGTCCATGTGTCCTTTTTTTGCTCAGCTGAAAATGAATTTGAATAGCATCTCCTTACAGTGGTCAGTGAAAAACGTACCAAACACGGATGCTATCCGTGTTGTATCTGTGATTTTCACAGACCCATAGACTTCAATGGTCGTGTTTGCTCGGCATCACAGACCAAAGTAGTGTCTGTCTCCATGATTTTTTCACTTCCTGGCCCAGTGAATCAAAGTGAAGCCTGTTTTCTCTTTGCTGGAAGAAAATGCAGGTATGTTGCAAAAACGGCATACAGGTTTTTGTAACAGCGGCTGCTGTGCGCCGCTGTTCCCCTGCTTACCGCCACCGTCCTGGGCATCGTGTTCAGCAGTGATCTGCTGCCTGTGTTTCCCATTCACCGCTGCAGTCCTGGGCACTGTCTGCATAAGTGCTGTTGCTCTGTGATCCGCTCCAGAGTTTCCATTCAGCCCTAGCTACAACATCCTTGTTCCTTGCATCACTCCCTCTGGGCTGGAGCAGGTTTGATCATGTGACCATGTTAGATCATGTGGTTTGATCATGTGATCATGTTGGTGGATCATGTGACCTCATTGACCAACCCTGGCCCTATTTAAGTGGCTCAGCCCTCTTCCCAGATGCCTTAGTGTCAAGGTCCTTTTTCTTGCTTTAGGTTGTGCTTGTTCCTGTTTGTGTTCCAGTGTTCTGACTCCTGATTGTGTTACCGGACTCTGCTACCCACCTGATCCCTGCCTGCCTGCCTGCATTGACTCTCTTGTTGCCGACCCAGATTGCCTGACTTGTACCTGTGTCGCCTGCCCTGGCCCATAGCCTGTCTGTCTTCGCCTCTCCCTCATCCTTCGCTCATGCATTGTTGCTCCTGGTAACAACCCGGCCCTCTGACCACTGCTGTACCTCTGGTACCTTCGCAGGTATCTCCTGGACCGGCTGCCTCGTGTTCCAACCCTCCTCAAGAGGTAGAGACCTGGTGCTCCCCTTGGAAAGTCTATCCCCACCATCAGGGGTATTGTGAAGATCGAGGGGTTCACTTAGACAACACCCTTAGAGGAGGTAGGACATGAAGCACAGTGGGTTCACACCCGCTGGTTCATGACAGTTTTTTTGGGCACATTTTTTGCCACAACAAAAATTCAGCACAGCCGCAATGACTGCACCCTAAGAAGATATATGTGGATGACAATAGTTTCTGTTGCCTGAAGCATTACTCTGACAACTTCCAGACGGTGAAGTCATCTTGAAGTACAGCAAACACCAGACAACCCAGGAATACAGATGCAATACTATGTATACAATCGGACAAAGAAAAGTATGAATGCTCTGCTATTAACCCCTTCAGGACACAGCTAGTTTTCAGCTTATGGACTGAGCTTAATTTTGCAAATTTAATATATGTTATTTTATGTGATAATGCTTTTACTTATCCATCCGATTCTGGGACTGTTTTCTCGTAACTCATCATACTTTAGTGGTAAATTTGGGTTGATATGTTTTACCTTTATTTATAAAAAAGAAATCCAAAATTTACAGAAAATGTGGAAAAATGTGTAATGTTCTAAATTTGAATTTCTCTGTATTTTAAGACAGAGAGCTATATACTTCAGAAAATAGCTATTATATCTACCAAATGTTTAATTTTCACAAGTTGTAATAGGAGAAAAAGCATCCCAAATCTTGTTTCATAATTTACCCAAGTACCAAAAATACCCCTTATGTGGTCATAAACCACTGTTTGGGCACACTGCAGGGTTCAGAAGAGAAGGAGCACCATGTGCATTTGAGACCTAGTTTGATGATATATACAGCAATGGCCGACAACTGCAGAGGCTCTGAGGTGAAAGAAAAATAAAACTCCCAAGAAGTGACCCCATTTTAGAAACCACAGCCCTCAAAGAATTTACCAAGGGGTGTAGTGAGAATTTTGACACCATAGATGGAAAGTGAAAATTGCAATTTTTACACAGATATGCCATTTCAGTGCCCAATATTGTGTGTCCAGCATATGCCAGTGTGAAAAGTGAACCCTCTTATTATTATGTTGGGCTTCCTGGTTATAGAACCACCCTACATGTGGCCCTAGTCACGAGTATAAGAGCACCACGCACATTTTGAGGCCCAATGTGGTGATTTACACTACTTGAGCTGACAAATGTAGAGGCTCTGGAGTGAAATAATACATGGAACCCATGAGCAGGGACCCCCATTTTGGAAGCTCTTCCGCTCAATGTATTAAGGGGTGGAGTGAGCATTTTGACGCCACAGGTATTTTGCAGACATGAATGTGCAGCTGACTGTGCAAAATGAAAATTGCACATTTTCCACATATATGGCATTTCACACTCACACCACACTACTTGAACTCATAGGCGCGTTTTAGTGGGTACGGAAATGTCATAAATGTGGGTGTAAGCTGCTGTACGGGCACATAGAATGGCAAGTTTTCTACAGATATGCCATTTCAGTGCACAATATGCTATGCTCAGCTTGTGCCATCTGAAAAAGGCCACACCCCTTAAATTATCAGAGGTGCAGGTCCCACCACCAATCAGCTGTTTTGTGCAGCTGCTGAAAACTATACAGTGGATGGATGCGGAGGCAGAAGGATCTGTGGTTTCCAGCACCACGTACTGCAGCTCAGCTACCGTTCACTTGAATGGCAGCAGAAATGTAGTACCCATCATGGCCACTACACAGAAGACAGAACCTTGTGCTTTCATCTTTGTCCACTGTATAGTTTCTGGTGGCTGCCTGTAACAGCTGATTGGTGGCACGGGGTGTCACACCCCCACCAATCTGATATTGATGACCTATCCAGATGACAGCCTTTCAAGGGAGTCTTTCACCTAATCTGAGCGTTATAGACTGCTCAGATCAGGCTATAGACTCCTTTCTATATATCACAACAGTACCTTTATTATTGATGTCCCTCGCCGATATCTCTGAAAAAATACTTTTATAACTTATGCTAATTAGTCTGCGCAAGTGCCCGGAAGCGGCGTTATTTCAGATGGAGCCCAGGCCCCCGGGCGATTTGCACTCCAAACCCCTCCTATTCCACTGCTCCAGCCCGCCCTCCTTTATTAGAATTACGTCCTCCTCGTCACAAATCCAGCGCTTGCTCTGCTCATCCTGTGCCTGGCCAGATTGTGAAGAACCAACTGGCGCATGCGCGCTAAAAGCCCCTGCGCCTCTGCCCATAGTGGGCAGAGCAGTGCGCAGGCGCCGGGCACAGGATCAGCGGCGCAAGCGGATTTGTGGCGAGGACGTAATTATAATAAACGAGGGCGGGCTGGAGCAGTGGAATAGGAGGGGTTTGGAGTGCAAATCGCCCGGGGGCCTGGGCTCCATCTGCAATAACACCGCTTCCGGGCACTTGCGCAAACTAATTAGCATAAGTTATAAAAGTATTTTTTCAGAGATATCGGCGAGGGACATCAATAATAAAGGTAGCGTTGAGATATATAGAAAGGAGTCTATAGCCTGATCTGAGCAGTCTATAACGCTCAGATTAGGTGAAAGACTCCATTTCAATTTCTAAGTACTGGAAGGAGATGATTAATTAGTAGAAGCCTGTTTAGGAGAATGAGGATAATTGAGCTATTAAGAATCTAATATTATAAGCTACTTATACAATAATGGCCTGTAAGAGATATAATGCTCAAACATGTTACTCAGCTTTAACGATCATTTGATGGATGGTTGAAAACCTACATCAGCTTTCCACACAAAACATGTATATATAAAAGTACATCATTGTCCTTAAGGCTTGTCAATGGGGACAAAACTGAACGGAGAGCACCAGAATGCATTCTGTTCCGTTTGGTTGCATTCCCATGCTGGACAGAAAACCGCTGCAAGCAGCGTTTTTGAGTACGTCATGGGATGCGGAGCAAGACATATCCATCATGAAACACAATGTAAGTCAATGATGCCCAATCCGATTTCTCAGACACAAAAGAAAACGGATCTGCCCCCCATTGACTTACAATGGTTTAGTGCTGGATGACTATTTGTAGAGATAATACAACCGGATCTGTTCAAAACGGATGCAGACGGTTAGATTATACTAACAGAAATATTTTTGCTGATCCATAATGTGACAGTAATAGCTGCAGTTAATAAGCCCCATTATAAATTAGGGACACTGTCTAAAATCCAGACCTAGTCTTCTTAGTAGTACTTAAAGGGGTTTTCCAGGCTTTTAATATTGATGATGACCCATCCTCAAAATAGGTCATCAATATCAGATCGGTGTAGGTCCGACACCCGGCATCCTCACCGATCAGCTGTATGAATAGAAGGCACAAGTCGAGCTTGTTACCGTCATGGCCTGCTATCGGCTAACACCCCCCTCCCCGGTTGTCTTAATCCGTGAGACAGGGAGATCCAGCAGTGGCCGTGTGGGCATCAGGAGCAACGAGGGTGCAGGGAAACAAGGTAAGTACAATCTATGTGAGGGGGCCAGGGTGTTGGGGGGGGGCATTTTTGGGGTTGAACCCCTTTAATTATTTGGCTAAAAGGCCTCATTCAGACGTCAATGATTCCCGTACATTTGCATGTTCTCCAGGGACAGCACACGTATCCATTGATTTTAATGTGTGTATTCACACATCTGTGATTTTCCACTGTATTCCAGTTATGTTAAAGGGAACCTGTCACCAGAACAGCTGGTTTGCTTGAAGTTCATAATCATTGTATTAGTATGGAAAAACAATTTATGAAATGTACCTGACATAATGAATATGACCATAGTGGAGTCACGGGGGAGTGTCGCTGGCAATTCCGTCTGCCTCGCCGCTACAGCTCGCACCTTCCACCCTGCACATCAGCACCTGGCCCTGCCAAATCTCAGGCTGGCACAGAGACACTTCATCGGCGACCGAGAAGCAGAAGCACCTAAAACTGAGGTATATACTACAGTAAACTGGCATAAATGACAGTGAATGTGCCACATCTGATGGCCCCGTCCACTCAAGTGGTGTACAAAATGTTTCTGGCATAGTGAGTTACAATAAATGACCCCAGAAAGAGTGGGGAACCACCAAAGGCTGAAAAATTGAAAAGACTTTCGTACCTCCTCAGGGTCCCTGCACATGGCTCCATATTACTGATGCATAGGCACGTCAATGAGGACGGATCGTTTGGTATGACACTCATACCAAACGGTTCCGTCCTCACCCGTCTTAAAGTCAGTGGGGACGGAACCGTTTGGTATGAATGTCATACCAAACGATCCATTCTCATTGACTTACATGCAGATGAGGACAGATCCGCAATGCCTGCGGGCATTTCACACGGGACCCGAGCGTTACAGTGCTCGTAACGAGCACTGCTCACTCATCTCTAATAGGCACTCTGTAAGGCATACATTCTACTCTACTTCCTCAATACAGCACGTGTAAGAACAAATCATTTTTTCACTTGTTCTGTGTGAATCCATGAATAAGAACCTGGCACACTGAAGTACCGTACAGGTCTAAAGGAGCCTACGAGCTCCACATTAGAGATCCATTCAGCACAGGTTAATACTGTCGTATGGATGGGCTCTTAGGGCACATTCACATCCCCTTTTGTTTTCTATTCTTCTGCTCCATCAGAAGAACAGAAATAATTTTTAATAAACTGATCCATTATTTTTGTCAGTTCCGTTAAAGATCCGCTATTTTGGATAGAAGAAAAAGTCTTCACAGGACAGACTGATCCAAACTGATCATAAATGGTGCTCAAAAAAACACGGCCTTCTATCTGATCAGAAGAACAGAAAAAAAGGTGGTGATGCCCTAAGAGACCATGCCCTAGGTTAAGCAACTTTTTGTCATATCTTTCCATAGAAGTGAAATGTTTTGTGAGGTTTCTGAAACTTCCCACTGAGCCATGTGTAGAAAAAAGTTGCACAGCAGTCACAAGTCTTGTAGGCTCCACATTATATTGCTGACTACCTTCCTAATTCCAGTTGATAAGACTTATGACTTGGCTGTGTAATATGAAATACATGTTTTCAACGTGGTATTGAAACTAGGGAGTCTCCCTTTCTCCTTCCACGTCTAAGCTGGCACATGAAACACTGGCAAGAAAACTCCACATTGAGTATTGATTTATAGCTATTCCTGAGTATGATAACATCTCTGTGAGATAAAATTACTATAACAGGACAATAAGGCCTCATGCACAAGGACCTTGTTTGGGTCTGCATCCGAGCCGCATTTTTTGCGTTGCGGATACGGACCCATTCACTTCAATGGGGCCACAAAAGATGCAAACAGCACACCGTGTGCTGTCCGCATCCATACCTCCATTCAGTGGCCCCACTAGTCTGTACATATCATTCCCATACATTGCCAAACTGCCTGAGACGTAACCTGAGAGACAGGAACTGCAAGATATGCGATAAGCAGATGAACTCAATTCAACACACTTGACTGAATTAAAAAGGTTTTCTGTGTAAAGATTTCTACTTTTGCAGCTGTTAGTGTTATAGACAAGGCAAAAACAGCTGTCGGAACGTTCCCAATGAAGAAACACGAATATCCTGTATTTATATCCACAATGGGGTAACAGGACTTTGTATGGCGTCAATGTAACCTTAGGGAAAAGAATAAACATTGTACAAATATGCTGTATGGAATCATTATTGAAGAAAGTTCAGAAAATGCACCAGCAGGACCTGAAAAGGGTTGTTCCATCTGGACATATGGACTATCTACATGATGTGCCATAAATGTCCGACAGGTGAAGATTCAAACGTCTCGGATCAGTTCCCTGTCTCAACAACGGGCCCTGTCAGGAATAGAGAGGACACTGGGCATGTGTTGCCTTCTCCATTCATTGCTATGGGACTTCCAAAACAGCCAAGTAAGTGCTTAGTTAGTTTCCAAAGTCCTAAAACTTTGAATGGAAAAAGTCATGCATGTCTCCGTTCCCGACGTGGCCCTTTCCTGAGACAGAGAAATGGTCTCATAGGTTGGACCATACCTATTGGATATCTATGGTGTATCCTATGGATATGCCATAAATGTTCGGAAGGGACAACCTCTTTAAAGGCTATGTACACCTTTCGGGGCATTTTTTAAAATTATTATTACACTGTACTAATTTTGAGCTAAAAATATTTTTTCTATTTGGTCTTTATTTAACACTGCAGATAACTAATCATCAAGTGATAATTACTCATCATTAAAAACCAACCGCTAACTGGTGGATCATGGCCAAAACTGCTGCAAGTCAGTCTCCGGCTACAATTCTCATTGAGGTAATTAAGTCTGCAGAGTCAACCAAGACAGCTACCCTCAAGGCATCAGCGTCTTCCCACCATGCTTCTAGGTTCCTATGTTCAAATGTTTCTGAGTATGGTACAAGCACACAGGGCACTGACCAAACACCGCAACCTTTAAAGGATAAGCAGCTAGCTGATTTTGACCCAATTTCTTTCTAGAGGGGAGGCCCAAAACAGATGAATTGATGTTCAAACCAAAACCATTAAAAGCAGGGTTGAGATGGCCTCTATTAAAGGAGACCTAAACCCCCTCTCTATATCAATCGGCTCTGAAGAAGAGAGGAGTATTCATTGAACCTTTTTACCTTACTGTGGAATATGTCAGCACTATAGAAGTGCTTAAAATAAAAATAATTCCTTCAACAACACCACAGAAGAAATCCTGTTCATCTTCTGTCTAGATACACTGATCAATTGTGTAATGATGCTCCAACTCCTGGAAACATCAAAAACTGAATGTTTGACAACATATTCTGAAAAGGCGGTCTGAATGTTGCTCCTGGTGCTTCCATCTTGGATATTTGCATTAACCCAACAAGGCTTCACTTGTACTGCCCGAGACATAAACCATGCCCTGCACTACCAAATGATAATTTTGTATCCTGTTTGCTGTTCTGTTTAGTCGATTAGCTCCTGTACATCAGACATTGTATCAATTTGTTTAGTCCCATATTTTCCCTTAAAGGGGTTGTCCGAGTTATTTTTTTGTTCTTTATATGTTTCTAACTTGTCAGGTATAACAACTTTCCCATATACTTTGTGTTTCTAAAGCTGCTGGTTTCTCAGAGTTGACTGAGGGTCACATGACCTGTGATGTCACCTTATCTCCCTGGTCTTTGATGTTTGGTGCACAAGCCTCAGAGATCAGATAACTGTACACGAGACGTCACTGGCCACGCCCCCTTTCTTTGCCTGCTATCTGCTCTCTCCCTGGATTCCTTCAGATAAAACATTAACCCCTTCAGCCAGAACACACTGAGGGCTCAAGGCTTTACAACAAATAGTAGCTGCAGCAGTGAGAGGAGACAAATGCTGGGCAAGGAGCTATAGAGGAATTGTATTGTACAAGAACAGGTAGGGAGAATTTCCTGTGTGTATCAGCAGTGTCATTGTACAGCTGGGACTTGTAGTCCTACACATACAACATGCTGCTGAGTATTCCAGCAGGCAGACATGTCACTCAGCACTTGTATTCACTGCCTTTGCAGAGAAGGGGGGAGGGGCAGAGATTGTTATTACTGCAGGTAAACAAAGGCCAGAAGAGAACCAAGGAAATGAGGAAATATAGATTTTTTTTGCCTAAAACTTGCTGCCCATCAGATTTGCAGAGCTATATTTTTTTTTTCATAACTTGGACAACCCCTTTAAAGGGAACCTGTGATCTCCGAAACACCCCCTGAACTAGAGTAAGAGATGTATAGTGTAAGTGATGCTGAATCCGAATATGTAAGTTTTATCTTCATACTCACTTGCATTCTGACGCTGTGCTCCCACAAACCTGCAGTAAAATGCACTCAGTGGACTCCGGTGCTCACTCACATAATGGAGAGGACTCAAAGAAGAGTCCTCTCAATGCATTTTACTGCTGGTCATGAGAAAAAAACTCCTTGGCTGTGCCGCTCTCCGATGTGATTGGATCGTGGCACAGCCAGGGAGAAGGAGACGCCCATTGAGAAACCCGGGCGTCTCCTCCTCCCTGTTCCGATGCTCAGTATTAGCATACTGAGCGGGAGAAATACAGGGGGGCACAACGGGGTGCAGGAGCGCTATTTTCAAAAACCGGACCGGGTGCCAGCATCAGCAGGGGGTGCTTGCCATTAAAGGTATTTAGTTACTTAAAGATAAAACCATGAAAGGTCCTCTTTAAAGGGATTCTGTCACCACCATTTTCCATATTAAGTTATTTATACCACTGGATTTATCTCATCATAAGGATCTCCAAATGGTTATTGTTATAGGGCCCAGATGAAGATTTGTGGTGTAAAAATCATTTTTTATCAACTGTCAATCACTTACATTAAGGAGCCCAAGGGGAGGTGACCATGGTTGCTGGAGCCCGGGCTCGGCGATTCCGTTGGAGCCCCGGACCGCCCACCTAATTAATATTCACTTCACTGAGTGAGTCAGTGAAGCTCCGCCGCGGCTGAAATCCCGCGCAGGCGCAGTACATCAAGAGTCCTGCGCCCGTGCAGTCTGCGGGCAGCGGCCTCACCTGATGTACTGCGCCTGCGCGGGATTTCAGCCGCGGCGGAGCTTCACTGACTCACTCAGTGAAGTGAATATTAATTAGGTGGGCGGTCCGGGGCTCCAACGGAATCGCCGAGCCCGGGCTCCAGCAACGATGGTCAACTCCCCTTGGGCTCCTTAATGTAAGTGATTGACAGTTGATAAAAAACGATTTTTACACCACAAATCTTCATCTGGGCCCTATAACAATAACCATTTGGAGATCCTTATGATGAGATAAATCCAGTGGTATAAATAACTTAATATGCAAAATGGTGGTGACAGAATCCCTTTAACTATGCTAATAAGTTGGTGGGGTACACGGGTGGGGTAAAAAAAACTCTAGTCTCTCTTGACAAAGTACTATTTTTGAAGATGTGTCAAATTCATCAAACAATGTTTGACGTAAATTTGGTGCATAGTGTGCCAATGAAGATTTAAGCAAAACTGACAATTTATTCGAAAATTCCCTGATTAGTGCTTGTACATGTATGTATGTGTTGACTTTTCCTTTATTCTGTCTCTTCACAGAAACAGAACAATTGGAAACATTTGTCCCTTTTAATCCCTCTGTTAAAGGGGTTGTCCAGGTTCAGAGCAGAATCCGGACATACCCAGGATTTCACCCAGGCAGTCCGCCTGACAACAACATCGGAGCATTTCATGCTCCTATGCGTTCCCTTGCCCTGTGCTGGATCGCGCAGGGCAAGGGCTCTTTCGTTTACTAACACACACTGCTGGGCGGAGGCTTCCGCTCGGCAGTGTGTTCGGTGACGTCACTGGCTCTGATGGGTTGGCTTTATCGCTGCCCTAGCCGTTTTATAGGGTAGCACTAAAGCCCGCCCATCAGTGCCAGTGACGTCACCGGGCTCACTGCTGGGCGGAAGCCTCCACCTGTTCAGCTCTGAACCTGGACAACCCCTTTGAGTCTTGTCTGCAATGCTTTTCTTTCTGCCAAAAGTAATGGATATGAGATAAAAGGATGTAGATATAGTTAATGCATGAAGGGTAGAAACAGAAGGTGTTCAATCCGTATAAATCCTCTGGAAAAACATCTTCATAGATATCAGTAGAAACTGTCAAATCCTACTGTCCTATCTCACACAGCCTCTTTTCTTATAGACCTCCATGTAAGTCAACCTGACCCAGTACTTCAGCTCAAGGTGGTTATCACCAAGACTATGGGGAACATTTATGAAGACCTTCGTCCCTTCTGCGCTGGCGGTTCATCCGCCTAAGTTATGTAGAGGCACCAGCCCTAACGCTTATTCAGAGAGTGCTGCTAAAGGACAATTCTTGGCAAATTTTCTATTGTAAATGTAAGATTTCGCTAAATAATGTATATTATAAAAATGTTCCCTATCTCTGTCCCTACACATGACAGTCGTGCCTGTTATCCTTTAAATAGGCCGACAGATCTGTTCCAGTTAGCAGTGCCACATAGCAGTAGAACAGAATACAGACAGGAAATAACAGGCAGAGTCAGCAATGGAAGGAAAAGACAGTACAAAAGCTGTCGGGTCAACATCAGCAGCAATACGACCAAGCCACAATTCCCATCTTACAGAGATCGCCTTGACGTGTGGCAGACGGGCCCAAATCATTTTGTACAAAATATATTTGCCAAGAATCTCAAATTTACTAAATGAGTGCAGCATTAGCATCAAAATATTTTATATTATTATGGCATTTTTGTGCTTTATCTGGTTGGCAGTGTGCTGTTGCATTGTATTTATTTTCTTTTCTTTGTGTATCTAGCCATAGTAATGTGCACCTGCGCAGTGGGATGTGCTGACTGACCCCCCCCCCCCTTTTTTCTTTGTAGTTTGTACTGGAGGTGAGGCTACTCCATTTAGTCATGCACTCCTGACCAGCCTGTCTGCCCCATAGGCTTAATTTAATCAGTGTAAGTATAAAGCCGTAGTCTGCTCTTAGTATAGAGGTAAACAGTGGGCTCAGCATGCATGTTGGTACCTGCACTCCTGGATTTAGTGGAGGCCTTTGAAGCACCAGAAATGGCAAAAGGCAGAGTAGACCCAGCATGCATGTGGAACCAACACCCCCTGAATTATACGGAGGCCATTATGGCACATAACAGGTAGGAAATAGTGTTAGGTTCCCATCTTACAGAGATCGCCTTGACGTGTGGCAGACGGGTCCAGATAATTTTGTACAAAATATTTGCCAAGAATCTCAAATTTACTAAATGAGTGCAGCATTAACATCAAAATATTTTATATTACTATGGCATTTTTGTACTTTATTTGGTTTGCAGAGTGCTGTTGCATTGTATTTATTTTCACAATCATATCACGCCAGCTCAAAATACTACATGGGTATGGGTCAGCATAGGAACGTTATAAGCGGCAGTCTATTGTAACCCGTCTATACTCGGTGTGCTCTTCTGAATTTACATCAGATCTATAGATGAGTCAGGAACTGTAAAGTAACCAGAATCATTTCTGCCATGGCCCGGTCACAAAGACAGATGTGTGGAAAATCCTTGTGCATGCAATAAGATTTGTGCACTTTATGACATCAGATGGGAACCTTGCCAATGTCTACAATCCTGCAATCCCAGGATTCTGTATCAGAACCGCCTCGCTTCTAATAACCTGAGGGGGGAAAATGCCTTGTTTCACTAATTAAAACATGCTGCCTCAGCTTTGCACACGATGTTATGCCGTCTGAGTAGAATTTTTCTGGAAAAGTACTGAATTTACCTAGGTGAAGCCCGCCCGGTTATATTACTCCAACCCACCCTTTGCCCCCTGTTCCTTCTGGAAAAGAAAAGTGTAGGTACAGACAGAAAAGTCACATATGGGAACGACCTAAAACCACTTTTTGGGTCCACCCTTCTGGTCAAATAAACCTTTGCAAAGCGAGGATCTTATTTTAGCAGCTTAATGTGAAACTAGTCTGCTTCAGCTCATGATCACCACCTCTCTGCCTAACTCCCAATGCAAAATGACCCATACAAAGCCATCATGCACCACAATAGGATAACTGTTCTCAACTGATCAGCAACATGGTTTATTAAAAGTGACAGCTCTTTCCAAAATGTCTTACTAGGGCGAGGGTAAGAGGAAATAGCTGAAGCAGGGAGTCACTGCCCACATCATGTTTATGCTGTGTTCACAGATTCCATAAAAGATCTTGGACAAAACAACACGTTGCTCTATTTTGTCAGGAAAAAAGAAAGACACCATGAGGGAACCTTCATGGACCACGTTATACTCAGTAGGGTTCCTTCAGCAATGCTGATATTTTCATATGACGGACAACGCAGATAACTCAGTGTCTTCTGGAAGACCACAAGGCACACCCACACATACTTAAAGCGTAACTGCCGTTTCAGTACCAAAATTGAAATTCCTAACATATGTGATGCTGAAGGGCAGATATTCATGAAGCTGTATTTTTCAGTTAATTTTACCTTTCTGATGTCTGTATTCAGCCTTTAGCAACCATATTTTTCTGTGCCTCTATTTCAGCATCTTCCTAAAATGGCCTCTGTTGCTCTTCCTGTGGTGATGTTTGCCCTGTCCTTGAGGTCATCCAGTATTTCCCTCACTTCCCATAAGCCTTTGCTATCCTCACATGAACTAGCAGGACCAATCACAATGCAGATAACTTCCCCACTACGCCAGAGCAGTGTGTATGCTCACATACAGATAACCAGAGACAAGCCCTGCATTACAGGAAGTCCGTAAGCATTTGTATTAAGCTCTTAATAGTGACTTGTCCCTCATTATCTTTCACACTGACACGGGGGGTTGGGGCTGCTTTAGCTGCTCATATCTATGGTTTGGTACCATCTTTGTATTGCCTTAAAGCTGACATTTCAGGCTTTAAGACAATACCAAAATCACATAAATCTGTTAACTACAAGGGGAGATATCACTCATAGAAATCGGATGCTGTGAATGAAGCTGAAAATGAAAGTATAAGCAGATTTTACTAACAATTATTCCCGACTCGATTTCTAACAGTGATTTCTCCTCTGTTGCTTGGACTAGAGCTCTCATTCTGGTCTTGAATTAAAGCCTGGACTGTCTTCTTTCAAACAAGCCAAGTTCATGTTTCTAGCTGGTACCATTTAGGAGATATCAGCCTATAAAGCAGCCCTCCCCCCTCCACTTTCTGCTTCAGCCCAGCACCAGGCACTCAGGGCTAAGCTCCTCCCCCCAGTGCTGATCCATCTCTTGTTATGATAGAGAAGACATCCTGCACATGGTTACAGCTTGAGAAGACAGCAGCTGAATAGGAAAGTAGCATGCATCTGTGGGGGTTATTAGCAGGTAAAACTGAGAGTGATCAAATTTTAAAGCACAAAAGCATTTATACAGCAGGGTGTACTATACCATTAGGGGATAAAAAAATGAAATGGCAGTTACACTTTAAATAAAATGAGAAGCACAAGTTTGGCGCCAAGTCTGTCATACATTGACTTAACTTCTGTACAACCCAAATTTTCTCTGTAGACTTTGACAAATACAGTGAAGCCTCTCCAAAAGATCAGCACTTTGAGAAAACCAACCCCTATCCAGCCAAAACTTTTCAGTGACAGCATGTTCAGTTTCCCTATCTTTGTGTATTAGCCTCTTCTTTGAGAGGATCACCCACAAAAAGACCAACAGCACTTTTTGCTGGTCATATCAAAGTTGTCAAATCTCGCCAATGCAACGTCCTACCACAAACAGAGGTCTTCAAATCAGTTTGTAGGGCACTATAATGTCAGCTTTATGGCTGCATGGACAGTCTGTAGTCATTATGTATGTGGTCATAGTCAAGTAGTTTGTGGCTCCCATGGCTTTTTCTGCCAGATCTCCATTCATTTTTCACCTGGATGCTGAGGACAGGCGGAATGGGGGTGGGGGCTATATATGTTATAGCTGTCTAAGATGGGAATACCCCTTTAACAATAATATTCATTTTCTACAGTTCCACCACTTTTCTGAAGATATGGATTTGATGAGGGCAGCAGTAACCTTAAATGAACCTAAGCAGTGCCCCAGGCTATCTATTCCTACGCGCCTACAACAAACAGTACAGTAAATCAGCTTAAAAATAATAACACGGTCGATTAAAATAAACTTCCATACATATGCAGTTTACTAAATGGCTACGCATGGCACACGCTGCAGAATGTGGTTTCTTTTATTTCGAGGATGACGTGATCTATATGGAGCATTTCTTCCAGACACTGAATAATTAGGAGCTCTCTCAGAAACGCTGTTGTTTGCAGCCTGCAATGCTGTGGTCACGTTTTAGAAATCTGGTACATAAAGACGTTTAAAGGGGTTTTCTGTGTGTTTAATACTGATGATCTATCCTCTGAATAGGTGATCACTATCTGATTAGTTGGGGTCTGACACCCGGGACCCCCACCGTTCAGCTGCTTGAAAAGGTTGTGGTGCTCCAGGCCTCCTCAAAGCCAACAAAGCAGAGCGTTGTACATTGTATAGCGGCTGTGCTTGGTATAGCAGCTCAGGCGCATTTACTTAAAGGGAACCTGTCATCTCCGAAACACCCCCTGAACTAGAGTAAGCGTTGTATAGTGTAAGTGATGCTGAATCCGAATATGTAATTTTTATCTTCATACTCACTTCCATTCCGACGCTGTGCTCCCACAAACCTGCAGTAAAATGCACTCACTGGACTCCAGGGCTCACTCACATAATGAAGAAGAAGAGTCCTCTCAATGCATTTTACTGCTGGTTTGTGGGAGCACAGCGTCAGAATGGAAGTGAGTATGAAGATAAAACTTACATATTCGGATTCAGCATCACTTACACTATACAACGCTTACTCTAGTTCAGGGGGTGTTTCGGAGATGACAGGTTCCCTTTAAATAGGACTGAGCTGTGCCTAGGCCACGTGACCGACGAACATGACGTCAATGGCCTAGGTTAAGCGGGGAGGAGGACTCGGCTTTCACTGGAGTGTCAAGGAAGTGTCACGCTCGGGTGTGGGGGGAAAAGCCACACCGAGCGTATGAGGGATGGGAACAGACAAAACCAGGGAACTGGTCACCTCCTGCAGGGGACCCTAAGACTAGGCCCTAGCTGGCTACCAGTATGAACTAACCCGGGTGGTAGGAAAGCTCATACACAGGAACCTAATCTGAATAAACCCTAGAACACCCTGCAGTCTAATGACACAAGAGAGTAACCCGTTCCTCCAAGCGTAAGGAGGAACAGGAGACTCAAACAGGAATAACCAAAGGAAGGGAAAACACTTAACTTTAAGTAGAACTCAGCAACAGGATCTCAGCCGAGATCCACACCACTCTCAACCAGGGATGTAGCAGATATAAACCGCAAGGGATACTGGGAGAGGAAGAGGTAAGTAGGAGACAGCTAATTGCCCAGCGGCAACAGCTGAGGGAAAGGGGTGTGGTGAACAGCACCCAAACCACAGGGAATAGCCTGTCAAACCTGTCACTTAGAAAGCCGCGCAGAACGTCTGATTCCAGACGCAAGACCACTCGTGACAGGAAGTCAGACCTCCACCGATCAGATACTAATGACCCATCCTGAACCTATAGGTCATCAACATAAACCACTTGGAAAACCCCTTTAAGAACTATTCACAGCATAGGTGAAAAATATATGATTTCTGTGAATCCCACCCCAAATCCCCTGAGTGTGCAGGCGTGACTACCGCGCCATTCACTAATGTAGACAGCCGAGCGCTGTACTCAGCAGTCCCATAACCGTCAATAGAGCAGGAACCTTACCACTTCATTCCCTACAATGAAAAATGTATCACTTATCCTATGGGAAAATTATTATAGGAAAACCCCTTTAAGAATATAAGAAAGTGTAAAAAAAAATTCATTCAAATAAAAAAACGTGTAAAATACGGGTGCGGAAAATTCAATCTAAAGCCAGTTAATAAAGCACTTCCACAATAACAACTAAGCATGAACTCTTCCCTGGAACCAAGCCCAGTATCCCAGCTCATTCACAAGGATCTAGGAAGCAGAGATCTTGACTGATGCTGGTTCCTGGCAGTGAAGGACAGGTGGCCCCTGTGCCGGCATGTTATAAGGATGTATAGAAGTAACTGCTGAATTACTTTCATAAAAAAGTAAAGGCTGTGCATGTAATATCTGCCATCTTCTGGGCCTCTGCAAATAGGAGTTGAAGGGGAGGGGGGTTATGCTGGGGATCACAAATATTGAATCATGTACCATGTATATATGTGTCACGCATGAACCTCTAGCTGTAGGACCTCTCTGTACATTTGCCGAAACTTTTATTGACCAAAAAGTGGATTTGACTGCTTTGAACATCGTGCGCCACATACAGAATTTAGGCGGGACCGCGGTCAGGACTGTCAGTAGGAAGAGCAGGGCAGTTGTCTAGAAAGTTGTGAACTCTTAGGTTATAACACCGCCATCCCTGGCTTTACAATCTGTGCTATTTTGGCTCCTAGGCCATTTGTGCTGGAAGTATTTATGGCTGTAGAGCGTCAGAGCAAGCGGATCAATCCAGAGGAGGAACAGGAAGACCCTGCTGGCATTCCACAAAACAAAGGCCTCACATCTATCCGCACTTATCTCATGCAGGGGTCAGTGAACCTCCACTCTGCGCTCTCAGCACTACAGCCGACAGAGACAAGGCATATGGTAACCCTCCCACTGCCAGCATGTAAACCTGTAAGAGTAAAAGCCGCACCGCCTCACGGAGCCCACGGTGCGGGGAGTGCAAAGGGTTAAATCTGGTGCGAATTTTCTGTTTATGTTAGGTCTATGGGAAAAACCACTGTACAGAAAGTGCGGAATCACATAAACAATTGACCTGCTGCGGATTCTAAAATCCTCAAATTCTGCACGGAAAATATAGGCAAAGTGTACATGAGATGTGTCATATACGCTCTTATTACTGGATTCTGTTTTTTCCACATGGAAATCCACGATAAAAAACCATGTGCACTTCACAAGGTATGCGGGGACCCTTAACATCTGCACTGCACATACTTTATATACAGAATTTACTGAGGACGATTTCTGCAGGGTGTGAATAGGATTCACTGTTATAGTAAATGCTTCAGATGTTCCACATACAATTGTACTGCCGAAGATGCACTGCATTTATACTGACTGCGGCTGTAATCTAAACTACAATACACAGCACAGACAGAAAAATAGATAAAAAGATAGATGATCGATATGAGGTGATAGATAGATGATAAAGTTAGGAAAAGAGTCCAGATGTGCAGTGAGAGTCAGAACAAAGAGTCTCCCTGCCCCCCTCTGCCCCGCCCCCATTCACCTGTCTTGAACATGAGCTGGGGATCATTCGCGGAGCCGAACTCCTTCAGCAGGGACAGGAAGAGGACCCCGCATGCGTTCTGGATGCCAAACACTGAGCCATTGCACCACATGGCAGACAGCATGACTATCCAGCCCCAGCCGCCCTCCGGGGGAGCGAGCTCCGCGCTCTGCCCTGCGCCCTCACTGACTTCCAGCTTCTTGTCCTCATCCCCGGGCCCCGGGCTCCACTCTCCATTCTCTTTCTTCTCCTCCACGTTGAGGGGTGAGCTCTCCTCCACTGCCGCGCTCTGTTCTTCTGCCGGGACCTCAGTAGGAGACTCCTGTGGCCTCAGCTCTTCCTCCACATGGGCTCTGTCGTCCGTCATCGCTGCACTGGCTTTACCTCAACAGACTGGGGACAGGCTTCCTATCTGCTGTCATACACAGGGGAGGGCTGGCAGTCACTTCCCAGGTCTCCTCTCAGCGCAGCACAACTCAGAAGTCAGCCTTAGGAGATAAGAACTTGGTCTAATGCTGTTATGTGACTCAGCGACTTTATAGAGCCAGCACGAGCTGCGCGTGTAATACCCGGCTCCCCTGCCCCCGCGCGTGTCCTGGCTCCTGTCACCTCGGACACAGCTACTGCCAGTTCACTCGGTCTAGGTACCATGTTTTTTTAAGGCTAAACCTCTGGAAGAGGCGTGGCTGCCGGCAGAGGTGTGTCCCCGAGAGTCCCCGCCCCCAGTCTCTGCGCGGGAGGTGAGTTTATGTGGCAGGAACAGCTGCACTGTAACGTGTGTGAGGGGAAGAGGACTGTGACAGAAGCCTTCCCTCTCCACACAGTGCCGGGCCTGTCACACAATACTCTGACTGGCGGTGCTAATCCTCGCTTCCTTCTGGGGCAGAGGATGTTTAGTTAACCTGAGGCATCTCCTCATGGTCGCTATAAGGGCAAAATGAATGGATTTAGTCACTTGTAAAGTATATCTCCTCATATGTGAGAGGTTTACTGGAGAGTGCACTTCAGAATTGTAAAATAAATGATGACATATTTATAGTGAGTTTTACTCCGTCCTCTGCAGTTTGCTCCTTCACAATGGCCAGTGAGGCCACCTAGTCTTCTGGGGAGCAGGGGCTTGCAGTAGGCATACATAACTAGTCATAAGTCCCAGGGCGCCACTAGTCAAAGATGGCAGCACACAGTTTGCAGGTTGAGTTTTAAGCAGAGCTGTGTAATGTTCTGAGGTTTTGGTCTGTTTGGATTGAGTATACACATGAGTGTGTGTCCATACAGGGCCACTATTAATCTCCATCTCTAACCCTGTTGTATATGTTTGGTTGTCACTGGGAGCAGGGGTGCACCTAGCCCTTCTGCTGCCTGAGGTGAAAACCGAAACGGCGCTCCAACCTCCCAATGCCAATTTCTTAACCTAACCTTTTCACTCCAGCCTCATTGGTGGTGCACCCCTGGCTGGGGGGTGGCTTTTGAACCACAGTGACCCACTGATTATAACTTGAAGGAGAATAATATAATCATTAAGCAGTCTCTTATCCCATGACCAATGTAAAAAATGAAAATTAGGCATCATATAGTACATGGGAATCTCCTTCTAACAAAGCTAGAACCAGCCCTGTACCTCACATGGATCCAGAGATCTCCCTATTCATTGGTCTGCTAGATTTATATTACGCTGACAGCTCAAGGGGAGTGTCTTTTCTGTGTCCATGCTCTACCTATCACAACTCAAGAAGCAGTTGAAAGATGAAACTGAGCATGTGCGACCATCCCAGTGAGCCGGACAAAGAAATAAGAAAAAAACAGCAGGCATCGCTATACAGATACATTTCATTGAGTAAATCATTAGCTATGCTAAAATGTTAATTACATACAATTAGAAAAGAATTCAGATCCATGTGCTGGTTTGAAAACTGTAGCATATTTTTCATGGAACAACCTGTTTAAGTCAATGCTATAACTTTGGTGTGTCCATGGGATGAGAGGAACAGAGAACTACTTCGGGCATATACTTTTATACTAACATGAAGTGACGGGTACTATGTTGGGAACTAGGTTTGCCCAGTGATACCTATAGGTACCATCATAACGCTAATGCAGTGTCTGGTGGGTAGAAGATTGGTGAAAGTATATTAAGCCCCTTTGAGCCCATTACCATCTACTATCAGTTTTTATTAGACTGTAAAATAATGTTTTAAACCTGCATTACTAAATGATATATAATAAAAGTGGCCAGAGGTGAAGAATCATTCACTATTTGTCAGTCAACAGAAATAATTGCAAAGACCTTATATTAACCCCTTCTACCCCGGCGATTTCCATTTTTTTGCATTGTCGTTTTTCACTCCCAGTCTTCCCAGAGCCATAACTTTTTTATTTTTCCATTCACATAGACGATTGAGGGATTGTTTTTTTGCCAGACAAATTGTACTTTCTAATGGCCCCATTTATTATTTCATACAACATAGTGGGAAGCTGGAGAAAAGAATCAAAATGGAGTGAAATTGGAAAAAGAAAAAAAAAATTCCGCCACAGTTTTATGGTTTTGTTTGTACCGTGTTTCCTATGTGGTAAAAACTGACCCATGCCCTTCATTCTCTGGGTCAGTACAATTACAGAAATACCACATTTATTTATAGTTCAATTAGTCTTTATTAAAAATATTGATCTATCACAAAGGGTTAACTGTTTTTCCAGCTGTGTGAATGATACTTTTTACTTTCACTTTGTGCATCATCTAATAAACCTTATCTGTAAACTACTAAGAGGTCATAAACACTTATATAAGCCACAGTCTTATCAGTTAAAGGGAACCTGTCATCTCCGAAACACCCCCTGAACTAGAGTAAGCGCTGTATAGTGTAAGTGGTGCTGAATTTTAATATGTAAGTTTTATTTTCATACTCCCTTCCATTCCGACGCTGTGCTCCCACAAACCTGCAGTAAAATGCACTCAGTGGACTCTTCTTTGAGTCCTCTCCATTATGTGAGTGAGCACTGGAGTCCACTGAGTGCATTTTACTGCTGGTTTGTGGGAGCACAGCGTCAGAATTAGGGTTGCAGCGGTAACCGGTTCCACGATATACCACGGTATTGGAATGCACGGTTATCAAACCGTGGGTTCCACGATATACCACGATATTGGAATGCACAGTTATCAAACCGTGGGCATTTGCTTATTATCGCGCATGTGCAATTCCGCTCCGTTTCAGCTAATTAAGCACACAGCTGTAAAAATGGCAGAGCGTGCAGATTTAACAAGTCTCTGTCCTCCTAAAAAAAAGACTAAACTAAAGTCAGCAGTGTGGGACTACTTTGGATACCCACCAAATGCACGTGAGGATGGAAATCCAATTTGTAAGCAATGTGGTTGTAAAGTAGCAGCTAAAGGAGGGAATACCTCAAACCTGTTCTCCCATCTCCGAGAACACCACCCCACTGTGCAGCTTAAAGTAGGTGGCCTTTATCATTTTAACCCCTTGGCGACATGATAGGAGTGGAGTGGACGTACCGGTACATCCTGGGCGCGAGGTAGTTCGCGCTACAGGGCGTACCGGTACGTCCTGCATGTAAACGCCCGCTGCGCAGTGCAGCGGGGTTTACATGCTGCGATGGCGGCTGTGAAATACAGCCAGCCATCCACAGTAAAGGCCTCGGGGGGAGCCGTGCTCCCCCATAATGGCGATCGCTGTGATTGGCTAGTCTGTTCAGACTAGCCAATCACAGGATACGGGGGCTGGCTGTAAGGATCTGATCCTCCGCAGTCCGAGACTGCAGGGGATCAGATCCTGTAAAGGTAATCCAAAAGTGCCCCGGCCCGGGTGCCCCCGATTCCTCCCCCTCTCCTTCCCCAAACTGTATTTTTCATTTAACCCCCCCCCCTCAATTTCCAGGATGGCCAAGCGGTTGAAGCAGAGTGTCAGCATACAGCTGACACTCTGCTTCAAACGACCGGCATCGCTGCTGGCAACGATGTCGGCCGTTTAACCCCTTCCATGCCGCGGTCCATAAGGAAGGGTTAACACGGAGGGCGCTCCCTCCCTCTCCCATCGGGCGCTGCAGCAGCGCTCCGATGGTGGGGCCAGTGAGAGGGAGAGAGCTCCCTCCCATCGGGACGCTGCTCTGCTGTGGCAGCGTCCCGATGGTTACCATGGCAACCGGACGCTTTTGTCCAGCTTGCCATGGTAGAGGTAAGCCTGTTCAAGCTCCTGCTAAAGGCAGGAGCTTGATCAGTCTTACAATCAGAAAATACACTGCAGTACAGTAGTAATAGTTAATTGAACAAAAAAAACTTTGCTTGTATTCTTCTTTAAGGATTAGTGTATCTTTTAATAATATATGTAACAAACTGTGATACCATGATAACCGTAATACCGCGGTATTTACTGAGACGGTTATCATACCGTGAAAATTTCATACCGTTGCAACCCTAGTCAGAATGGAAGTGAGTATGAAGATAAAACTTACATATTCGGATTCAGCATCACTTACACTATACACCGCTTACTCTAGTTCAGGGGGTGTTTCGGAGATGACAGGTTCCCTTTAAGATACGAATTGAGCTATATTGAGTGCTTACAAGGTCGGCGAGCAGGAACCTGTCAGGAGAGCAGTCTGACAGAACAGAGTGAACGCACCTCCAAACAGCAGTGTTTACTGCAATTTGACCTTTAAAAAACAGTAAGTACCGATAAAACAGAAAAAATCTCAAAGAAGATAGGATGGTGTGTATTTGCACAGTGCGTTTCTGTTATAGTTCTGAAGTTCCAAGTTGTTTCTATGTGTAATTGTCTATTTCTGTAATTTGTTATTTGTGTTTTCACAAGTGGAAAAAATTCAATAAATACGTTGCGCAGAATGACACAAGACAAGGTCAACTAAAGATACATCTGTACAGAAACATTTTATAAATGAAAGTATGAAATGGCTGTGTCCTCTTGGCTCATAGTTGAAGGTCACGAGTGGGGTCCCCCTTCTATAACATCCATATGCCTTAATGTTGGATCTGAGAAGGGTTTTCTAATTAGTTGTCTTATTGCCTTCTATTTGACCCCTACTTCTTGCTTTCCAGTGTGTACACCCAGTGTAGAAATACTGGGACAGATGGAAGGCATTATGACTGCAGAAATGGAAACATATCTGCCTGTATAGGAGCTGTAGTCACAGCTGTACAAAACATTTAAGGCAATTTACAAAATTGCTTCTTTTATAAATTGGAACAATAAAAAATGGTTGAAAAGATGTGCATAGCCTTTAACGTATGAATGGCCTTTCTGTAAAGCATTGAAAAAGGAAACACCCCCGGGAATTGCAACCTGAAAGTTTACATATGGCACAAACATTAAAAGGTAAGTAGGTGTCCTGTAAGTACCCTCTGCTGAAGTGCCCTCCGTTCTCTATACTGAGCTGCCCCTCAACCCTTCCTCTCTACACTGAGTGACAGCTGTAGCAGTCTCCTGGTTGGATGCTATAGCCATCAGTCAGGGTAGAGGGGATTGTTTGTGAAGCAGCCCTATGCAGAGAGCATAGGGCAATTTAGCATGAGGGATCACTCACAGAGCACTTAAAGGAGTGACACGTGGCATGTAAAATTTTGGGTTTCTGACCTATGTAGTAACTATGAACAGCACCCCAGATATGGTTTATTTGATTTCCCTGTAACCCATCTAGTGTTGTCAACATTTCTTTGAGGTCAAAACTGTTGGCCGACTCCATTTAAATCCATCACACCTGTTGGTTGCTTGTGATTGTGGGATCTTATCGGTCTGGAGACCTTTGAATTAAATTTACTGACCTGGTCTTACATTAGGCCTGTATTACAACAACAGATTACCTTACCAGTATCTGTCCAATCAGACCAATAGTTGGTGTGTATAACAAAATATCTGTGTGTGTAATAGGCCATCTCACCAATGATTGTCAGAAAACCTGTCAGATAATCTGCTGGCCTTACAGAATATACAATAATCAATTGATCAGGTTTCAACATGTAATGTTTTTAGACCTGAATGTGAATCCCGTTGGCTATCACTGTGTAACCACAATAGGCAGGAATACACAGACAGTGTGCCCTAACTGGAACCCCGCCCGCTTTCCCTGCCAACTTGCAGTGCAAGCCCTAGGCAGCAAGTCTGCAACTGGTCAACGTTCCCTACTCTGCTAAAGTGCAAGACAGAACAACACAGAGACTGAGTAGTATGGAAATGGGTTGGAACCGAGCGGACAATACAGTACTAAATCTCAAGACAGGGGGTAGTCAAATAGACAAGCCAAAGTTAGAACCAGATGAGAAACACAGTACCAAAACACAAGACAGAGAGTGGTCAAAGGTAAGCTAAGTTCAATTTTAAAAGCAAACCAAATGCACACAGAACTGGCACCAGGAGGACAGCTATGGAATCAGTGGCACTGTTATAAGGCCAGGAAGGGGTTTAAATATAGAACCGAGTCCCAGGATCAGAACCTGATAGGTCATGACACGGCACTAATATTGCATCCTGTTACTAATTATGTTGTCGCATCACCAGGGGGTGTGGCTTAGAAGCATTTCTCTCCCGGCGCAGCTGGAGATCTCGCCGCTGGAGCACGGACAAATAAGTTTGTGACATTATCCCCCCTCTTAAGAGGGACCACTGGACCCTCAATATGGGGAGCAGGCTTAAATCGAATTTATAAAAGGAACTTCCTAATTAGGCTAGGAGCATGAACGTGCTAAAGCACCCACTCCTACCTCAGAGGCAACGACAAAAGGTTGAGTTATGTCTGGGTGGATGAGTATACAGTACAGACCAAAAGTTTGGACACACCTTCTCATTCAAAGAGTTTTCTGTATTTTCATGACTATGAAAATTGTAGATTCACACTGAAGGCATGCAAACTATGAATTAACACTTGTGGAATTATATACTTAACAAAAAAGTGTGAAACAACTGAAAATATGTCTTATATTCTAGGTTCTTCAAAGAAGCCACTTTTTGCTTTGATTACTGCTTTGCACACTCTTGGCATTCTCTTGATGAGCTTCAAGAGGTAGTCACCTGAAATGGTTTTCACTTCACAGGTGTGCCCTGTCAGGTTTAATAAGTGGGATTTCTTGCCTTATAAATGGGGTTGGGACCATGAGTTGTGTTGGGCAGAAGTCAGGTGGATACACAGCTGATAGTCCTACTGAATAGACTATTAGAATTTGTATTTCTGGCAAGAAAAAAGCAGCTAAGTAAAGAAAAACGAGTGGCCATCATTATTTTAAGAAATAAAGGTCAGTCAGTCTGAAAAATTGGGAAAACTTTGAAAGTGTCCCCAAGTGCAGTTGCAAAAACCATCAAGCGCTACAAAGAAACTGGCTCACATGAGGACCGCCCCAGGAAAGGAAGACCAAGAGTCACCTCTGCAGCGGAGGATAAGTTCATCCGAGTCACCAGCCTCAGAAATCGCAGGTTAACAGCAGCTCAGATTAGAGACCAGGTCAATGCCACACAGTTCTAGCAGCAGACACATCTCTACAACAACTGTTAAGAGGAGATTGTGTGCAGCAGGCCTTCATAGTAAAATAGCTGCTAGGAAACCACTGCTAAGGACAGGCAACAAGCAGAAGTGACTTGTTTGGGCTAAAGAACACAAGGAATGGACATTAGACCATGGAAATCTGTGCTTTTGTCTGATGAGTCCAAATTTCTTCTTTGGTTCCAACCAACGTGTCTTTGTGCGACGCAGAAAAGGTGAACGGATGGACTCTACATGCCTGATTTCCACCGTGAAGCATGGAGGAGGAGGTGTGATGGTGTGGGGGTGCTTTGCTGGTGACACTGTTGGGGATTTATTCAAAATTGAAGGCATACTGAACCAGCATGGCTACCACAGCATCTTGCAGCGGCATGCTATTCCATCTGGTTTGCGTTTAGTTGGACAATCATTTATTTATCAACAGGACAATGACCCCAAACACACCTCCAGGCTGTGTAAGGGCTATTTGACCAAGAAGGAGAGTGATGGGGTGCTACGCCAGATGATCTGGCTTCCACAGTCACCAGACCTGAACCCAATCGAGATGGTTTGGGGAGAGCTGGACCGCAGAGTGAAGGCAAAAGGGCCAACAAGTGCTAAGCATCCCTGGGAACTCCTTCAAGACTGTTGGAATACCATTTCAGGTGACTACCTCTTGAAGCTCATCAAGAGAATGCCAAGAGTGTGCAAAGCAGTAATCAAAGCAAAAGGTGGCTACTTTGAAGAACCTAGAATATAAGACATATTTTCAGTTGTTTCACACTTTTTTGTTAAGTATATATTTCCACATGTGTTAATTCATAGTTTTGATGCCTTCAGTGTGAATCTACAATTTTCATAGTCATGAAAATGCAGAAAACTCTTTGAATGAGAAGGTGTGTCCAAACTTTTGGTCTGTACTGTAGGTGCCTGAACAAAACTTCTTTTAAACATATCAAATGTGGACAGAGCCTCAGGAGACCAATGGAGAAGATCAGCTCCTTTCCTGGTTAAGTCAGTCAACGGTTTGGCAATAACCGAAAAATTTTTACTGAATTTTCTATAATAATTATCCAATCCAAGAAACTGTTAAAGAGGCTAGAGAGAGGTAGGCCTGGACCAATCGACAATGGCTCGCACCTTAGCGAGATCCATACAAAATCTTTGGGGTGATCATTTATAACCCAGGAAGGAGACCTCTATTAACTCCAGATTCACACTTGCTTAATTTTGCAAACAAATTATAGTGCCTCAGTTTTAGCAGGACCCTCCTCACATGCAAAACATGAGCCGAACAATCCTCGGAGAACACTAGGATATCATCATACCACTAAAAACTGACCTAGAAAGTCTTGGAAAATTGTTAACTAAGTTCTGGAAAACAGCTGGGCCGTTACACAAGCCAAAAGGTATCACCAGGTATTCAAAGTGCCCTTTGGGGATCTTAAACGCTGTCTTCCATTCATTCCCCTCCCTGATTCTGATTGTGGGATCCGCTAAGGTCAGTTTTGGAGAACAATTTAAACCTGACAATTTGATTAAATAAATCAGGAATGAGAGGTAGGGGGTACTGGTTCTGGACAGTAATTTTTTTTCATGCTGGCCAGGTTGTGGTAGCCCAAGGTTTTCACCCTTAACCCCTGCAATATGGTGTGGACTATACTGCAGACAGATCTACAGTTTGCAGCCCTCAGAATATTCATTGGTTGGCAGCTATGTACAGCAACAATGATATGACCAGAACAAGACCAGACATGGAGCATAGTAAGAGACCAGATAGACCAGGCATGAAACGTTGAACAGGATTGTGGTCACAGTACAAAAATTTGGGTCTCAGGACAGGAAAGAGGACACCAGAAACAGGCCAGGGGTAGGAATTAGGAACACAGACACCAGGGAACTCAAAAGCTGAATCGTGGACACAGCACAGGAATGTGTTGACAGCATAGAACAAGAACCTGGTTACAGCACAGGAATATGGTCACAACAATTAAATGTGGTTGCAGCACAGAAGCATGGTCAGGAATGGAGGCAAAGGTCATCACCAGGAGAGCTGAGTTACAAAACAGGAACAGCATGAGTTGAGTTGCAGTAAAGGTACAGGAGAGCTGAATTGCAATCAGGGATAGTGGAACGGGGTATTCAAGGGTCAAGTCAATCAAGAATAGACAGTTGGGAAGAAGTACCAGGAAAATGACTTGGAAAAGACTTGGACCGATAGTTGGAACAAGGTGCCTTCAGACAAGGGCCACAGAAACAAAGACCTGGATGGGCACTTCCCAAACTACACTGCAAAATGTGTGCTGACTCTCAGAACATGGAACACACTGGACAGATCAGGAATAAACCAGGAGCAAATGCCACAAGATCAAAAGACACCATCATCCCTGAGTGCCTGCTGCAAAGCAATGTGGTGCATGCAACACGCAGGCATCTTTGGAGCAGGGAGCAGTAAGAATGGCACTGACAATGCCTTTGACCAGTTTTCCACTGACAGTTCTGCATTGCTATAGCATTATAGTTGCTGACCTCATGCCTGGAGCCAATCTCTCTGTCTAGTATTTTGACACCATGATGACCTCTTGCTACACTTAGCTAAGACCTATTCTTACATCTACTAAATTATACTTTTATCATTTATCAGTTGTGAAGTGTCCTGATACTTCTGCACTGTCATTTATCATGTTTGTGGACTTGTTAGGATAGTTCTTTTATGAGACTTGTTCTTCTGACATCATTGTGATCAGGAAATATATTGTTCAGTTCCACGACCTACATAATAGTCCAATGAGCATAATAATTCATTGAAGAAAAAATGTGCCATAGCTGCATCAGAAAGCCATTTCCTCTGGTCACCTTGTCATGCCTGAACAACCTTTCAATGTCAGCACAAAGAAAATGATTGTGCCGTCAAAGGCTCTCCTGAACTGCGAGAGTCATCTATATGGAAAAATAAGTTTTAATCTTTGTTGATTATTTTCACTTTAGTATTTTTTTTCTCTGTTTTACCTGTTTAATCTTTCTTAATAGAGTAATGGTGCATTTAGACAAGTGGATAATCATTACAATTTGAACTCTATTCATGTTGGACGATAACATATGTAGTAACTGAACAATTGCACTAAATCGCTCGATCAGTGCTTGTAAAAATCATTTATGCAAAACACTACATTTTTTTACATTTTTAAATTAATATTGAATTGTGGTAATGTAAAGGTACATTGTGTGATCTTTTGGCAATGTGAACTATATAAAAAAAAGGCGTGTTTTATGTAAATTCAGTGATTAAGTGAGTAAATGATTTCATGTAAACAAATTTGTACATGATAATCTTTGCATGAATGAGACCTTTGAATTAAATTTACTGACCTGGTCTTACATTAGGCCTGTATTACAACAACAGATTACCTTACCAGTATCTGTCCAATCAGACCAATAGTTGGTGTGTATAACAAAATATCTGTGTGTGTAATAGGCCATCTCACCAATGATTGTCAGAAAACCTGTCAGATAATCTGCTGGCCTTACAGAATATACAATAATCAATTGATCAGGTTTCAACATGTAATGTTTTTAGACCTGAATGTGAATCCCGTTGGCTATCACTGTGTAACCACAATAGGCAGGAATACACAGACAGTGTGCCCTAACTAGAACCCCGCCCGCTTTCCCCGCCAACTTGCAGTGCAAGCCCTAGGCAGCAAGTCCGCAACTGGTCAACGTTCCCTACTCTGCTAAAGTTCAAGACAGAACAACACAGAGACTGAGCAGTATGGAAATGGGTTGGAACCAAGCAGACAATACAGTACCAAATCGCAAGACAGGGGGTAGTCAAATAGACAAGCCAAAGTTAGAACCAGATGAGAAACACAGTACCAAAACACAAGACAGAGAGTGGTCAAAGGTAAGCTAAGGTCAATATTAAAAGCAAACCAAATGCACACAGAACTGGCACCAGGAGGACAGCTATGGAGTCAGTGGCACTGTTATAAGGCCAGGAAGGGGTTTAAATAGAGAACCGAGTCCCAGGATCAGAACCTGATAGGTCATGACACGGCACTAATATTGCATCCTGTTACTAATTATGTTGTCGCATCACCAGGGGGTGTGGTTTAGAAGCATTTCTCTCCCAGCGCAGTTGCGCCAAAGCTGGAGATCTCGCCGCTGGAGCCCGGACAGGTACGTTTGTGACATTATCCCCCCCTCTTAAGAGGGACCACTGGACCCTCAATATGGGGAGCAGGTAAATGATTTCATGTAAACAAATTTGTACATGATAATCTTTGCATGAAAATGCTTGCCTGTCATTAGCTTTAGATTACTAAATGTGATTGTGATGTTAATTGCCTGAGATATTACGTCTAGTTCCATAGTACTGTTGACAAAAGAAACAACTCTATTAAGTTCAGTCAAAAGATGGATGCGGATGTTAATTTAGGAAAGGGGAATGGGTACCAAACTTCTACACATTTACGGAAGTGCTAAAGGGTTGTCCGGCTTTAGAACTGAACCTGGACATACAGTATTCCATTCTTCACCCGGGCAGCCCCTCTGAGATTAAATGCTCCAATGCTCGCCCTTACCCTGCACTGAATTGCGCAGAAGGGGGGCTTTTTCATTAGATCCGGTGATGTACCGGGTCTCTGCTAGGCGGAGGCTTACGCCTAGTGGTGTTCCCGGTGAGGTCGCAGGCACTAATGTGCAGGCTTTAGCGCTGCCCTAGTCTGTAAAATGGCTAGGGCAGCACTAAAGCCTGCCCATTAGTGCTGGCTAAAGTCTCCAGCTAGCAGTGTAAGCTTGTAAACAAAAAAGCCCTTGCCCTGCGCAATACGGCACAGGGCAAGGGAGAGCATTGGAGCATGAAATGCTCTGATGCTCATCTTAGAGGGGTTGCCTGGGTGAAGAAGAGCTGAACCTGGACATCCCCTTTAATGTTATTTAATTCTAAGCTGTTTTTAAAACGATCCACTGTTCCTGCTGACCACGTCCTGAGGTGGACAATTCCACAGATTTACAGTTCTTACGCCTTGTCTCCTATGGAGAATTAACTTTGTCTTACACAGACAGAGGCAGTGCCCTCTTGTCTTTTGAAGGGAGTTTATATGAAACAGCTTTTCACAATATTTTTTTTGTACAGCCCATTTCTATATATCTATAGGTTAATCATGTCCTCCCTTAGACGCCTCTTCTCAAGACTAAATAAATTTAAGTCTTTCCTCATAACTAAGACCCACCATATGCCCCTTATGAGTTTAGTTGCTCCTCTTTGTACTTTTTCCACCTCCAGGAGATCCTTTCTATGAACCAGCGCCCAGAAATAAACTGCTTATTACAGATGAGGCTGCAGCAAAGAACATCCTCTCAAGAGTCTATGCTTCTTTTTACAATATCCGACTAGCCTTAGAAGCTGGTTGGCTTTGCATGCTGTTATTTAGTATATTATCTACAAGTACAATTCAATCCTTCTCTACAGGGGACTCTCCCAGTGTCACCCCACCTAGGACAAATGATGCATGTAGATTATTAGTACTAAGATACACATCTTTACATTTACCCACATTGAATTTAATTTCCCAAGTGGATGTCCAAGTGGAGTTTCCAAGTCAGCTTGTAGTTTATGGACATCTTCCATAGACTGCACAGTACTACTTAGCTTGGTATCATCCAGGGGCGGATTGGCCATAGACCTTACAGGAAAATTTCCCGGTGGGCTGATGCCCATGGGGCCACTTGGGCCCTCCTCATGGCCAGGCTATGGAAGTTTTTGGGGATGAATTTTGTGCTGCTGGCAGTATTCTGTGATATATATATATGTTATACGTATTTTAAATAGGTGATCCAGCACTAAACCTTGGGGTACAACACTTATAACTAAGGACCATTCAGAATCAATGGTCACAACACGGTCCATCAGCCAGTCTTCAATCCAAACAATATTTTGTGTATACACATTCTTACACCTATTAAATGTCTATGAACACCATATCCGCAACTGCCTCTCTGTCCAGGCTTCTACTCAACTTTTCATAAATCTGCCATAACACGTGTTACTCCTGCAAGGACTAGGATGTCTGTGCACAGACTTGATCTGGTTGGCAGATTGATGCTATTGAGACAGTGACTATTATACCTGTCTGGCATTTATGCAGATACAACTAATCAAACAATAAACCTACAATACAGAGGAGAAGTAGCACAATGGATTACAAACTTCCCAAAACAAATTAATACATAATAGAGAACTGGGTTGGATTTGCATACTATTATTTTTAGTTATGAAAATTACTGTCACTTTTTAATTTTTTTTTCTGAAATTCATTTTATTTGTAAATACCTCCATATATATTATTGATATTTATGTGTTATACCAGAATTAACATTGTTAATGCATAGTTCACTTAAAACATTCACGCAACAACTGTATTTAGATTTCTGGAATTGCAGGTTATTAGAGATTTTTAAAAGGGTTTTCTCACAAATATGCTTAGTCAAATAAAGCACTCAATTCTAACCTGTTTTGTACACTCATAAAAAAAATTTTCTCTGCCAAAATATTACATTTCTAAAATTATTGCTCCTCCAATAGTGTATCAGAGGTGGCCAGCTTGCATCATTTATTCGCTAGACCGCCTAATCTTTGGCAGTATGGAGGGATCCCTGCTGGTGACCAGGCTGTCTGACAATCTCCAGCGTCATCTCTACTTGTCAGAGGAGCTTCTGAACATGCAGAATAACCCTTTAAAGAAAATAATTACTTACAGGTCTCATAGCAAAATTTTGATTTGTCAATGTAAGATGTTGTGTTAATATAATTTATGATACCTCATACTGTTAAAACCTTCTATTGTACCTCATATCACCTACTGCCCCTATAATCTCCCACCCATATTTTCTTAGTGCATTCATATAAACATAAATGCTATGATATAATAAAAACCCTGTTCAGTATGAACAAAGCAGGTTGTATATAAAAATGTTTTCCTGCGGGCTATTAAAAAATTGACTTGGGTAAGATAATAATTTTTTTGGCAGTGCAATAAATGTGATAAGTATGTGTCAAAATAATACTAGCTAAGTTTTAATTGTGTTATCTTTTATAGTTAGATCAAACAATGCCATTATTGGGAAGGGAGTAACAAGGGTTCTTGTGAGAAAAACATATGTAAGAAAATAAGATGCGCTACATTGGTGCGATATTGTTGGCTGAATAATTCTTCCTCAGGGTTTATGTAAAACCCACTTACCAAAAAATCGGCAGGGTCTAAAAAGTGAAAAGACATTACACATTGCATGTCTGTGCTGAGTTATTTCAGCAATTGAAGTCGATAGAGTACTCACAGGGTGTGTACCCCATGACATTTTCTCCCCTATTATCACTAACATATTGCATATGTCCATGCAGCTTGTACCCTACTATAGTACATTTTACTGTGCCAAGCTTCTTACCTACTGTACATAATGGTATGTAGCAAGGGGGTGGGAGAAATATGTGTCAAGGAAACAATAAAAAAGGAAAGCTTATAAGTATAATTGTCCACCTGTGTCAGAAAGGTGTGGTCCACTCACAAAGTAAAGGTAATTAAAAACTTGGCTGCCGCAATCAAATGCATACTCAGATTCACTTTAGAAGGGGTGAAGCCTGTATTCAACTTGGCCAGTGCTATTGGATATACAGAAATGGTAATGTCCACCAAGCAGACCCTCCTTATGGCGGTCTCTGTTTGCTGCCAAAAGGGTTTAATCTCAGAACAGTTACACCATATATGGGAGAGAGAGCCAGCACATCCACCACATCTCCAACATACTTTGTTATCCAGTAAGTTTTGGGAATGGAGCCATGCGGGTGTACAAGTAATAAGTAATTTTCAGTGATTTTCTTGGAGATGGACACAAGAAAAAAAGCCATGGGAAAATCAGAGGATCTGCCTAGTTTCAGAGTCCGTAAGTGAAATGTTTAAAGGGGTTGGCTTCTTTCTGGTTATCGTTGAACAATGTGTTTGTGAGATGATTATATGACACTTACCAATATAGTCTTTGTGGAAAATCTGCACCATTTACTATATTTCATAAGGTATACCCCCTTGTTTGCCAAGTATTTTGTGCTGTCCACACAGAGGTCCTGTCTATAAAGTGGCTGCTGATGGAGGGTCATGTGAGAGGTAAATCACCTCCATGTGATGTCTTCTCAATTTAAATACACTGAACCTGTGCTAAACTTCCACCAGAACAAGTGCAGATGGCAGGTGCAGTGTATTTGAATAGAAGAAACTTCACATGGAGGTGATTAGCCTGATCACATGACTCTCCATCAATGGCCATCTTATGGACAGAACCTCTGTGTGGACAGCACAAAAGACTTGGCAAACAAGGGGGCATACCTTATGTAATATAGAAAATGATTCAGAATTCCAACAAAGACTATATTAGCAAGTGACATATAATCATCTCAAAAACACATTGGTCATCAGTAACCAGAAAGTGGCCAACCCCTTTAAAGGGAACCTGTCACCTCCTGTAGCGAAAAAAAACTGTTAGCAGTACCTTAATCTGGTGGCCAGGGTGGCGCTAAAGAAGGTCTTCATAAGGAGAAGAGATTCCTGTAAATAGAAGAAATTGATCTTTTAATCATGTTCAGAACGGTGACTTGACTCGGCTTGAAGTCAAGGGGGCAGCGGCTAGTCAAGCAAACCACTCCCCCTGGTCAACTTGAATGACAGTTGCCGTTGGGCCGGGGATCGCGCAATTCTCACGCATGCGCGGTGCGCAATTTCTCCCTGCGCGATCCCGGCCCCGGCTCTTCACTTCTGCGGCGCTTTTGTCCCTACAGCGCATGCGCCGCAGAAGCAAGCGAGCGCGCTTGCCAGAGCGCGCCCGCCCGCCGTCCCCGCGCGCTCGCTTGCTTCTGCGGCGCATGCGCTGTAGGGACAAAAGCGCCGCAGAAGGGAAGAGCCGGGGCCGGGATCGTGCAGGGAGAAATTGCGCACCGCGCATGCGCGAGAATTGCGCGATCCCCGGCCCAACGGCAACTGTCATTCAAGTTGACCAGGGGGAGTGGTTTGCTTGACTAGCCGCTGCCCCCTTGACTTCAAGCCGAGTCAAGTCAGCGTTCTGAGCATGATTAAAAGATCAATTTCTTCTATTTACAGGAATCTCTTCTCCTTATGAAGACCTTCTTTAGCGTCACCCTGGCCACCAGATTAAGGTACTGCTAACAGTTTTTTTTCGCTACAGGAGGTGACAGGTTCCCTTTAACTCTCCCTCATAACTGTATACATTCAAGCTTAGAGAACGATTGAGAAGGGGGGCTGTTAGGGCCCAACTGAGCATATAAGTGCAATATTTTCCTGAAAGAAGGAGTATTAGGAGCTATAAGCTTCTATAGTCCTGCCAAAGAGGTCCTAATCGAGTGTTTAGTAATATGCTGGAGATTTAAGGAGACACCCACTCCCCTAAAGTGTCTGGTAAGGCCCTCACTAACCCCCCAACAAGAGTAAGTGATTGGAGTTTGTCCCAAATGATCAGATTGTATAAATATAGGGAGGATATTAGCCAGTGTCAGAGAGGAAGGAGGGAGAGCCAGAGTCCAGTAAATGTTTAATTTGCGATAAGAGTAGCAAAATTGCACTTGTACAAATCCTTTAAGAGACTCGGTATCTGAACACCTAAATATTTTAGAGGTGTTTTTGTCTGCTTAAAGAGGACCTTTCACGGGATTATGTGTTACAAATTGGCATGTGGCCCCTACAGATGCAAGCACTTTTTTTAAATAACCCTCCATTCTGCCTCTGAGCTCCTCAATGTTTTTGGCACCTGATATGTTAATTTAGACCATCGGTACAGGGAGGAGGAGACATTTGGTTTTCCTACCCGTACTGAATCCTGACCCATTAATTTCAATGGGTCGGTGCACAGTTTTTTCACGTATCATTTCTGCATTCCATGAGAATCGCAGCATATTCTGCATTTTTCATGCAGCCCTGGCCCCATAGAAGTGAATGGGGCTTCAGCGAAAAACGCATTGCATCTGGTGATGTTGTTTGTAAATTGTCAGTTCTTTTTACACGTGTGAAAAATGCATCAAAAATGATTGCACCCGTGCGGAAAAAATTCAAACACTGCAATTTCAGGCAAAACTGACTGAACTTGCAAAATGGTGCGAGTTTCATTAAATGTATCCTTGCACAACCCCATATCATTTGTGTGATTTCAGTCTCTCTGGGGAAGGTGAGAGAAGAAGCTTGTAGCAGTGCAGGGGAGTCCGAGATTGTAACTGACTAAACCCATGCAACTTGAAGAGGTAACAAAGAGATTAGGCTGGCGGCCAGCGCCCCCCTGCTGTCTGGTGCCTGGGGCAACAGCCCCCCTGGCTCCCCCCACGCTATGCCACTGCATAAGACAAGCTGTGGTAGTGGTCCGCCTACTGGAGACCAATAGTGCCCCTGTAGGATAGGGGAAAGCCAGCAGCTACTTCAGGCAAAAACCTGATCCTTGGAGAGTCAATATGAAGGTTAATATAGCAGTGTTTGTTACAGTATTAGAAAAAAAAGTCTTTAAAAAAGTCTTAAGGCTATATTATGCAGGCAATTGTTAGGAAGGAAGCGTTTCTTCCCGGCAATCGTCTGCTTGTCAGCAGAGGATACCGCTGCTGTTACAACTGTAGGGGAGGACCGATCGCTCATCCCCATACTGAATCACTGTTTGTCGACAGCAGACCATGATTAGACACCACAATTTGCCTTTAGCAATGATTTTTAAACCTGTTCAAAGATTGACTCGTTTATCAGGTAAGGAGAGAAAGTATTACACTGCCAGATTATCGCTAATGAGCTTTTCTATGAACACTCGTTAGCGATGATCTGGCAGACTATCTACCATCTAAGGCTCCATTCACACTTCCTGTTTTTCTTTCCTGATTCGATCCTGATTTTTTCAGGACCCATTAAAATGAATGGATCCAGATAAGGATCAGGATCGAATCAGGAATAAAAAACAGGACGTGTGAATGGAGCCTAAACAGGCTTTACTAGAATTCCAAGAAAAGTCTAACAGTGCTAGATTACCTTACACACCCAAGATTCAGATCTAGCCTGTGCATTCACTGTTGGATAAAGTTATTAATATCAATTCAGTAGAACTTGGAATCTGCAATAAAAAAAAGGTGTGGATGTTACATTTAGATATTTCCTTATAGACTATTTTGGCTTTCTACAAGAATTTAAAAAAGAAGCCTAGTACAAATTTATGTTAGCTGTGTGTGTGTGATTGTAAACTAGCTTCACCAACTAAATCCCAGCATAAGAAATACCATTGAAGCCTGCATTTTGCCCAGTGAAGACATGCCCCTTCTCCACCATTTTAAACTATTGCAGAAACCTCTATAAAATCCCTGATACTCCTGACTTCCTCACCTTGTTTGAAACAAAAGAGGAAATCCAAGCCTTTTCTACAGCTTAACCTGATCTTCCGTAATCACAAAGACATTTATAAACTTGATCTCTCAGGATCAGTTTAAAACTTGATCTGTCGTTACTTTCAAAGTGCATTTTCACAGATTACTAGATATACTGTAATCTTACCTTCTTTTAGTGAAAACAAGATAGGTGATAAATATCAGATCACAAGTGGTACAATCTCTGAGACCCCCAGCAATCAAGGGTTCCCAAGTCCCTTCTGTGAATAATGTGGTAGTGCACATGGCGATCCTCAGCTCTATTCACTTTTACGGGGATAATGTTTTCTCTTCACCATCCAATATTTATCACGTATCTGGAAAGGTGGATAGACCTGGAGAAAATCTATTTACCTCTATGTACAGTTTCAATGAACACAAAACAGGAGCAAATATCAAACTCTATTATTGCCAGACAGATTAGACTGAAAGAGGGTTTCTAATATATATTCCCTGTAAAGTCATTTAATAACTGAATTTGTCCCCCACCCCCAATGAAAAAGCATAGGCATTTGACATTTTTGGAAGTTTTTGAACTCAAACATCCTAAAATATAAAAGTATATTTAAAAAATGCCATCAACATTAAGGAGACATATGGTAAATGTTAAATTGTTAAATATGAACTATTTTCTGTGGAATGACTATTTGTGTTAGAAGCAGAAAAAAAATCAGATTTAGAAAATTGCCAATTTTTACAAATTATCGTCTCAGAATCACTTGGATAAGTAAAAGTGTTCCAAACTTATTACCACATAAAGTCACACATATCAGATTTAATCCTTAAATTGGTTCTCTCCCCATGGCATCCCCTGTTTGTATGCCATGTTTGGGCATATTGAAACCAGATGAGTGTTCCTGTATGTACCAAAAAGAAGGTCCCTCCTGTCTGGTGCATTAACCACCTAACTGTTTTGTCTGAGTCCAGCTCGGGCAGTGGGAAAAGTAGCTAACTGGAGGGGGAGGGCTGCAACTGAAACATGCAACTGGTCTTGTTTGAAAGCTGACATTCCAGGCTTTCATATAAGACCAAAATGACATCTAATGTCCAAGCAACCGAGGAGAAATCACTGTTAGAAATCAAGTGGGGAATAATCTCGGGTAAAACCTGCTTTTACTTTCACTTTCAACTGCATTTAGAGCATCCCGATTTCTATCAGTGATATCTTCTGCTGTACTGATCATATTGCTGCCATTGGTATTGTCTGAAAGCTTGGAATGTCAGCTTTCAAACAAGACCAGTTGCATGTTTCTAGCTGCTACCATTCAGGAGATAGCAGTATCTAAAGCAGCCCTCCCCTCTCCAGTTAGCTACTTTTCCCACTGCCTGAGCTGGACTCGGGCAAAACAGATGGTTAATATCCTACCTCTGGTGGAGCTATCAATACTTGAAATGGAAGGTTGTACTATTTTTAGGTCTACATAACACAATACACATGCCAGAGCTGGACTCGAGCAAAACAGTTAGATGGTTAAACAAATGTCCCTTTATTGTGAACGCCATTTTTTCCCTGAAGGTCAGAGGTCAGTACAGAGATCTCTCCCATGATCTATTTATCCCCAGGACTGTGACTGTGGCGAGGGGACATCCTCTGCGTCTGGAGGAAAGAAGGTTTGTACACAAACATAGAAGAGGATTCTTTGCGGTAAGAGCAGTGAGACTATGGAACTCTTTGCCTGAGGAGGTGGTGATGGTAAGTTCACTAAAAGAGTTCAAGAGGGGCCTGGGTGTATTTCTGAGGGGTAATAATATTACAGGTTATAGTTACTAGAGATGGGTCGTTGATCCAGGGAGTAATTCTGATTGCCTGATGACTTTTTTCGGCCTTATAAACTATGTTACTATGTAACTAACAATTAATTTCTGGGAATAGACTTCTGATTAAAAACAGGTTGTCTAATGGGAGAACTCAGTTAAGTGAAATATGTAGGTCATTCAAAGTTTTCAGTTTATTCATCTTAAGCAGATTTTCAAAAAGGAACAGCAAAAAATATCTTTTTTGTGGACTGCAAGTCTTTTGCTACTTATACTAGTCACTATGTTAAATTCTTAGCAGCTATTGCTGGTATTTATAACAGTTATGGAAGAGCTCAACCAAAGTCTCACCTGAGTCGACTTCTTTGATAGCAACCACACAGAGAAGTTTTTGTTGGTCAAACATAAGTATCCGTTCTTGAATGAATACTAAGTTGATAAGAATCAAATTAATCAAAGCTTTCTAGTTTAGATAATGTTCACTGGATACACAGAAAAGGCTACACTTTTGGGTGTTGCCAATATATTATGGCATTGCTACATACTTATTTCACACTTTATCATAGCTGTGCATGGAAAAGCTAATATATGGGCTTATCTGATGGGAATACAACTAAGAAATGGTTACAAATCAAAGAAATTGACAAGCAAATAAAGAAGATGCTTAGTGCAGTAGTAACTTGATTTAGAATATCTGCCCACAAGATTTTGTTTAATAGACTGGCAACAGTAATTTCCGATTGTCACGGTTTCTCACCTTGTATAAAATTACAAGAAAGCCAGTATAAAATATTATCTAGATGGTATAAAACACCTGAAATTCTATTTCAGCAGAAACTTTCTTCCACCAGACTCTGCTGGAGATGTCAATTTCAGTCACATTTGGTCTTGCCTGGTGGTCAGCTCCTTCTGGGCAACTGTTTAAACACATGAGAGTGGTGGGTACACCGGATTTACTCCTCAATGTGAGCAGGTTTTGCTAGCCTGGCCCACACCACAATTGCAACCTTCTAAGCAGTCTTTGCTCATGCATCTTCTAGCCGCAGTCAAATGTTTGATACCCCTTCTCTGGTTTCAATCCAACCCCCCAATGGAGCTTCAATGGTTAGAAAAAGTAAATCAATTTTGTCGAATGAAGGACCTGACTAACTGACAGACACATAATGTTTCTACACCTTGATTGGAGTCCACCTGTGGTAAATTCAGTTGATTGGACATGATTTTAAAAGACACAACCCTGTCTATATAAGGTCTCACAGCTGACAATACAGGATTATGAGGATTCTGCTACACTGAAAGTTCCCAAGATTACAGTGGTCTCCATAATTCTTAAATGGACGAAATTTGTAACAACCAGCAACAGAATCCAACTGAAGTCCCTTGAGCCCATCAGAGGAAATTATTCTGAGGGTCCACCCTCTGTGCATATGGAACCTTAAGGTCCATTATTACCAGAGCTGGGGCCCACCGGAGGATCCTCTGGTGGGCCAGTCTGACCATGTATCCAATCGTCACTATGGCTGAGCTCCAAAGACCCTATGTGCTAATGAGAGAAACATCCAGAAGGTCAACCGTGACTGCAGCACTCCACCAATCTGGGGTTTATGGCAAAGTGACCATAAAGAAGCCTCTCCTCAGTAAAATACACATGAAAGCCCACCTGGAGTTTGCAAAAAAGCACCTAAAGGACTCTGAAACTGTGAGAAACAAGAATCTCTGGTCTGATGAAACCCATTGAACTTTTAGGCCTAAATTCTGGTTCAATCATTTTTATTGGGTTTTTTAACACAATAATACACATGTACATACAGTAGGGAAAAAAGGTATTTAGTCAGCCACCAATTGTGCAAGTTCTCCCACTTAAAAAGATGAGAGAGGCCTGTAATTGACATCATAGGTAGACCTCAACTATGAGAGACAAAATGAGAAAAAAAATCCAGAAAATCAAATTGTCTGATTTTTAAAGAATTTATTTGCAAATTATGGTGGAAAATAAGTATTTGGTCACCTAAAAAAAACAAGCAAGATTTCTGGCTCTCACAGACCTGTAACTTCTTCTTTAAGAGGCTTCTCTGTCCTCCACTAATTACCTGTAGTAATGACACCTGTTTGAACTTCACTATGGTGAAGACCAAAGAGCTGTCGAAGGACACCAGAAACAAAATTGTAGACCTGCACCAGGCTGGGAAGACTGAATCTGCAAAAGACATGCAGCTTGGTGTGAAGAAATCAACTGTGGGAGCAATAATTAGAAAATTGAAGACAGACAAGACCAGGGGCTCCATGCAAGAGCTCACCCCGTGGGGTCAAAATGATCACAAGAACTGTGAGCAAAAATACCAGAACCACATGGGGGGGCCTAGTGAATGACCTGCAGAAAGCTGGGACCAACATAACAAAGGCTACCGTCAGTAACACACTACGCCGCCAGGGACTAAGATCCTGCAGTGCCAGACGCATCCCCCCATCCCCCTGCTTAAGCCAGTACATATCCGGGCCCATCTGAAGTTTGCTGAAGTTTGGATGTTCCAAAAGAGTATTGGGAGAATGTCATATGGTCAGATGAAACCAAAGTAGAACTGTTTGGTAGAAACACAACTCGTCGTGTCTGGAGGAGAGTGAATTCTGAGTTGCATCCAAAGAACACCATGCCTACTGTGAAGCATGGGGGTGGCAACATCATGCTTTGGGGCTGTTTATCTGCAAAGGGACCAGGACGACTGATCTGTGTACATGAAAGAATGAATGAGGCCATGTATCGTGAGATTTTGAGTGCAAACCTCCTTCCATCAGCAAGGGCATTGAAGATGAAACGTGTCTGAGTCTTTCAACATGACAATCATCCCAAGCACACTGCAAGGACAACAAAGGAGTGGCTTCGTAAGAAGCATTGCAAGGTCCTGGAGTGGCCTAGCCTGTCTCCAGATCTCAACCCCATAGAAAACCTTTGGAGGGAGTTGAAAGTCCGTGTTGCCCAGCGACAGCCCCAAAACATCACTGCTCTAGAGGAGATCTGCGTGGAGGAATGGCCCAACATACCAGCAACAGTGTGTGACAACCTTGTGAAGACTTACAGAAAACGTTTGACCTCTGTCATTGCCAACAAAGGATATATAACAAAGTATTGAGATGAACTTTTGTTATTGACCACATGCTTATTTTCCACCATAATTTGCAAATAAATTCTTTAAAAATCAGACAATGTGATTTTCTGGATTTGTTTTCTCATTTTGTCTCTCATAGTTGAGATCTACCTATGATGTCAGTTACAGACCTCTCTCATCTTTTTAACTGGGAGAACTTGCACAATTGGTGGCTGACTAAATACTTTTTTCCCCACTGTAAGGGCATTCAGTGTATAGTATGCATGTCCGCTAATTCGTTCATTGCAGAAGAGGTTTACAAATTTATGAACTCAACAATAATGTAAACAAGCACAAAATAAATCAGAACATAAATCCGAACAAGCCTTCTCAGATCTGCAGCACAACATGACTGTATATAAGGTATCTTCTATTGTTTACATGAAGGGTGTACTGTCCATGAGTGCCAAATTTTTTCCAAATTTGGGTTGCAAAATACTCTGTACGAAAGTAGCTTTTCATAAGTATATGTTAAATCTGGGGGTTTAGGTTCCTTCCAGTGTCTCACCAATGCTAGTTTCGCAATAAAAAGAGTCTATATTTAAGAAAAGAAGGGCCAGATGTGGGGAGGGTTCTATTCTGTGGTGTGAGATTTCTGATATTAGGGAGAAGACCTCTTCCCAATAGGAAAGAAGGATAGGGCATGACCATAAAATATGATTGAGAGTTCCCCTTTGGCAACATAGCCTCCAGCAGAGTGGCGAGGTGTTTGGGAAAATAGTATGTAATCTATTGGGAGTGAAGTACCAACGCAATAGGGTCCTTATGGCTGATTCGTAGTGGCCAGTGTACCTAAAAGTTCTAGAGGAGAAACGAATTGCTGTACTCCATGTTTCTGCCGTGTAAGTTCGGCCTAGTTCCTTCTCCCAGGTCAAAATGGGTGCCGTTTTAACAAACGTTGAGGACTGTAACAATAGGTCGTATATTGGTCTAGTTATTTTAACCCTTTTAGATGGAGTTTTAAAAAGATCCACAACTGTGTTATTGAAAGTTGGGGGGGATTTTTCCAGAGATGTAAACAAATGTCTTATCTGTAGGTATTTATAAAAATCTTTATGTTGGATTCCATATGAGTCCCGGATTTAAAGGTCCCTTGTGAGTATAGCTGATGGACCATACCGAGGCCTTGGGAGATCCAACCAGAAAGATTCACATTTTCTAGTAATAATCCCAATGATACTAGAGGGGCTGAGGATAAATAGTTCGCAGTGGGTTTGCCAACTGAGAAATGAAATGTACGCCATAGGGCAATAGAGTGTCGCATAGAGCATAGCCCTCCAAAGTCTACCTTAGTGTTCAGTACCAAGCTAATCAATAGAGCTTTCAGATCCTGGGATGGTACCATTTAGGTCTACATTCTAAGCATTATATCTGGAGGAAACCATATATGTTACTGCTTATCACCTGTCCAATACCATCCCTCGAATGAAGCATGAGGGTGGAAGTATCATGCTGCAGGGTGTTTTTCAGTGGCTGGGTCAGAGAGACTAGTCAAAGTTGAGAGAAAACTGAATGAGTAAAGTGTAGAGATATTCTTAATGAAAAGTTGAGTGCTTGGGGACAATACTGTGAGTGTGGCCCAGCCGGAGGCCTGACTTTAACACAATCGAACATCTCTAGAAACCTGAAAATGTCTATCCACTGACGGTCCCCATCCAACTTGACAGAGCTTGTGAGGATCTGCAGAGAATGACAGAACATATCCAAATCCAGGTCGGCAAACCTTCTGGCATCATACCCAAGAAGACTGGAGGATGTAATCAATGCCAAGTAAAGAGTCTGAATACTTATGTGAATGCATTATTTCTGTTTTTTTTCTTTTCAATAAATTAGCAAAGATCTTGAACATTCTGTTTTTCATGTTGTCATTATGGGGTTATTGACTGCAGATTGATCGGGAAAAACTTGTTTTTTTTTTAATTTTAGCACAAGGCTGCAGAATAACAAAATGTGAAAAAGTGAAAGGGTCTGAAGACTTTCCAAATACACTGTAGATGGTGCTATTTCAAATAAGAGCATCTTATCAATGTAAGGTAAATGAGTTTTGACAGAAATAAAATTTAGACTCATTCAGTCCACGAAATGTGGTAGTGGCTCTTAGAGATGACATTTTACTTTTATTAGACACTGCCTTTATATTTACTCTTTAAACAAGAAGAAAGCTTCTATACTATGTGTACAATGAATCAAAATGCAAAACACTGAAAACGAGACACATGAAATTAATAATTATATGGTCTAGCATATTATATAATAGCTGAGATCACTTTAGTTTTAATCACTTACATTACTGATGTGTCATTAATTGGCTTTTATGACTTCCAACAAACAGTATATAGCTCATAATTCACTTGTATTAGTAGCATGTCCTTTAAACTTTGATTATTTAAAATACTATGTATAATAAATCAGTGCTTGCTGAAGGCTTCCAGAAACATGAAAGGGAATGCAAAAAAGTGATGTAAACTCATGCAATGTATACCATGTGTACACAAGTGACTTCAGATCTTTGTTTCTGAAAAATGTTTCTGTAATGCCTTAGCTCAGTGGTGATGGCAGTGTTATATAGCTGACACCTGATGTCCGTGATTGGAGATAACTCTGATCATGGACACTTAACCCCTTAGATTATGAGGGCAAAAGCACCATGGTTTCTTAACAGTTAGGCAGAGTGAGGGGACTCCGTCTACACCTCGACTGCCCCACCTTCCCATTGGCAAAATTTTAGGGTGCAAATCGGTTGTCATGACAGTAAATCCTTGTAAAAGCTATATTATTGCAGTCTATGGTATAAGCATATATATCCAGGACAGAGAACGCCGTAACAAAAATAAAAAAATCAAAATTGCAGAATCAACATTTTTTGTCACCATGTCCCTGAGAAGATTTGAAAAAAAATGATCAAAACATCATATGTACTGTATGTATTAATAAAAACTACAGCTCACCCTTCAAAAAACAAATGCTAACACAGCTCTGTATTTGGAAATATAAAAAAAAAGTTATGTGTATTATCACATGATGACACAAGGCAAATTTTATTGTAATTTTATAAGTTTTTTTTTAATTTCTTAAGTAGCAAAGCATAAGAAAAAGTATATACATTATAAAGTATCTAAATGTGGCTTCTCTGTAAACATATTGAGCACTTTAGCATTTATTGAAAACAGCCCCCCCCACCACAAAAAAAATAATTATTTCACATTTTAAAATACATGATATGGTAAATTAAATGGTCCCATCAACAAATACATCTTGTCCCACAAAAATGCAAGCTCTCATATGGCCATGTGAATGGAAAAGTAAAAAAGATATGCCTCTTGAAAGAAAAGGAGGTGTAGAGGGAAATGCTAATATATATACATTTATAATAATAATAATAAATGCAATAATATGTATATATATATATATATATATATATATATATATATATATCTCCCCCAGATTATATACCGTATTTTTCGCCCTATAAGACGCACCGGCCCATAAGACGCACCTAGGTTTTAGTGTAGGAAAATAAGAAAAAAATATTTTTCATCAGATCCTCTTATCAGCAGAATGTGCCCCCATCAGACCTCAGATCAGCAGAATGTGCCCCCGTCATACCTCAAATCAGCAGAATGTGCCCCATCATACCTCAAATCAGCAGAATGTGCCCCCATCATACCTCAAATCAGCAGAATGTGCCCCCATCATACCTCAATCAGCAGAATGTGCCCCCATCATACCTCAAATCAGCAGAATGTGCCCCCATCATACCTCAAAATCAGCAGAATGTGCCCCCTAATCAGAATGTGCCCCATCAGACCTCAGAGCAACAGTATGTGCCCCATCAGACCTCACATCAGCAGAATGTGCCCCCATCAGACCTCATATCAGCAGAATGTGCCCCCCATCAGACCTCAGATCAGCAGAATGTGCCCCCATCAGACCTCAGATTAGCGTTTTGTGCCCCTTCACGCCTCAGATCAGCGTCTTGTGCCCCTATCAGACCTCAGATCAGCCCACCCAGCCACTTAAAGACCATACTTACCTGTTCTGCGCTGCCGCTGCCGTCCGGTCCCACGCTCCGCGCTCCTCTCTCTTCCCTGCTGGCACGCACTATGACCTGACGCTGCAGCGTCAGGTCATAGTGCGTGCCGGCAGGGAAGAGAGAGGAGCGCGGAGCGTGGGACCGGACGGCAGCGGCAGCGCAGAACAGGTAAGTATGGTCTTTAAGTGGCTGGGTGGGCTGATCTGAGGTCTGATGGGGGTCCCTACGTACAAGTGAGCGCTTCCTTATGGAAGCGCTCACTTGTATTCGCCCTATAAGACGCACCGCATTTTTCCCCCTACTTTGGGGGAAAAAAAGTGCGTCTTATAGGGCGAAAAATACGGTATATATTCATATATGTCCCATGTATATATGAAATACTAGCAGAAGGACCCGGCTTTGCCCGGGTATATTTCATCTATTTCATTTAATGTTTGTGTGTGTGTTGTTAAAAGATATCGAGAGTGACCTCTACAATGCCCGTCCCTTTAATAGTGACCTCCACAGCAGCCTGCCACTTAACAATAACATCCACAACGGCCTTCCCTTTAACTGTGACCTCCACAGCAGCTAGGGTGGCCACTGTCTTCACCCCAGAAAGCCGGACCTCACCGGTCATGCCCCCAAATGTGAAGCCACACACCCCGGTCCCCATTAAGTCACACCCCTAAACATGAGACCACGCCCTCTAGCTCCGTGAAGACACAGTGGAGAAGCTGTCTGAGTGTGAGCTACTGAAAGGCACTGCGCTGGACGGAGGACAGGGAGCCAGAAAACCGGACTGTCCAGTCTAAAACTGGACGTCTGGCCACCCTAACATCAGCCTGCCCTTAGGGTGGCCAGAGGTTAGGCTGGACAGTCCGGCTTTCAGACTCCCTGTCCTCCGTCATGCGCAGGGCCTGGACAGACTCAGGGATGCCCTTTTGAACAGCTCACTCTCAGACAGCAGCACTCTGGAGTCTGAGCATGAGCTGCAGGGAGAAAGTCACCCTCCCTCCCACCCCTGCAGCTGACAGAAGTTGATTTTTACCTTCATTTTTTCAATTCCGGTCAGATGCGTCGTGGAAGGGGCGTGACCTGACTAAGTCGGGGGCGTGACTTAGTGGGACCTGGGGGTGGGGCTTTTAAGTCCTTCTTTTGAGGGTGGCCTGAATTACAGGTCGATGCCATGGTAATTTATGAGGAAACACAGTGGGTAGCAGTGGAAGAAAACATCTTTTGTTACTACTGAACGGTAAATATGTGAAATTTACATTATATTAGGTAATGATCGATGATGAGTTAGTCTAAAACATAAGTTATATTTATGGTAACCGGAATACCCCTTTATCAGTGTCATCCACAGCGCTCTGCCCCTTTAAAGCAGACCCACAGCAGTACAGGAAAATGGCTGGGTTGTTATAGAAATCTGGTATGAAACTGTGTGTGTGGAGACTAACTGCCTGCGAGCTTCTATTGGCTGATAAGGGTCATGTGACCAGGCTTCTATTGGCTAATGCATTTTTTGGGAATATCTCAGGAACGGTACGTCCTGGAGAGCTAAGAAGACCTGTTCTAAAACCTTCCCGGACACCTGATGTACCTGTGTGCCAAATTTTGTGATGCGACGGTGCGGATTCCTTTAGCGGACATACACACATACATACATACACTCAGCTTTATATATTAGATATTGTTCCCCCTAGTGATTTATATGCCCCCAGGTTCCCCAGTTGCCCCCAGTTGCTCCTCATATATATAGATATAGTTATATATGCCCCAGAATTATATATATAAATATATATATATATATATATCTATGTTTGTTGACCACCAATGTCCGGGTGCCCCCCATAGACTGTATCCTCATACAGGCGCATACCAACGCGCCTGCAGGATGGAGATGCCGCCCTGATGATTGGACAATAATATACAGTCTCGGGCACATCAAAAGACAGAGGATCGATAAGATCCTCTGCCTTTTGTTAAACGGGTTGTCCGGGTTCAGAGCTGAACCCGGACATACTTTTAAATTCACCCAGGCAGCCCGCCTGAAAAGGGCATCAGAGCATCCTATGCTCCGATGCCCTCCTTTGCCCTGCGCTAATTAGCGCAGGGCAAAGGCATTTAGCCCGGTTCCGGTGATGTACCGGGCTCTGCCAGGCGGAGGCTTCCACCCGGCAGTGAGCCCGGTGACGTCACCGGCGCTGATGGGCGGGCTTTAGCGCTGCCCTAGCCAGTAAAATGGCTAGGGCAGCGCTAAAGCCGGCCCATTACAGTCGGTGACGTCACCGAACTCACTGCCGGGCGGAAGCCTCCGCCCCGGCAGTGTGTTATGTAAACAAAAGAGCCCTGCACGATACAGTGCAGGGCAAGGGAGGGCATTAGAGCATGAGATGCTCCGATGCCCTGTTCAGGCGGGCTGGGTGAATATAAGGGTATGTCCGGGTTCAGCTCTGGTTAACCCGGACAACCCCTTTAAACATCTCCGGCAGCGCCGGAGGTGTTTAACATAACAGGGACAGGGAAACAAAAGGCTTCCCTGTCCCTGTATGCTGCGTACCTCCGGCGCTATAATTACAGCGCTGGAGATACGTGGGCATTTCACAGGCAGGTGCGGTGACATCATATCACCGCGTCGGCCCGTGTGCACTTGCCTGCAGGCGCGTGTGTACACCAGCAGCGCGAGCTGCTCGGGAGCGAGCGCTGCCGGATTTAAATAGTTCGGTGGCACAACACTCATCAATTAAACCTTGCAGCCCCTACAAGCATGAACCATCCCCCTCAGAGAAACGAGCATCCAAGCGGGAATTAACCCTTGGACGACGAGCAAGACAAGAATCATCCCCAGGACAACGAGCAACTTCCCTAGGCTGAATTAACCCTATAACCACCAACGAATCCCCTGCATTATTAACCCCTTCCCTATACCACCAACTTATTACCCCTGCAATTAACCCCTTCCCTATACCACCAAAGATAATCCCCCTGCATTAACCCCTGGATCATAAACCCTATATCACTCATTAACCGTTCATTGCCCCCTGAATATTCAGCCCCCTGAATATTAACCCTTTCCCTGCCAGTATCCCCTGCCAGCATTTTCCCCTGTTAACCCTCTCCCTGCCAGTATCCCCTGCCAGCATTATCCCCTGTTAACCCTTTCCCTGCCAGTATTTTGTACTTAACCCTTATCCCCTAGGGACAGTTAGTATTTAGGCTCGGGAGGGTGCTGCAATTTACGTGTTTGTGTGTTATTGTATGTTTAGTTAGTTTGTGGGTGGAATTTGTAAGTGGGACGGTGTAGTGTTAGGTTTAATAACTGTGTTGTTGTGTGCGACTATATATATATATGGATATATATATATATATATATATATATATATATTATTACGTTGATATAAATATATATCAATATAGTTAGAGAATAAATAGAGTGTAGACTTGTGATTATTGTAATAAATATTTTATTGGCGTAATACGGTTTACATAGTCTTTTATGGCCGCCGCAGCACAGTATAGTATATTGCACGTAGTTCAGGGCAAGTAGAGCAACCGGTAAAATAAAGGATAAATAGGCGGGACCAACTATAGGTGGTTTACCCTATTTATTAATATTAATTATTAATATTAACCCAAAATATTAATAATTAATATTTCCTTTTACAGGAGAAAAAATAAAAACCTGGAAATTGTTTATAGCATGAAAGGGCTAGAGCGGTTGTCCAGCCTTTTTTAAAGCGATAACCTATTCTCAGGATAGGTCATCAATAGCTGATTGGTGGGGGTCTGAAACTTCACCCCCCAATCAGCTGCCCTGCGTAGCTCATTTGCCAAAAGTTGACACCGGAGCTACAGAGCACTGTCAACATTGTAGTGGACAGCGCTCATCACTGATGCGCTACAGTCTGCAGTGACAAACGCTGACACTACAATGATGCAGATCTGGCACTACACAGAACAGCTGATCAGCATGGGTGTAGAGTGTTGGACCCCTGCTGATCAGCTAGTGATAACCAATCCTGTAATCTTAATTAGAGCCATAGGTTGAAGTGCCTGGGTCTAAATGCAAAATCTTGAAACAGTTCCCCCACTAATTATTTCCTATCTAGGTCTTCTTATGTGGCAGAGGCAGGGGTGACCACCAATGAGGCCAGGTGAGGCGATCACCTCAGACAGCACCATGTAGGGGCAAGAGGGGGGCAGCGGAAGGGCCATGGGCAATGAGCGCTTTCATTATGGCAAAGGGTTAGATTAAGAAATTGGCATGGGGGGGGGTCAGTTTTCGCCTCAGGCAGCAGAAAGGTAAGGTGCCCCCCTGGGCAGAGGTCACTGAAGTATCAGGGTTTTGGTAAGACTGCTATCTCTGCACCCTTAAAGGGAACCTGTCATCAACTTTATGCTGTCCATACTAACATCAGCATAAGGTAGAGACAGGTGGGTTGATTTCAGCAGTCTGTCATTTATAAGTTAAAAATAAGTGGTTGCAGAGAACCAACATCACAATCATTGCAGACTAGGCCTGGAAAAGAGTCATGGTTATTCATGAATTCCTGCTATTCCTGCCCACCTGCTGATGATTGTCAGTCTTCTACCTAGTTTTTTGCTTTTCCCTCTAGTAGAGAACTGCCAATAATCAGCAGATGGGCGGGAGAGCAGGAGATTAGGAATAACCATGACTCTTCTCAGGTAGATTTGACTCTTTTCAAGGCCTGAGCTGTAATGATTGTAAAGATGGTTCTTGGCAACCACTTACTTTTAGATCATGAGTGACACACTGCTGAAATCAGCAATTCTGTCACTATTTTATGCTTCACTCAGTGAGGTCAGCATAAAGTTGATGACAGGTTCCCTTTAATAGCTATGCCTCCTATTGTAACATATAATGTTTAAGCAACTGAGCATCAGCGCAAATATTCAGGCAACACTGGTTCTATATGGAGTTGTGTCGATCCAAAGTTGTCATCTGCACTGAGATGGGCAGCATATGCATGTTCTTTGTGTGGCCTGGAGTGGACATATCATTGGTGCGAGCTGTGCAGCTGTACAGTGGCCCTAAAGGCAGTGGAGAGCATACCACTGTGTAAAAAAAGGCACCAAGGTTCTTGTGGCTCAAAATGACTGCTTCTCATCCATTAGATGAATGAATGACTAGAGAGGCATAATAAGGAAGAAGAAGCCCTATGGTGAGAGCTCTCACTCTTGATAAATTAACTGTTAAAGTAAATGTGTCATCAGAAAATGACCTATTGTTTAAATCATTTTTATGTTTAACAAGAAGTTTTGGTGATGTTATTCTCTAAATGTTATTCTCTAAAAGAACAGCTCACGCGAGATGGCAGCCCCCATAATCACGTTCAGAAAATAGAATAAATAAATCTGCAATCAGAAAATAAAAAGAGATTAGAAGAAAAATGTTACTGTCTGGTTTTAACTGGCTGAAAAAAAATGGTGTCACATTTCCTTTAACCAGCAAGGGTCCCACTTACTGTTTTTGCACAGGGCCCTTCTACTGTCAGTGTCCACCCCTGTGTGCGGCCTTAGTTGCTAGGGTGCAAAAGATAGTTACTGGGGATATACAGTGTAGCTCATTACAGTACAGCTTTAGTATCTGACCTGGTCACACAGGTACTTGGTGTGTTACAGTAAAATTAGCAGAGCTGGCTCTTGTATTGAATCATGCGCTTGTTTGTCCTTTACATAACCAGCATATATAATATTTGTATAACATTTCATTGTACAAAGAATACCATTTATTTGCTAAACCTTGATGTCTCTTTAATTACTTGCAACACTTACAGTATCCTTAGGGTGCTATTACACGTTTATGGCTGAACCTTGGGTACCACACACAGAGTAACACTAATTGCCATGCTATCCTGTGCTGTAACGTAAAACCAGTGCAAGTACAGATGCCATCCTGCAATTAGCAGTAAATCACATGTGGGCACTATGGCTTGGTCACACCCAAACAAGATCTAGACTGGTAATGTAATATCCTACATGCAAATGATGCAGACAACTACGTTCTGCTTTACTGCCAACAGACATTCAAGGAAACATTAGGTGAAGTTTTGGGTTAAAATGACCTCTCTTTCGCTTGTCCTGTAGTCAAAGCTGTAGCATCAATTATTTACTTTGCTTAAAATCACAATGTAGGACAATATTTTCCTTTAGACATTATATTGTATTAAATGAACTGCCTGTTAAGCTATGTGTTCACTAGGCTAGTCTGTTATTTTAGCCCGTGGATGAACATTATTGGAAGTAATACATTATTTATTGCCATGTTATTATAAGCAGGCAAGTCACCATTTTCACAACCACTATGTAAATAGATAAAAATGTGCTGCTCTACAGCCATCGTCCTTATAACATGCAAGTCTTTTTCAAATTATATTTATTTTGTACATATTATTAGATTGGAGCTATGAACAAGGTAAAAAAAAGTTAATAGGGTACTCAGCGAGTGGATTTTTAAAGTACCCAATAACATATATAGTGTCCACACACCGACACCCTGACACCTAAATGTAAAGAACATAATGCACAATGGTTTATATTAATAGGAAAGGGGTTGTCTGGGACTGAAATATTGTTGGGCTATGCTCAGAATAGGTGATCGATATCTGATCGGTGGGGGTCAAACGCCTAGCACTCACTCTGAACAGCTGTTGGAAGAGTCTGCAGTGTTCGGGTGAGTGCTGCAGCCTCTCTAGGCCAGTAACATTATGTCCATCGGTCACATGGCCTTTCTGCAGCTCAGTCCCATTCAAGTGAATGGTATTGAGTTGCAATACCAAGCACAACCGCTATACAATATACGGCGATGAGCTTGGTATACGTGAAGAGGTTGCTCCTAAAAACAAACTGATCAGCGGCAATTCAGGAATCTGACCCCTACCAATCTGATATTGATGATGACCCTTTAAATAAAAGCTACCCGTTAACAGTTACCTGTCAACTCCTGTTTATATTTCTTGTGAAATCCACTTACTTTCTGAGATATTCAAATTTGACCGGTTCATGTTCAGGGTACTTTCAATCTATGTTGGACTAACAACTCTTTTACATTATCTTTGGACAGTGCCTGCGTGCGCTATTTACCTATTTAGTATAAAGTAATGATAATTTTTGCAAAAAAATATTTAAAAAAAAAAAGTTGGACTAACAACATAATTTTCCTGCTTTTTTTTTTTGGGGGGGGGGATGCAGTCTTTTCTCCATCATTTTATACCCATCTTTTTATTTTTAAGCTTATGGTTTGAAAAGAAAATAACAAAAATATGCTTTTTTACATGTTAGCCATTTTTTTTCTAGTAATAATATAGTGTTAATAATATAGTGTCACCCTAGAATAGATTTTTTTTATTATTGTTCATCAAGCATATATTTTGGCATATTATGTGCTAAAGTAAGGTAATTGGGTCATAGCTGTCATTGCATTTTTGGCTGACCCAATCACTCAGGCTGCCAGCTAAATATACTATGACACAGGCTATAGGGACCTGGACCACCTGCAGCCACGTGTATTTTTTTGTTTTTCTCCATAGGTTCTCTATTCAGTTGTAGACTGGCTACTTACTGTATGCGGAGAATTCTTGGTGGGCCAGTGGGATCAAAAGCTGCCCCAGGCAGCACAAGACTGCAGGGGGCCATAATTCAGCCCCCATTCCTGCACAGTCTTGCAGATGTCTGTGGGTAGTATTTTATAACATGGTTTTGCCACATATTGTGGCAAAAATGGGACAAAACCACAATGTAGAATGATTCCTGATGATACTTACAGTACAGTTTCCAAGCTAAGAAGTTTGGCAACTGTAAACCATTTTACCTCATATCATCTGTACAGAATAAATATTTGAACATAAAAATGAATAATTTTATGTTAACTTGAAGCACACCATTGTCTTTCTGGTTCTCTAACAGTCTGATGTGTTGCAATCTCCTCTGCCCTTCCACTAACTCCTACTGCATGCCTCCTACTCCCCCCTAGAAAGTTTGTTTGCCTTTGTGTCCCCCCTCACCTTGTGTCTTGTCCCTGTCAATGCTCCCCTCCCCGACAGTGATTTACACATGAATGCGGGGAACCAATAAGTTTGGGTCCCTCAATAGACTGCGCAAAAAAAAATGCTTCTGATTATTTTAACTAGGCAGTAATCTATCGGAAATTATTTGATTCATGCAAAATACTCATAGCTCCTCGCTCTTATCTACTCCTGCTGAGCTGCACTGAGTTCAGGACCTACAACATGGGGCCACTTTTAGATTTTTTTTACTGGGCAACTTTAAGTTCCTTGTCTGCCCCTGGCAAACATCATTCTGCTTCCACACACTTATTACCTGTGACATCATGTCCATTTCTATGCACAGAACAACACACTTAATGGATGATTAAATAACATTTTATATTGATATGTACATGGCAACTATGAGTTTTTTCTACTAGAATGATTACAATCAACATTACAATGCATCTCACATTTTAGGATAATCTAAGCCACAAGTTAGTATTAGATAACTCATCACACAGAATGTTTAATTAACTATTATTATTTTCTTCCTTCTTTAATGGTACAGGCAGGCCATCAGTAAACCAACAGAGTTTACATTTATTTTTCAAATGTGTAACTGTTTAGGCCCATGTCCCCAGCATTTTTTTGCGGATTGCACGTGGACCCATTCATTTTTACGGGCCTGCAAAAAATGTGGACAGAACAAGGATGTCATGCGTGTGCTGCCCACATCTGTGTGGCCGTTCCACAAATGATACAGTATGTTCTTGTTCTTTTGCTGAAAAAAGGAGAAATGAATGCTGTAAAATGTTAATCCATATTACAGAAAATAGTTTCTAGCATATGCACTACATAATCTGCTGACATGTGAAGAAGTTGTACCCCTGCACACTCTTCTTTGTAATAACTTATATATCAATATTAAATCATAATAACTTGTACTACTGTTATGCTACTTTCACACTACTGGCACTGGAAGGCTGTTCCGGCGGGTAAACAGCCTGCCGGATCTGTGCTGCCGCTAGTTCACCCGCCAGAACAGCCTGCCGGACACCCGTGCCGCTAGTGTGAAAATAGCCTTAGTGTATATTTTGGGGTTTCTCCACTACTGTGAGGAATAAAGAGAATAATATTGCTTTGTGGCAACATTAGTGTAGTGAATGTCAACCCCAGCCTGTTGCATACCTCCCAACCGTCCCATATCCGGCGGGACAGTCCCGGATTTCAGTGGCTGTCCCGTGGTCCCGCTCCAGTGGCTGTCCCACTTTCTGGCAGCTGTCACTCCTTCCATAGGAAGCAGAGACAGCTGCCTGTAATTCTGAAGCAAGAGCCGTCCGTCGGCTGGGAGCTCTGTGTGTCCTGCTATTGGTGTTCCTGCTGCTACAAGGTAAGTATGTGGAGTTTGTTGTTTTTTTTACTGCCTGTGAAGGGGGCCTTTACTGGGCATATTACTGCATGTGAAGTGAGCACAGCTGGGCATATTACTGCCTGTGAAGGGGGCACAGCTGGGCATATTACTGCCTGTGAAGGGGCACAGCTGGGCATAATACAGCCTGTGAAGAGGGTACTTTACTGGGCATATTACTGCCTGTGTGTCACAAGTGAGCTTGCGTCTGGTATCAGACGTTCTGCGCGGCTTTCAAAAGTGACATAATTTGACATGTTTTCCCCTTGGTTTGGTTTCTGGTTACCACACCCCTTCCCCTCAGCTGTTGTAGGTGTGGTAATTTTCTCTCCTCTATTTATTCCTTCATTTCCCAGTATTCACTGCGGTTTATACTTTCTGCCTACTTTGTAGTGTGTGGTGTGGATCTTGGCTGAGATCCGGTTGTTGCGATATCTGCTTTAAGATAAGTGACATTTTCCCTTTTGTGGTTTTCCTTCTGGAGTCTCCTGTTCGTCCTTACTCTTGGAGGAACAGGTTGACTCTTTCCTGTGTCACTAGCTGCAGGGTTCTTTAGGGTGAATTGATTATTAGGTTCCTGTGTATGAACTCTCCTACCACTAAGGCTTGTTCATACTGGTAGTCAGTCAGGGCCTAGTTTCAGGGTTCCCTGCAGGAGGTGACCGTTTCCCTGGTTTTGGTCTTTTCCCTTCCCTCGTACGCTCGGTGTGGCTATTCCCTCCACACCAGAGCGTGACATTATAAACCGCTGACAAAAATTAATGTCATTTTTGTACTGACATGGATGCTATTACTGTGCTAACTGAACAGTTGCAGGGACTCTGCTTGGAGGTAGCTGACATCCGCAACCAGATCCAGAGGTCACAGGCTGGTGGTTCTGAGGGTGCTGGTTGTAAGGCCTGTTCGGAGCCTAAGGTTGCCCTCCCGGACAGATTTTCTGGTGGACATGATAGCTTTGTTCTATTCAGGGAGGCGTGCAAATTGTATTTCAGTCTGCGTCCACATTCTTCTGGTAATGAGGAGCAGAAGGTTGGTGTGGTCATCTCGCTGCTTAAAGGAGATGCGCAGTCATGGGCCTTTTCCCTACCGACCGGTTCGCAGTCTCTCCAGTCGGTAGATGAATTTTTTAAGGTTTTGGGGATTATTTATGATGACCCGGATCGTATCTCCCTGGCCGAGACCCAGATACAGGGGCGGACATACCGCCTGTGCAGCCGGTTTGGCTGCACAGGGGCCCAGGGCTGGAGGGTGGCCCTTTCTTACCGGCGGCAGGGAGAGATGAGCGCTTCCATTTTGGAAGCGCTCATCTCTATATTCATCTGTATCGCTGTCCTTAGGAAGGCGATACAGATGGATAATGCGGGGCAAGGGAGGGAGAGGCGTCTCCCTTCCCCGTTCCTCTGATAGGCTGCAGGCACTAGGCCTGTAGCCTATCAGAGGCCGGCACAGGCGGCGCGATGACATCATCGCGCTGCCTGAGCCGTATAGCGCGGGACACAGGCCGGAAGAGGCCTGCATCGCATCGCTGACAGAGGCAAGGAGGTAAGTATAAGTGTTAATTTTTTTCATCTAAGTTGGCACACAGTGGGGGCACTATGGGGGAAGAGCACTATGGAGGGCACTGTGGAGGAAGAGCACTATGAGGGCACTATGGAGGAGGAGCACAATGGGGGCACTATGGAGGGCACTATGGAGGAGGAGCACAATGGGGGCACTATGGAGGAGGAACACTATGGGGGCCACTATGGAGGAGGAGCACTATGGGGGCCACTATGGAGGAGGAGCACAATGGGGGCACTATGGAGGGGGAGCACAATGGGGGCACTATGGAGGAGGAGCACTATGGGGGGCCACTATAGAGGAGGAGCACTATGGGGGGCCACTATGGAGGAGAGCACTATGGGGGCACTATGGAGGAGGAGCACTATGGGGGGCCACTATGGAGGAGGAGCACTATGGGGGCACTATGGAGGGGGAGCACTATGGGGCACTATGGAGGAGGAGCACTATGGGGCACTATGGAGGAGGAGCTCTATGGGGGGCCACTATGGAGGAGCACTATGGGGGCACTATGGTGGGCACTATGGAGGAGGAGCACAATGGGGGCACTATGGAGGAGGAGCACAATGGGGGCACTATCTAGGAGGAGCACTATGGGGGACCCTATCATATATACTGGCACTATGGAGGGGGAGTATCACTATGGGGGCCCTATCTTATATACTGGCAGACATGGGGGGCACTATGGAGAAGGGGGGAGAGGAGCACTATTGGGGTCATTGTATAGGGGCACTAAGAGGGTTTTTGGGTACATAGTAGGGGGCATTGGAAGACATTATGAGGGCACTATGGGGACATTAGCTGGCTGGGGGCACGAATTATTTTTATTGGTGGGACTTTGGGGAGCACTATTACGGTGGGGGGCACAGTATCAGCTTAGCACAGTTATTTTTGGGGAACATTATGGTTACACTGTTAGTGTCAGGGACACTATTTCCTGGACGCAGTTATTTTTTAGGGCACTGTGTGCCAATAATTACTGAAGGCGGTAGTATTTGAGGGGGACTGTTTCTGCAGTATAGTTTTGGGGAGCACAGCAGGCACAGTATTGGGGGTGGCAGGATGGGGAGTTCAAGAAGGTGGGAGAATGATGGAAAAGTAGGAAACTAAGATGTCTATTTGTCAAACTCCACAGAGAGAAGAGATGGCTGGAAGAAATCATCATGGCGGTCTGGTCTGAAAGGAGAAGATGAGGAAAGAGAAAATCTACATCTAAGAAGACGTCACTGGATCTAAGAGGTATGTGCGCTGTATTAGGCTACTTTCACATTTGAGTTAGTGATTCTGGCAGGCTGGTCCAGCAGAGAACAGCCTTCTGGAATTCATTGGATCCGGCACTGCTGGATGCAGAATGCCCGCCGGCCCCATTAACTATAATGGGGTCAGGTAGAGATCCAGCCACAATCTGGCAAAAATGCAGAGAATCAGCGGGACACAAACTGCTGCATGCCTGAGTTTGTGTCCGGCCAATTTCTTGCATTCTCTGCCAAATCAGGTGGCTGGAGCTTAGTGCTGCATGTGTGAAAGTAGCCTTACCCTGTATGTTTTGTATTGCTGTATGTAATGTTAGGAGGACACCTTAGGTTAGGTTGAGAATTTGGTTTGGGAAAGGCGGGGGGGGCAGACACATTCCTTGCACAAGGGCCCTCTGCTGTCTGTGTCCGCCCCTGCCCAGATACGTGACCTTCGTCAGGGTAAGCGCTCTGTTGAGATCTATTGCTCTGAGTTCTGGAGGTGGGCGACCAATACTGAATGGAATGACCCTGCTCTACGTAGCCAATTCTGTCAGGGGTTATCTGAAGGGCTGAAGGACGCTTTGGCCTTTCATGAAACCCCTGTGTCTTTGGAAGCTGCCATGTCCCTTGCTGTACGCATGGATAGGCGCCTGAGAGAGCGATCTAGGGGCCCCCGCTCTCAGGACGTACCATCACATAGTGTACTGTCTTCCTATGACACTTTGGGTGAATATTCCCCTAGGTTGATGTCAGGGGACGAACCTATGCAATTAGGGGGAGCCACTCCTGTTTCCACTCGTAAACATTTTGGTAATAAAAAGGGTGTGTGTTTTTTCTGTGGTCAGAAAGGACACTTTATCAATGTATGTCCATGCTTTCAATCTCTTAAAGAGAGAAAAGAAGAGGGGGCGTTGAATTCTCATCTCACTCTTAGTGGGGTGGGTAGGGAGACTGAAAATGTGCATTTGTCTTCATCCTGTAGTACCCATTTTCTCCTGACTGCCGAAGTGGCGCTAGAGTCAAAGGTTGTGAAAATTGAGGTGTTTATTGACAGCGGGGCAGGGGTGAACTTGATTGATGCTCAGTTTGTCCGTATGCATGGATTGTTGCCGAGTTTTTTGTATAAGAGGATTTCTGTGTTTGCCATTGATTCTGCACCTCTATCTCAGAAGTGTTTGTCTCAGATGGTGCATGATATCAAATTAAGAGTGGGTGAATTTCATCAGGAGCTTATTTCATATTTTGTGTTGGAAGGTCTTCCTGCTCCTGTGGTTCTGGGTTTACCGTGGTTAAGCAAGCATAATCTGTCCATTGACTGGCATACTAGACAAATTGTGGATTGGGGCGATTATTGTGCTGACAATTGCCTTAATACATCTTTTTCTGCTTTAACTACTAAGACTCTTCCTTCTTTTATATCGGATTTCTCTGATGTATTTTCTGAAGGTGGATGTCAGGATTTACCCCCTCAATGGGAATACGATTGTCCTATCAATCTTATCCCTGGATCTAGGCCCAAATCTAGGCTGTATAACCTTTCTGCACCTGAGAGAACGGCCGTGAAGGAATATATTGCTGAGAGTTTGGCTAAAGGACATATTAGGCCTTCCAAATCTCCTGTGGCAGCAGGGTTCTTTTTTGTTAAGAAAAAGGACGGAACCCTTAGGCCATGTCTGGATTTCCGTGAACTCAATAGAATTACTGTCCGTGATCCGTACCCCCTTCGTTTGATTCCTGACTTGTTTAACCAGATTGTGGATGCCAAGGTGTTCACCAAGTTGGACTTGAGGGAGGCATATAATCTGGTCAGGATCAAGGAAGGGGATGAATGGAAGACGGCCTTTAACACTCCTGAGGGCCACTTTGAGAACCTGGTCATGCCTTTTGGGTTGACCAATGCTCCTGCTGTCTTCCAGCATTTTGTTAATGACATTTTTCATCTTGTGGGGAGATTTGTAGTTGTGTATTTGGATGACATACTAATCTATTCTCCAGATATTGTGACACATCAGGATCACATGAGGCAGGTGTTGCAAATCTTAAGAGATAACAAGTTGTATGCAAAATTAGAGAAATGTGTTTTTGCTGTACATGAGGTGCAATTCTTAGGATACTTGCTTTCATCTTCAGGTTTTCGTATGGATCCAGAGAAAGTCTGTGCTGTTCTGAACTGGGACCGACCTGAAAATCTGAAGGCTCTTATGCGATTTTTGGGGTTCACCAACTATTACCGAAAATTTATTAAGAACTATTCGACAGTAGTTAAACCCTTAACTGACATGACTAAGAAAGGGACGGATGTCTCAGTGTGGTCTGATGCAGCGTTGCAAGCCTTCTCTGCTGTGAAGGAGTGCTTTTCTTCTGCCCCTATATTGGTGCAGCCAGATGTGTCACAACCTTTCATTCTGGAGGTTGACGCATCCGAGGTGGGGGTAGGAGCAGTTTTATCACAGGGCCCGTCACCTGGTAAATGGCGCCCATGTGCTTTTTTTTCGAAAAAACTCTCTGCGGCAGAGAGAAATTATGATGTGGGTAACAGAGAGTTACTGGCCACTAAGTTGGCTTTTGAGGAATGGCGTCATTGGTTGGAAGGGGCCAATTCACCCAATCACGGTATTCACTGATCACAAAAATCTGGCTTACCTGGAGTCGACTAAACGACATAATCCGAGGCAGGCCAGATGCTCTTTGTTCTTCACCAGATTCAATTTCATTGTCACATATCGTCCTGGTGTTAAGAATGTGAAGGCGGATGCCTTGTCACGTAGTTTTCCCGGAGGTGGTGATTTTGAAGATCCGAGCTCTATACTGTCTGAAGGAGTAGTGATATCCGCTCTTTACCCTGATCTTGAGGCTAAAGTGTTTGAGGCCCAGGGAGATGCGCCGGAGTCTTGCCCTCCTGGGAAGTTGTTTGTTCCTTCTGATTTGCGTCATAAGGTGTTTGAGGAGCATCATTCTTCAGTGCTTGCGGGACACCCTGGGAGTAAATCCACTCATCTCATCTCTCATCTCTCGTAGATTCTGGTGGCCAGGGCTGCGTAAGTGTGTTGAGGACTATGTGTCAGCCTGTAGTGTCTGTGCACGCGCTAAGGTGACACATACTCGACCTTCTGGACCCCTATTTCCATTACCCATCCCGTCCAGACCATGGACTCACCTCTCCATGGACTTCATCACTGATCTGCCTGAGTCGTCTGGTAAGACAGTTATTCTGGTGGTTGTAGATCGTTTTAGTAAAATGGCGCACTTTATTGCATTACCCGGACTCCCCAATGCTAAAACTCTTGCACAAGTGTTTGTTGACAACATTGTGAAACTTCATGGCATTCCCACTGACGTGGTCTCTGATCGTGGGACTCAGTTTGTGTCCAGATTCTGGAGGGCGTTCTGTACACGGCTCGGGGTACAACTGTCTTTTTCCTTTGCCATTCATCCCCAGACGAATGGACAGACTGAGCGTACCAATCAGAGTCTGGAGACTTACTTGAGATGTTTTGTCTCTGAGAACCAGGAGGAGTGGTCCTCGTTTTTGTCTCTGGCTGAGTTTGCCATAAATAATCGCAGACAGGACTACACTGGTAAGTCACCATTTTTTGGTGCATATGGCTTTCACCAGCAGTTTGGCACATTTTCTGGTTCTGATACTTCTGGTATTCCTGAGGAAGAACGTTTTTCGTCATCATTGTCTTCTATATGGCGAAAAATTCTAAATAACTTGATAAATATGGGTAACAAGTACAAACGTGTGGCTGACAGGAAACGTATGAATGGTCCGGACCTAAGTGTGGGTGATTCTTTGTGGCTGTCTACTAGGAACATTAAGTTGAAAGTTCCTTCTTGGAAGTTGGGTCCAAGATTTATTGGCCCATATAGGATCACGGCCATTATTAATCCTGTAGCATTTCGTCTTGAACTTCCTCAGGCCCTGAAAATCCATAATGTGTTTCACAGATCTTTGTTGAAGAGATATGTTGAACCTCTGGAGCCATCTCCCTTGCCACCCGCGCCTGTCTTGGTGTATGGTAATTTGGAATTCCAGATTGTCAAGATCATTGATTCTCGAGTTCTCCGTGGGACTCTTCAATATCTTGTTCATTGGAAGGGTTATGGTCCTGAGGAGAGGTCATGGGTACCGCCATCTGACGTGAATGCCAGTCGTTTGGTGAAAGCCTTTCACAGGTGTCATCCTGATAAAGTTGGTCCTGGGTGCCCGGAGGACACCCGTAAAAGGTGGGGTAATGTCATGAGTGGGCTTGCGTCTGGTATCAGACGTTCTGCGCGGCTTTCAAAAGTGACATAATTTGACATGTTTTCCCCTTGGTTTGGTTTCTGGTTACCACACCCCTTCCCCTCAGCTGTTGTAGGTGTGGTAATTTTCTCTCCTCTATTTATGCCTTCATTTCCCAGTAAACAGCGGTTTATACTTTCTGCCTACTTTGTAGTGTGTGGTGTGGATCTCGGCTGAGATCCGGTTGCTGTGATATCTGCTTTAAGATAAGTGACATTTTCCCTTTTGTGGTTATTCCTGCTGGAGTCTCCTGTTCGTCCTTACTCTTGGAGGAACAGGTCGACTCTTTCCTGTGTCACTAGCTGCAGGGTTCTTTAGGGTGAATTGATTATTAGGTTCCTGTGTATGAACTCTCCTACTACTAAGGCTTGTTCATACTGGTAGTCAGTCAGGGCCTAGTTTCAGGGTTCCCTGCAGGAGGTGACCGTGTCCCTGGTTTTGGTCTTTTCCCTTCCCTCGTACGCTCAGTGTGGCAATTCCCTCCACACCAGAGCGTGACATTGTGAAGGGGACACTTTACTGGGCATATTACTATCAGGGGGCACTTTACAGGGCATGTTACTAACTACTACTACTACTACTAACTACTGTGAGGGAGCACATATCTGAACATAGGTACTGTGAGGGGGCACTTATCTGGCTATAAATACTGTGAGGGGACACATATCTGGATATCGCTACTGTGAGGGGGTATATATCTGGGCATTGTTACTGTGAGGGCGCACATATCTGGTCGTAACTACTGTGAAGGGGGTACTGGCATAACTACTGTGTGGTGGCATAAAGGAGGAATAATTACTATGTGGGGACTGGGTGGGATTAGGTGTTTAGTTATGTTTTGGGCAGAGGAAGAGGTGTGGCTTAGCGCTGAAAATTTGCTGCACATAATGTCCCTCTTCTGTTGGGAGGTATGCTGTTGCATCTGTGAAAAAAAGCATATTCACCTGCTCTCTGCTGCTACATTCCAGCTCCCTCGCTCCCTTTACTGGTCTTCTGATCCCTTTCTGTAAACTTCTGGACAGATGGAGTAATGTGCTACTGCAGACAATGACCAGCCTCAGTGATGATGTGTCCCCAAGTGGCACATGTCATCAGTTAGGCCAGTCACTTGCTGCAGCGGCATAAGACAAAGTCTGTCCAGAAGTCTACAGATGGGGCCAGGAAGACCAGTGAGTATAGCCAGGGAGCGACGGGGAGCAGGTGAGTATGGTTTTTGCACAGGCACACCATGCTGGGGGTTGAAATTTAAAAAATTAAAAACAGCTGGACAACCCCTTTAATATCACCATTTACATTCACTGTTGCCATGAAGGCATATATTTTGTCTGCAGCAATATTTAGGAAGCAGAACATCGCCGAGAACATCACACTACTTCTGCTGGCCCGCTTTCAGCCTACAACAATGCACTCTGGTGCCTTTTCCAGGTAAGCAACACACATGCACTTGGCTGTCTAAATTATGTAAAAGACCAGACCATCTTCTTTCATTGCTCCATAGCCCAATTCATCATGGCTCTTACCGGTCTGCAGCTATGAAACTCCATAGCAAGCACTATGTTTTCTGATATCTTTAACTAGCATTAACTTTTTTTTAGCAATGTGCGGTCATATATGTTTTGCAGAACTGGTCAAAGGACCTTTCCTTGAGGAAGATTCTTTAATGAAACAATTGTTTGTGCAATGGCCAACTAAGGGTGCCTTTACACACGGGAGATTTTGTGGCAGAAAATTCCATGACTGAAAATCAGTTCCATTCACCTTAATGGAGCTTGCAGAAATCCATGTGCTTGCTGCCCTATTCAAATGAATGGAACTGATTTTCAGTTGCAGAATTTTCTGCCACAAAATCTGTCGTGTGTGAAGACTTCGTAACATATTCAGTCAAGTGCTAGCGGCTATCCAACATATTTTATATATGTGAAAATATGGCAGAGATGCGTCAACATTTTTGCATGTAGGTGGGGCCTCTTGAGACCCTTGCGGAATTCTTTCAGTTGATTAACTCCTCATGGCAAGAGCTCAGATGACCTATGAGCAGCAAAGTGTAAGCTTTCTGGACATCACTATACAGAATGCGAGAGAAGGTGAGCTGAGAATGGACTTACTCAGTAAAAGTATAGACAGGAGCAGCATTTTGGACTATGACTGTCCCTGTTAGAGATGAGTAGAGATGAGCGAGCATACTCGTCCGAGCTTGGTGCTCGTTCGAGTATTAGGGTACTCGTAAGTGCTCGCTGCTCGGACGAGTATCTCGCCATGCTCGAGGAAATGGCAAATTCTGCATCGTGCATTTTTGGCGCCTATAAACGCAGCCAATCACAAGCCAGGAGACTCTGCGGTACACCCAGCATCACGTGGGGCCCTTACATGTCGATAGCAGGGGTTGGCTGGCCTGATCAGGTGACCCTGGAATATACTAGTGACTGGCCACGGTGCTCGGCTCAGATGCCGTCTGGATGTCGTTAGGGATAGAACTGCTGCGTTTCAGGGAGAGTGTTAGGGCCTGCATTTAGTTCTCTGTTAGGCAGGGATCACCCACAAAGAACCCAACAGCCCTTCTAAGGGCTACAAGACATTTTTTTTTGTCTCCTGGCTTGGCTGGCTGGCTGGCACTAGTAGTGCAGCTATCGCCATATATAACCCCATTTTTTTTTTAATGTTATATCTCAGTGATACAAATCCATTTCACACAGCAGTGTGGAACCATTCTGTCTGTCACAGTTCAGTACACTCACTCCAATCCGTATTTTCTGTCCAGGTGGCACTTTCTGTACGTCACTTAATACAACCAAGTCTTTTGCTGCCTGTCACGTATATAGCTTGTTCCCAAAAATCTCTGTGCGACATTTGTCTGGGTCGCAGTCAAAATAGCCACCGTCAGTAGGGTGTCAGTTAGCTCTACGATAGTTTTCTGCACGTCACGTTCCCAAAAAACAAAACTCCAAAAAAATATATATAAAAAACATAGTTTTTTAGTTGTTTTAGCTTCAGTGATACAAATCCATTTCACACAGCTGCGTGGAACCATTTCTGTGTGTCACAGTTCAGTACACCTCACTCCATCCGTATTTTCTGTCCAGGTGACACTTTCTGTACGTCACTTAATACAACAAGTCTTTTGCTGCCTGTCACGTTATAGCTTGATCCCAAAAATCTCTGTGCGACATTTGTCTGGGTCGCAGTCAAAATAGCCACCGTCAGTAGGGTGTCAGTTAGCTCTACGATAGTTTCTGCACGTCACGTTCCCAAAAAACAAAACTCCAAAAAAATATATAAAAAAAATAGTTTTTTAGTTGTTTTAGCTCAGTGATACAAATCCATTTCACACAGCTGCGTGGAACCATTCTGTGTGTCACAGTTCAGTACACTCACTCCAATCCGTATTTTCTGTCCAGGTGACACTTTCTGTACGTCACTTAATACAACCAAGTCTTTTGCTGCCTGTCACGTATATAGCTTGATCCCAAAAATCTCTGTGCGACATTTGTCTGGGTCGCAGTCAAAATAGCCACCGTCAGTAGGGTGTCAGTTAGCTCTACGATAGTTTCTGCACGTCACGTTCCCAAAAAAACAAAACTCCAAAAAATATATATAAAAAAAATAGTTTTTTAGTTGTTTTAGCTCAGTGATACAAATCCATTTCACACAGCTGCGTAGAACCATTCTGTGTGTCACAGTTCAGTACACTCACTCCAATCCGTATTTTCTGTCCAGGTGACACTTTCTGTACGTCACTTAATACAACCAAGTCTTTGCTGCCTGTCACGTATATAGCTTGATCCCAAAAATCTCTGTGCGACATTTTGTCTGGGT